>JAGFMF010011408.1:1080142-1177333 GCA_019455555.1 Galemys pyrenaicus | reverse complement strand
GGGCATTTAGGTTGTTTCCAGGTCTTACCTATTGTAAAGAGTGCTGCTATAAACATAGGGGTGCAGGTATTCTTTTGAATCAGTGTAGTTGTGTCTTTTAGGTATATTATGTGAAGGAATTTTAAATGCAACTTGTTGACCATAGGGAACTTAGAGAATGACATGTTGAGGTTTGCATAATAGTAAGTTATTCTGCTGCAGGCAGAGTAGATGAAAGATTAGAAAAGATTTATAAAATCAGGGAGACTTTTGCAATAATATAGATGAGAACCATCAGAGCTTGAGCCATTCCACCACTAGTTTTAACAGAGAAAAACTTGAGTTATGTCAAAGCGATCAAATTGACAGAATGTAGTCAAGTCAACTTTGGGGCTGGAGAATTAGAGGTCTTCTATGAAGCCCACATTTTTGGTTTTGGAACCAGTCATTTTGTGTTGGTATTTAGTATAAAAAAAACATACAGGAGAATACTTTCTATATCAGTTGAAATGTCTGTGTGTCAACCAGGTAAGATGTCAAGTAGTCAGTCAGAAATACTGAAATACTTAATGGTGTAGACAAAAATTACAGTTTTAGTAGTTATCAGAATAGAAATGGTAACTAAATCCCTAAAAGTGGATGGGTGTACAGAGTGAAAAGAGAAAGCAGAGTAGGAAAAATCCTGGGAGAAACACCTGTGGTAAGGGATAAATACATGAAGAGGGTCCCACAGAGAAAAGATTACTTCATTTGAAGACATAGAATTAGAAATGATCAAGAAAAATGAAGAAAGAAAAAATTAAAAGTAATAAACATGGTGTTGGTGACCATTTTATCAATTTATATTAGTCTCCAAAGGAAGAATGGGACAGAAAAAATAATGGAAAATATATTAGAAGACATAATAGCTGAATATCTTCCAAATTAGATGAGAATTATGAACACAGAAATCCGAGAGTCTCAACAAATCCCAACAATATATACATTCATAAATAGCTACCAATAAGGCAATATACATGCCTAGGAAGCAAGTAACTTCTCAACACAAGGTGGAAAAGCAAAATAAGGAAGACAGAAGTTTTAGGACATATACAAAGGAGACAGAAATAGAAAAACTATCTGACAATGACGTCAAAACAACAATATTAAAAATGTTAAATGAGATATTGGAAAGTCAGTCAAAGGCAGAGAGATAGATATAGGATCTCGAAGAGGCGATCTGGATACAAAGAGAATTCTTCACCAAAGAGATTGAATATATAAAAAAATCACAAAAAGATATTCTGAATGAAATGCAGACAAACTTAGACAGTGCTTTAAATAGAATCAAAAAGGCAGAAGAAAGAATTTCAGCAGCAGAATGTTCAGATAAACAAACAAAAAAAGAGAACATCAAGACAGTGGAAAAATAAGGAAACTCTATGAGAAATATCAGACGCAATTGAAAGAAGAGTCCTAAGAATAACCAAGTGCCCAGAAGGGAAAGGAAAATAGCAATAGAAACCCTATTCAAAAAAATAATAAATGAGAACTCCCCAAATCTATAGAATTAAATATGAAAGTCCAGCAAGCAGAGAGAACACCTGAATTCTTAAATGTAAGAAATCTATACCCAGATACATCATTGTCAAACTATCAAAAATCAAAGACAAAAAAAATTGTAGGAAGTAAAAGAAAAAATAATTACTTATAAGTGTTCCCAAATAAGGAGTTTTCCAGATTTCAGTCCAGAAACTTTCTATGCAAGAAGAGAGTTTAGGAAAATATTTGCAATTCTAAAAGACAAGAATTGTCAGCAAGGAATTCTCTACTGTGCAAAATCATCTATTAAGTATGAAGGGGTTTTCGCAGACAAACAAAAGCTAATGGTGTTTGCCACACCAGACCTGCTCTTCAGGTAATATTAAAAGGAGTTCTACAAAAAAGAAAAACTGAAGCACAAATACTTTCCTAAGCAAAATGACGAGAGCAATGTAGCACCAATACTAAGAGCAAGAACACAATGAGTTAACAACACCAAATATTAAGCAGGAGGAAGAAATGGGTAGAACCAGAATAGCTAAATGTTGGAGAGGAGGCACCAGCTCATAAGGAACCTAAAACACAGAATTCAAGTAATACTCCTATGGTAATCACTAACCAAGAATCAAGACTAGACACCCTCAGATGAAGAAGCAAAGAAATTGATAGAAATCTAAGGAAAGACATCCACAAAGAGTAGAGAGAATCAAAGGGGGGAAAGAAACAACAGAAAAATAAAACAATCCAAAATTGAAACCAAAATGATTGAAAATAAACAGCTCATATCTATGATCACCCTAAATGTGAATGTTTTGAATTCCAATAAAAAGACATAGGTTAACAATGTGGGTGAAAAAATTCCATCCATCAATGCTTTGTTTACAAGAGACCCATTTAAAGCTGAAAGACAAAAACAAACTAAAAATAACAGGCTGGAGTAAGGTCATACATGCTAATAAACTAAGAGAGCAAATCAGGAACTGCTATTCTCATATCCAATAAGCTAAAATTTCAACTAAAAAAGGTAATCAGGGATAAAGATGGATACTATATAATGATCAAGGGAACAACTCACCCAGAAGATATAGCTCTTATTAATATTTATGTTCCAAATATAGGAGCACCTAGTTATTTAAAGCAACTATTAACAGACCTAAAACAATATATCAACAAAAATACCACTGCAGTCAGATGTTTCAACACACCACTGACACAAAGGGGTAGATCATCCAAACAGAAAATTAACAAAGATAGAGGTCTTAAATGAAGCATTAGAACAGATGGATTTACTGGACATTTACAGAGTTTTCCATTCTAAAAGCAATGAATATACTACCTTCTCCAGTGCACATGGAACATTTTCAGGAAGAACAAAATTAATGGAATCAGAAATGAAAGAGGTAACATTACAACAGATATTGCAGAAATACACAGGATCATAAGAACCTATTATAAAAGTCTCTATACAAACACATTGGACAACCTAGAAGAAATGGACAAATTCATAGACCATATAACCCCTCAAGATTGAACTAAGGTGAAATATACAATTTAAGCAGTCAGATCACAGGCACTGTGATATTGAAAGAGTAATAAAGAGTGTCCCCAAGAATAAACACCCAAGACCAGATAGATGGCTTCACCAGTGAAATCTACCAAATCTACAAAGAAGACCAAATATCTAATATCGATCCTTCTCATATTCTTCAAAAAAACTGGATGTCCTCCCTCTCCATTCTATGGACCAACATTACCCTTATCCCAAAACCAAACAAAGATAGTACAAAAAAAAGAAAATTATAGACAAGTATCTCTGATGAATGGTAGATGTAAAAATTCTCAACAAAATCCTAGCAAACCGAATATAGTAACATGTAAAGAGAATCATCCACCACAATCAAGTAAGCTTCATCCCAAGATGTCAATTAGTGTCAATAAATCAATCAATGCCATCATTCAGATCAACATTAAAAGAAAGACCAAAATCATGTAATGATCTCAATGGATGCCCAAAAAACCATCCAACATTCATTTATGATAAAAATCCTCCAAAAATGGGAATAAATGAAAGTTACCTAGATATTATAAAGCCATATATGACAAACCCACAGCCAATATCAGAGTCAATGGTGAAAAGCTGAAAGCACTTCCACTAAGATCAGGAAGAAGAGAACCCAGACACACTGCAAGATCATCACTCTTATAAGGTGATAAGGTATGAACTATTCACATAAAGTGTTGTAAAACAACGTTACCTGAATAAAAAAAAATCGAGGCCTACATGACTCTTCTGGAACATTTTATGAAACACTGAAGCAATAAATACTACCAGGTCCACAAAGACATTTCCAGCAAAATAGAGATGAGGAACTACTTTACAACTCCATCTATGTGTACCAACATTAGCCCTGATATCAAAAATGTTAACAAACCAAGACTATAGGCCAATATCCTTCACAAACATATACACAAAAATTCTTAACAAATTTTCACAAATCAAACCAAAGAATGTATTTAAAAGATATCAGAACATGATCGATAAAATTAATTCATGGATCAAAAGTTTGGATTAGTACTTGAATGTCATTGTGTAATTCATTCATATTAAAAACAACTACATAAATAGTTACATAGTTAATTCAATACATGCAGAATTTCGTTATTTAAAATTCAGTCTGTTGTTGATGTTTAAAATGATTCTACGCAGACTAGCCATAGAGGATAACATCTTCAAACTGATAAAATCATTTATAAAAAAGTAGAGTTAACAGTGTACTGAATATTGAAAGAATCGATGCTTATCCCCTAAAATCAAGAATAAGATGAAGATGTCCACCTTCACCACTTCTAGTCAACAATATACTGGAGATTATATTCAACATGTTGAGGAGTAGAAGATAAACAAAAGACAAACAGCTTGGAAACATATTTTATCCCCAGATAACATGAACATGTCTGTAGAAAATCATAAAGGATCTATGAAAAACAGACATTAGAAATAATAGGTGAATTTATCAAGGTTGCAGGATAAGAGGTCAACAAACAAAAACTGATTGTTTCCTAGCAACAAACAAAAAGCAATTGAAGTCTTAAAATATTATTTTCAATATCATTGGATATATGAATATATATAAAGAACTTTAGAATAAATTTGACAGATAGTGATGAAAACAGATATACAGCATTGTTAAGAAAAAGTTTAGAAGACCCAATGAATGGAGAGATATACCGTATTTAGAGATATACCATATTTAGAGATATACCATATTTATGATCAGGGGTTCAATATTGCAAAGATAACCGTTCTTTCTAAATTGATCTATAGAATCATCACAATAACAATCAAAATCCCAGCATGCTTTTCTGTGGATATTGATAAGCTAATTGTACAATGTATATGGGAACTCAAAATACCCACATGTGCCAAAGACAAGTTTGATAAAACAGAAAGAACAAACTAGCTAGTTTTAAGATTCATTATAAAGGTGTAATAATCAAGAGAGTCCAGTATCAGACTCTCAGATTATCAAAGTATCGGATTATCAAAGGAACATGCTAGTCCATAAATAGACCAGCATATATAATATCCATTGATTTTTGACAATAGGGGAATGTTTTTTAAACAAATGATATTTAAATAATGGGATGACTATGTACAAAAAAATGGGACATCAGCTTTTATATCACACTCTACAAAAAGTAAATCAAAATGGATAAAATACTTTAAAATAAAGAGCTAAAGCTATTAAATGTCTAGTAGAACACATAGTAGAAAAATTAAGTTGTGTTTGGTAAAGATTTTCTAGAATACAGTAAACATGAACTATAAAAGCCAATTTGAGACTTGAGCTTCATCAAAATGAAAAGCTATCCCTCTCCCCCAAAATTACTGTTACAGCGGTGACAAAACAAACCAGACTGGGAGAAAATACTGGCAAATCACATATCCCATAGAGGATTTATTTCTAGAATTTATAAAGAATTGTTATAATTCAATAATAACAACAGAAAGAACACAATTTAAGTGGACAAAAGATAGTAAAAGACAGTTCACAAAAGAAAAAATACAAATAACAGGGCCTCCCTGGTGGTGCAGTGGGTTGAGCACCTCAGTGTGAAGCATCTGCAGCACAGCAGAGCGAGTTCAATCCCCCAGCCAGGGAGGGGACCCACAGGGCACAGCAGACCTCTCCTGCCTCGCCCGCTGCTCCCCTCGGCAGTGTTTCAGTCAGTCTGCTTATTCTGCTCCCCACTCTGTCTCTGGTGGATCCTCTCACCTCCCATGACTCTGACCTGTACCCCAGCTCTTATATGCATAAATAAATAAATCTTTTTTAAAAAAGAAAAATACAAATAACAAATAAGCACATGGAAAAGATGCTCCACATCATTAGTTATTAGGAAAATACAAGACAAAATCCACAATGAAATACCACTACATTTCATTCAAATGTTGGTAAGAATGTGAAACAGCTGGAAAATTCATCCCCTTCTGCTAAAAATATAAATTCACACATCCACTGTGGAAAACAATCTGGCAGTTTCTTAAAAAGTTAAATATACACCTACCTTACAACCCACTCATTGCTCTTCTAGGTATTTACCCGGGAGAAATGAAAGCATATATTCATTCAATGACCCACAAATCTTCATTGCAGCTTTATTAAAAATAACCCCAAACTGCAAACAACTCAAACGGTCAACAAGTGAAGGGATAAATAATAGGTGGTATATTTGTTTACCATGAAATGTTATTCAGCAATTTGAAAGAGTAAACTGTTGAAATATTTGCAACATGAATGAATCTCGAAATAATTGTAATAGTGTAAGCATGGTTCTAAGGGAGATGGGATCAAGGGAAGGGAGAGTTTCAGAACAAACATGGAAGATGAGAGCTGGTTCTTTTGAGACAGATTATTATGAAATGACAGATGCAGAAACTAGAGACATTTATAGATGAGGGGGTGAGGAACTGTGAGGGTAGTTTCAATTTCCTTGAGAAAATTGAAGTAAGTTCCTAAGTAAGTTGTTGGGGAGGTAGAGAGAGGATAAAATGAAAGGGGCTTTTACTTGAGGGGAGTGATGAAAAAAATTGAAATACAAATATGGAGAAAGATATGGCTGGGGGTTTTGAAAAGATTGTTGTATGGCCTGAGGGCCCTACTGAGGTTGAAAAATGACTATTAGATGCAGCACTATTTTAAGGTGCTTTTCATTTTCACCCAGTGGGAATTACCAGATTAGATAAATCAAATGTTTGGAGGGGCTCAAAGCTAAAGCTAAATAGTGTATTCATGGAATTTGAAGGGAAAGGAGATTAATATGTAGTGAGTGCTAAAGAAATGTCCCCCAAGATTCTGACTGGATAAGGAAGGAAATGGACTAGAAAGGAAGGGCTTGAGGTACTGGAAGTCTCAGTGAAACTAAAGAGCAGTTGATATGGAATTCAGCCATTGCTAGGTGATTTTGATCACCATGGAATATTCCAGTTGAGTCTCTCAGGGGTCAAGCCATAGCCAGTGATCTCAAATGGCTGGTGATGGTTGAGAAACAGGTCAAATATTGACCTCATGAAAAAATTTGACCTGGTGAAAATAGGTCAAAAGTCAGGAAAATACGAGGCTAGGGTGCAGTGGCTATTGTTGAAGTCACCTAGGTTGAAGGCAGTGCCTAGTGCATCAAGATAGCCTGAGATCCAGTCCTCAAAAAATGGTGAAGAGTGACCAGGAACTCAGAAAATGATAGTCACAAAGGGCAGTAGACATCGGGAGAGCCACATACGCTATCCTTCCATGCAACATCATCCCCTCTATGTAGTGGAAAAGCAACACTTCTACTGAAAAGAATCGTCTTAATTATATTAAATCATTGGGGCGAACTTTTTCAAAGCAGCCAATTTTTTTTTTCCCTTTGGCCAGTTTTTTGGAAGAGTTGGTCTTAACACTTAGCTCATTGCATCTCTGAGAGGACAAATTAAGATAATGGATTTAAAGTGCTCAGCACAGACCTGGCCTCTAGTAAGTGATCGTAAATGGAAAGTGTGACTGTTATTATACTTTTGATTTATTTTACCCAGTAAGTCATGCTATCCCTTTGAAAAGTTCCTTCTAGGGGCTAGGGTTTTCCTTGTGGAGCAACAAGGCACAACTCTATGTCTGCAAGTGACTAGTGCTCACACATCTAAGACAACTGAGACATCCCTCATCTCTAGGCAAAATATGCCAACTTCTTCTGTTTCTCCAAGGGCCTCCTTTCCAGAATTCCAATGAAAAAATATAAAGCAAGCTCAGTCCTGGAGCCCGCCATGTAATAAATTCTCAGCATATCGTCTTTCCCTTCCACTAGCAACCATTTATAGATGTATCTCCTAAAAAGATGGCACAGATGTGACTATATATTGACTGACTTTCAAATGTGAATGCTAGGTTCAATTTTGAGAATCTAACAAATTGATCAACAGTGAATTCTTTGATAATTGTGGATCACGTTTTTTTCATCTTTTAAATCAGTTTTGGGCCTCCAGGGGATATGCAACCAGGGTCCTTAAGATGAAATAATTCCTGGCTCCATGTTGTGCCATCAAAGCAAACACCTCTCTTATTTTACTAGTAAAAAAAAAAAATCAACGGTCGAAGTCATTTTAGTTTGCCACTCACCATTATAATTCTGGAACTTTTCTGATCCATTCAGTGCATTTTTGGCCTCAGTCTTTCGTTGTCTCTCCCCGATCACACAGAGTCTCAGAAACTAGGAAGCCAACATTGCTAGTTGTTGTTATAGTCTCTGGAGGTGAAGGTGCTGATGTTGTGCTGTGTGTTCGGCGACGCAGAGATGAGTCCAGCAGACAAGATATCAGTATGGAGATGGAGGGCTATTGCTCTCTTAGGCAAATAGCAAACCTCTCAACTTCTCTGTAATTTTTATCGAACAGGAGAATAATTAACAAGCATGTGCTATTTGCTAAAGAAGAAAAAGAAAAAAAAAAAACCACAGCCCAGAAGTTCAAGGATGCATAACCGTGTGCCAAGCCCACCTGCATGTAATTAGCCACTACTATTATCTAGCAACTTTTTTGTTTCCTTCTTATCTTCTTCGAGACTGAAAGGGTGTATGCCTCGATCCTAAGAGCCGTGTGCAGCTCTTATTAGAATGACTTGTTTGCAAGTCTCACAAGGATGGCAGCATAACACTCCCTTCTGTCCTTGACCGTGGCTCACAGCTCTTGCAGCCTCTGGCTTTCCCCAACAGATAGTGACTGCATGCCCTCACCCCACCGGTGTTCAGATCACGTACGACTTTCACACGAAAGCCGACGCAGCAGCACTGCACATGGGGAGTGGGAGCGGGTGGTCTGCAGGGTGAGTCCTCTCAGGCTAATGGGCACTAGTGTACGGAAAACTGAGTCCTGTAATGTTAGACCTTGGTTCCCATTCAGAAGTCTTCTCCTGAACCTTCAATCTAGCCTTCTATCTAACTCTCAAGTCTCTTTCATCAAGTCTCTACTCTCACTCTTCCCAGCACAGCTCGTTTTCTCCTTCCTTCCCTCCCTTTTGGAAGAACTCTCTCCCTGCCTGTAACTTCTTTATTTTTTTAACCTTGCCTCCTTCCTTCTACCTCCATTCCCACTCCACAAGTCAGCCAGTAGCATCCACACTGTTCATCATTGACCTGTCTTTTGGGGGCTGAATGCTCTTAAAATGAATTTTGAGATGCTCTGTTCAGAGATCACTTTCCTGCCTATACGTAAGACATTGCAGTGTCTTTGGAAAGAATTATGCCTCCACTTCAGACTTCGTTCACATTCTGAAAATAAGGTAAGGCTTCATTTTAGAATCCAATCCCTCATTTCCATGGAAATCATCTTGACTCTTTGCATACCATTCACGTGATCCCAAGATCTTCTTTGTCTATAGAGTTAAAAACTATATCTTAAAGGCCAGGAAAATTTTCTTGTATACGTATAAGAACTAGCATTTAAACACAGTAATAGACCTCTTAAATTAATACATTTTTTTCTTGTTATTTTGACCTTTAGATTTATAGATTTGAGTCACTCATGTTCTGTGATTAATGACACACAGTTTTCATTACAAGGACTCTCCTTTTTGTCTTAATTAACTTATTTCTTTCCTCTTCATTTTCCATCGCCAATCTTTTTTCCCTTCTGTCCCTATAGATAGCCATTCCAATATACTTAATAAATATCCTTTCAATACACCACCCATATATTTATTTAGATACATGCATGATCTTAAAAAATTTGTAGTTTTTTCATAAGTTATATTGCATTATGAAACTCCTTTTATTATTTTTCACTCAACATCATTTTTTAAAAAAATTATTTATGTTCTTATAGGTGTGTCATTGTGGACTGGATGTTTCCCCTCACCCCACACACAATTCATATGTTTAAACCCTGAAAAATAATGTGTTTGTAGTTGGAGACTGGGCCTTTGAGAAGCAATTAAAATTAATTGTGGGCATGATGGTCTTCATGCCCTTATGAATAGATTCATGCCCTTCTAAGTAAAGACACTAGAGAGTTTACTTTCTTTCTTTGCCATGTGAGGGCACAAGGAGAAGAGAGACATTGGTAAGGCACAAGTTCTCACTTCACTGGAAATACATCATGATGTCACCCTGATCTTAGACTTTAAACTTCTAGAATCGTGATAAAATAAATGTCTGTTGTTTAAGCTACCCACTCCATAGTATTTTGCTGTGGATGCCTGAGATGACTAA
This sequence comes from Galemys pyrenaicus, assembly GCA_019455555.1. Classification (NCBI taxonomy): domain Eukaryota; kingdom Metazoa; phylum Chordata; class Mammalia; order Eulipotyphla; family Talpidae; genus Galemys; species Galemys pyrenaicus. The sequence goes on along the minus strand of JAGFMF010011408.1, from coordinate 1,167,091 downwards.
GACATATATCTAGACTGTTCTGATCTTACATGGTATTATCATATATGCCACATTTTATTTCTCCAGTCCCCTTGTTATAAATACTGAGGTTGCCTTCATTGTTATCACATAAACACCCTTGTGCACGTCCCTTGATGGATCCATTCCAGACATATAGACTTTTTCATTGAGCTTATGCATATTTAATTTCATTAAGCACCTCAGCTTACTAGTCAGAGTGGCTGTACCAATTCTCATTCCCACCGTTAGTGTATGATAATATATCATTCCCCATATCATCAACAATCATAATATTATCTGACTTTGTCCTTCCAGCTCGTATTAAGCAACATCTTAAGATTTTTCAAGTTTACATTTATGACTACTATTTCAATTGGGCATATTCCCAGAACATCAGATTTCTTATTCTGTGAAATTCCAGTTCAACATTTTGCTCATTCTCTACTTAGTAGATGTTTTTCTTGTTTGTATATTTTTAAAGATTTGTGTTTTATATGTCATTAGTAACTCCATCTACTTCTGAAACAGATTTGAGGAAGACTGACAAAAGATTTTGATAAGTAGGGAAGTGAATATAGATCAAAAGAGTGATAGGAAAATCACATAGACAAGTTCGTCCAAGTACTTAATCTACTTTCTCAATTAGATTATTTTATTTTTGTTCTTGAGTTATAGAAGTTTGTGTTTGGGATATTAACCCTTTATCAAATAGATGGTTTGCAAATATATTCTCTTATCCTATAGGTTACCTTTTCATTCTTTCCATGGTGCAGATGCACTTTAGTTTAATGTAGTCCCTGCCCATCTATTTTTGCTTATGTTGCTGTTCATATCCAAGAAATCATTGTCAAGACTTAGGTCAAGAAGCCTTTCCTCTATGCTTTCTTCTAGGAGTTTCAAGGATAGATACTGAAATATTTATTAAGTGTTTTTGCCATAGAAAAGTATTCAAGGAAACATTTGGGGGTGTTGGGTATGTCTTTTACTTTGTGGTGATGGCTTCACAAGCATATGTGTATGTCCAAATTTATTGAATTATATACATTATGTGTTTGCCACATTTTGTGCATCAATAACACTTCAATAAACCTTTTCGTTTTCATGCAGAGAAAGGAAGACCCAAGAGTGAAATAGTTTTTTCTATGTGGCCAAGGGTAAAAAGTTTTATCTACCCAATGTAACTTTGAGGCTCCTGGCAGCCAAACAAAAAGAAAAAGATGGTTCACGCATTCAAATGTTTTATGTTGAACTTTTACGGTCTTAAATTTTCTTGGTCTCCTGGTGGAGTCTGAAGATAGAAAATAAATATGGTTTTGAGACAATGATCTGACTAAATCAAGTCTCCAAAACACAATCATCAGAACAACACTAGAGGAAATATTCTTTGGGACTGAATCATCTCAGTAATCATCATATCTGCAAAAAGCTTTTGAGATATTTGTTTTAGAATGAAAAATATTTTCAAGACATGTTGATTTTTACATTTTTTAAAAAAACTTTTGTTTTAAACAGTGGGAAGCAAAATGCATAAAACCATTTTACAACTGTTTTCTCAAAACAATGTTTAAAGAATTTTGATTTCCAAATGTTGGCTTCAAATGGCCATGAAAATTGCACTCCTCAGTAACAACGAGTCTCCTGCTGCTGGGCTGGAGACAACCAGTATGGCTCATGGTGGAAGGCTGTTTGCAATCCTAGTTGGGGGCCAGGATCACTAGGAGTTAAGCCTTATGAATAAAATAAGAGAATGTTGTGGGGGGCTCAGAGGCAGAGTTCACAGACCAGAGGCCCCTAGTCATGTATCAACTGAAACCAGAGAAAAATAGAGGGGTAAATAAAGAAGTGACCCTTGACCTTCAGCAGTCACCATGAGGGGCTTTGCTACGCATTCAGCTGAAATAACTGAGACTTAGAAGTCCAATCACCCAACCCTCATTGTCTGGTACATCTGGATCTTTATGAATCCCTATATGCCAAAGTAGGAAAAAAAAACCCAAAGGAAACAGCATTATTTAAGTGTATACTATGTTCCAGGCCCAGTGGTAGACACTTGATTTATATTGGTATATGCAATATCCTTATCAATCCACTGAAGGTGATGCTAGGCTCATCCCATTCTACAGATGAAAGAGACTAAGGCTTAGAGATATTATGTAACAGACCCAAGGCCTGGTAAACGTGGAAATTGGAGCTAGAACTGAAGTCCAAAGACTCTATAATTTATGCCTTTAACCATTTCATTACATTGCCTGCCTTCTCTTCAGTCAGCAATGGAGTCAGTAATTGATATTATAGTCATTATATTAATAGTATATTAATATTGTCCTTTATCTCTTACCATGCACTTTATATCCTTGTCTCCATAGCTAGATTATAAGCGCTTTTATACATCTCTTGTACACCCATAGTATCCACAGTCCTAGCACTACTGCTAGGAAGGAAAGGAGGAGAAAGAAAGAGAGTGGGAGGGAGGAAAGGAGGAAATAATATTTATTCAGTACACACTATACCAGGCACTATCCTGAGCATCTTATATGCTTTTTCTCATTAAATTTCCATGCAGCTATAATGTAAGTAAGTACAACTTATTGTACAATTAATGTAAGTAAGTACAAGTATTCCTGATGAAGAAAGAGAAGCTTAACGAGTTAAGTTACCCTCTCAGAAAAAAAGCCAGACTCAGAAGAGTACATTCTATATAACCACATCTACATAAAGTTTAAAAACAAGAAAAACTTCTATAAGGTAATAGATGGTACAATTGTAGCCATATCTTCAGGGAGTACTGACCATGAAGGGGCATGAAGGAGTCTCCTAGAATGCTCTAATTCCTCTATGTTATTTATGTGGGCGATGGCTACATTGATGTACATGTCTGTGAAAAAGTTGTCAGTTCGTATTTTTTGGTATGTAAGTTGTACTTAAGTTGACACCAAATAATAGCTTTAAAAATTGCTTTCTTTGGGTACCATGATTAGTAAGTGGTAGAGCTGAAATTTGGACCTAAGTCCACATACTCTGACTTTCATGCTTTCAAAATCCTTGCCTCCTCTCTTGCCATTTTCATAAGTAACAACTTGGTCCCCTTCTAGTTTTTAATTCTCACAGCTTCCTTAACAAAGCATGAGCTGTGAGATCAGGGTCCACTCAATATCCACCCCCAAGCACCCTCCACACCCCTCTCTCAGCACATGAGCTTCCTTTTAATTAAGGGGCAACATTTTAATCCTCATGATGTCAATAATTCAAGCGGAGGCATCCATCAAATGGACTTTAGTGATTAAAAGCTGGTGATGTTGAAATAATTCTTCTACTTACATTCTAATGATTGGAGGGTTTTGCAGCCATACACTGGGAACAACAATAAACAGTTTTAATTTGTTTAATCTAGTCTATCTCACCAGTATTTATCGGTCAAATATTCTGTACAGGTCACTGTGTTGCATTGAGTGAAGACTACGAAGGTGAATATGACACAGTCCCTGAAGACTCTGAGTCCAGTAGGGGAGGTTGAGGCACATGGGTGGCTCTGCTCTGCCAGAAGTAGAGCATTCCACTATCTCCACAGCAGCAAAGTGCATGGGAATCAACCGGGAAGATGTTGATTTCAACACTGGGAAGGTAGGGTATATCAAGGAAGGCTGACCAGTGGAGATGGCTTTGAAAACTGGGACTTGAACTGGATAAAATCTTCAGTATCTTTCCTGGTTTCTGCTCCTTCTTTCTCTCATACCCTCCATCCAAACTACTCACAGGTCTGTGGGCTCTGTGTTCAAAATACATCCTGTCCAACCAATCACTTCCACTACCAAGACTCTGGACCAAGTTGTAATTGTTATCTGACCTACTGTACTAGCTTTCTAACTGGTACTACTTTTGCCCCCAGGATTTATTTTACCAGGATTCACAGATCTATTAAAAACAGCTCAACTGCTGTCATCTGCCTACTTAACAACTTTTGTTGTCTTTTGATCTTATTTAGAATAATACATCAAATCTTCACTGTGGTCTTCATAACCTAACATGATCTGGCTCTTGCCTAGTTCTCTGACCTCATCTCTCCACCATTCCCTTGCTCACTATGGTTTAGCTACACTGTCCTCCTTATGTTTCCAGAAACCTACCAAGTACATTCCTGTACCTTTGCATTCTTGTTCCCTATGCTCAGAACCCCTCATCCGTCACCTCTTTCAGATTTCTGTTCATGCCTCCCCATCAGAAAGGTCTTTCCTTAAGTCCCCAGCCAAAAGAAGGATCCCCTGTACCATTCTGTGCCCCTTTTCCCTGCTTCATTTTTCTTCAAAACACTTATCACTACTTGACATTTGCTTACATAAACACTTCCCACTAGTGACCGCTGACCCACAAGAGCATAAGTGCCACCAAAGCTGTCATACTCACCACTAAATTTCCAATGCCTATGACACTGTCTTGCACATAGTAGGTACCTAATGAATAATAGCTGAATGTATAGTCAGAGGTGTAGAGAAAATTTAATTCCAGTGGAAAATTTCATTCTTACGTTCTTTCAAAACAGTGCAAGCTGTTGGGCGTAAGATATATCAAGGAAGGTGAGGCTGAGAGATGTGATCCTGTCCTCTAAGAATACGTGGTCTAGTAAACAAGCAATTACAAACCGTGGGATAAACTCCTTGATGGGAATGGACACTATGGAATGCAGGAGCTCATGACAGTACCAAGTGACAATGACGAGCCCGTGGTATTTATTCAAAGGTTTGTTAAACAACCCCTCTTTGAAAACATGGTGCTTGGCAAAAGGAATTCAACAATAAGATGACTCAGTTCCTTCTCTCACACAGCTCACGATCAAGTAGAGGAGCGACATGATCATTGTCAGAACAGAGAAAGATAAAAGTGGAGGGTAAAGGAGGCAAGAAGCTGGAGGCCAGTCATGCTGGGGAGAGCTGCTGTTGTAATAATCTGGTCACAAAGGATGAAGAGCCAAAGGGGATGGGGGGGATGGAAAGGAGGGTCTCGACCTTGACCTTGACCAATCAAATAAGATATAGCCATTTTCCTCAGTGCACTCTTTACATGGCCCAAAGATCCCCACTTGTGGCCTTCTGCCCCGTCTCCCCTCCAATTATTGTGCATGCTGATTTCTCATTCAGGAGTCCCCATTAATCCTTCCTAATATTTCATGAAGTACGTCCTACATTCTGGTATATTTCATTGCCCAGAACTAAGATCTTCCACTCAAAATTAAAATGGTGTGTGAAGGAGTTTCCCTACTGCAGGCAGATTATATTAGCCCTACTGAGCGGAGAAGTGGAAGGGAGGAGGAAGGCAGCAAGAGGCAGCCAGCAGCCAACAGGGGTGTGAGGGCAGGAAGGCCCCTCCCTTGAGCCAGCCAACTGGGACAGCAGAGCCAGGCCAGGGACTGAGTTTCCACCAGCCCATTCCATTTCAGATGACTTATTTAGGCATTACTTTATTTATACCCCTGCCTCATTCCTCTCTGCCTTCTGATCTGATCTGTTGATCCCCTTCCCTCCCCTCACCCTTTCAAATTAAAGGTCATCAGGATAGATTTCCTTGGGGGCCCAGGCAACACCTGTTTCTTGCACGTGCTCAAATGGGAAAATGGCCAAGGACTAAAAACAACCACTTCGTCGTTGGGGAGAAAACGGAGACCCACAGAAGTTGACAGAAACAGTTCCCAGAGATGATAAATGGCAAAATAAATGTGAGTTAGATCTTTTGATATTTCTAGCTTGGGGATAATATTTTCTTATGGTTAAAATGACAGGCAGTATTTCCTAAATGGAGCATGAATGTCATTTAGTGGACAAGGAGGATTCCCTTTACAAGTTGGGTTGCGTTCAACTTTCTAAGGAGCTGGACTTGTAAGGGCGAGGGCTGGGAAAGGATTGCCCACGGTCTATGTGGTGATTCCGGCAACTACACGCACGCACGCACGTACACGCACGCACGTACACGCACGCATACCTGTATATGCACTTCCTGACTCAACTGCCCAGAAAGCTGAGCTGAAAAAGTTCTTTCTAGGATGCAGTACCCATATGAAGACCGACTCCACAGTGAACTGGAGGGCTGCAAAGTGTGTGAAAGGTGACCTCATCATTTGAGCCTCCTTGTGTGCAACAGGTCCCCATTTCTCCCTTTCTCGCACTCATGCCCTCAACTGTCTCACTGTGTGTGTCACTCTCTGCTGCTCTGGTCTCTGTCATACTTTGTCTCTCTCTCCCCCTTCCTCTTACCTTTCCCTCTTTGTTCTCTTTCTGTCTCCCTCTGCATCTCTGTCTTTCCTTGCTCTCTCCATTACATTTCATTCTCTTTACTCACTTGCATACGCTCTCTGTTTCTCCTTCCCTTCCTCCCTCTTATTTCCAAAAAGCCTTCAAAGAATCTCAGGCTTCTGAGCTGACCAGTCAGAACTGCCCTGTTTAGCTCTCGACTGGCTATCTCCTTAATCTTTCCATAAAAATAAATCACATTTCCAACCTAGATTAAAAGCCTCCCTGGAAACAAATTGGATGCTCGCTCCCAGGCGCCCCCTCCTAGCACTTGGCACAGGGTTGGGAACACACCAGGTGCTCGGAAAATACTCCTTCCCCTGCCTTGACCCATCTTATCCACTGTTCAGCAACCCCAAGCTATTCTTAAACCCAGTACCACCTCTTTGGAGCTGAAATAATTCAGGGCATCTGGAAAGAAGAACTTCCCAGAGTGCACCGTCTTCAGCTCTCCCCTCGCCCCCCACAGCAGTACACCGTTTATCCCAGGCCCTGTCCTCCTGGAGCCAGAGAAGACCAGATTTGAGCAAGGGAATCCTGGTCTGGTCCTCACAGGACCTGTATTCAGTGCCTCGTCACCTGCCTGTAGCTTCCCCTTACAGTCCGATCCCCATCCCAGACTCGCTGGTAGTAGTTACGGGAGCTCCGACCGCCAGACAGTGACTCCTGGAGATCAAAGCCTGTCTTCTTACCATTCTATCTCCAACACCTAGCACAGTGCCTGGCACACAGTGAGCCTGTATACATACCTAGTGAATAAATCAGCAAATAAACCACTGATGCTCTAAAAACCTCCGATCTATCTCCTATAAGATGGGAAAATACCAGCTACTTCCTAGCACTTTAAGAAGAGTAAAAGACCATCCTATCTATAAAAGAACTGGTATACAACAGGCGCTTAATAAATGTAAGAACCTTGCAGCATTGTTGTGAGTCTAAAAGGAGACAACACATATAGGATCGACCGGCACAGTGCCAGAGTGAACCCCTCCCAGCCGCCTCTGGGAATGGGCTCGTGCCCTCTGGCAGTCTCTCTCAACGTCCCTAAGCGGGTGTACACTGGCACTGTAATCCCCAAGGCCCTGTCTTCAGCCCCTGCCCAGCCTTTCCTGGCTAATTAGATGAGTAACGGTGTTTACTGTCTCTGGCTGGGCAGCTGACGGATGGTCGAGGCTGCAGATCATTAACCTTTCCTAGGTTCCCAAATGTTCTCATTAAGGAGCACTGTCCTATGTCTTTTTCCAGCCCCGAGCTAAGGGCTGCAGGGCTGGCTGGCGGAGTGGGACGTGACTGCAGCAGTTCTAGGAAGAGTTCTCAAGGATTCTATCTGCTCTATTTCTTCTATGCCCCCTCCTCCAGAAAGCCTCTTCATGGAGATAAATGCTCTTGGGAAACCCCACCAAGAATATGGCACCCTTCATGCCTCCTTCATATCTCACGAGAATATGAGGACCCACGTGGGGGTGAGGGGCTGCCCGGAGGACCCCAGGGCTCCCAGATGTTGATCAGAGAGCCCCATAACCCCCGAGGCTGGCCCCATGCCTGCCTCAGAGGCCATGTGACTCGGGACGAACTACCTTGACTCTCTCTGCCCTTTGGGACAAGAGAGACTCTTGGCCCTTGAAGGCCTCTTCCAGCTCGGGATCTCTGCTTCAGAGGTGGCATGTTACGGGCGTTCACAGATGGTGACTGCACTTCAGCCCACCAGCCCGTCTAGTTTCTGTCTCAGGACACTCTTCATTTGGTGAACCTCAAAAAGGGCCCCCATCACGACACGATGTGCTGTCTGCCGAAACTGTACGGGAGTCCCGAGAGCTGTTGGTGAGGATGGCCATGGGAAGTACTGACTGGTGCAGGGAAACTGAGCATGCGGGAGGGCAGGGTTTAAAGACAGCGGTGACAAACTGCTTCTCCAGCACCTCGTGACAGAGACATACTTCTGGCTTCTACACATGAGGTTGTATGACTTGGCATGAGTCGATGAACTTTTTTAGGACTTGGTTTCTTTTTATTTTGCATGACATTAAACTTTACTGATTAACTATTCATTTATAAATCTATATATTTGGGGGGGTCCTTGGTTTCTTTAACTGTGCAATAGAAATAACAACCAGAGTGGTTTGGGATATTAAATGAGATGATGGGCGTAAAACTGCTAGCTCAGAGCCTGCATTTTCCTAAGGGGACTCTCAGCTTGCCCATTTTATCTTGATCAAGTCACCGCCTTCTGGGTGATATTGAAGGGGGAAATGTTGTGCAGTCTCTCTTAACCTTTGCCCACCAGTCAGCCATAGAGGCTTGAAATATACATTCTTTGAGAGCCTGTGGACAAGTGTATTTTAGCTGGGTAAAAAGTATTTATTTGGGTAAAGGTATTTGATGGAGGTGGTAGAATGGGGTGGGTTAATTTTCAGGGAGAAATTTATCTGATTAGTCATTTAGCACCATAGAAAAATGATAAGATTCAAACTAAAGAAGTGGAAATGACCAAAACAAGAGTCACAGAAAGGTTGAAATATAGGACTTTAAGGGAAGAATCCCCCCTGGCTCTTTTTCTCTGTCTCTCCTCACCACATCCAATCCATTATGAAGCCTATCTACCTCCACATCCTTGAATAACTCATTTATCTTAACTTCAGCAATCCAAAACTGGCCTTTTATTCTCAACCCCACCTGCTCTGCCTCTCTCAAAAGTCTGCATTTCAATGAATGTTACCACCACTTACTAGGCCACATTTTTTCTCCTTCCTCTTACTATAGACAATAGCGAAACTCCAAACCCAGTATATTCCACATCCAAAATATCTCTCAAATATTGTTAGGTCTATCTGTCTCTGTCTCCACTCCTACTGTCCAGGCTAAAATTCAGGCCAATTATATCAGAAGAGGAACCAGTATTTTTAAAGCTTCCTAGATGAGACCAACATATATCCAAGGATAAGAAACATGCTTCTACACATGCACCCAAGTCATCTTTTCAAAACATAAATCATACCCTGTTACAAAACCTTTTATGGGAATCCCATCACACTTAAAACAAAGTCAATCTCTTTTCTCTGTCCTGCAAGACCCTCTTAAAGATGGTCCCTGTTGATCTAACATCATCTATGTCTTCACCCCTTTTTCCTTACACTCCAACCACATTGGACTTATGTCTGTACTTTTAGTACACTAAGTTCATTATCTCAAATACTGACACCAGATATCTCAGTATTCTCCAGTTCAAAGATCAATCTTGAGGTACCTGCTACATTCCAAGGAGATAACTTTCTTGTGTGCACAGGGAGAAAGAAAAACCCCCAAAAGTTAAAAACCTGGGATTTCCCCATCCCTTCTCCATCAACTGCTCCACCATACTCTTTGAGTTGGTTTGTACCATATCATCACCATATCATGATGGTCTTAGGCTGAGCATTCCTATCTCTCATAACAGTTCTACATTAGGCAATCTAGTTAAATTGCCACCTGAAATACAAGTTGATGTCATGCGTCACCATTATACATATACACAAACATACACAACATGGTTAAAATGAGAGTGGCAAAGATAAATGTTGGCAAGGATAAGGAACAAATGAAACTCTCACACTCTGCTGCTCAGACCACAAATATGTACAATTTCTTTGGAAAATTGTTTTGGAGTTTCTAACAAAGTGAAAAAAATATATACCTACTCTATGATGTAGCTTATCTACACCCAGGTATGCAGAGAAGTGAGTGTGTGTGTCCACCAAAAAATGTACAAAAATAGTCACAACAGCCATACTACCTAACTAGAAATAAATATCCATCAACAACAGAATGAATAAGTAAAACGTGCTATATGACATACAATGAACTACAAAATATACAGTGCAAAAAAAATTAAAAGAACACTTCACAACATAGATGAATCTTCAGACATAAGGTTGAATTAAAAGTAGACAGCCAAAAAAGAGTGCATTGAAAAACAAGCAAAACCATTTGATGCTGACAGAACCATTTGATCATGCGGTGGTCCTCAAAGCACCAGCAGCACCTGAGAATATACTATAAATGCAAATTCCTGGGCCCCACCCGATTTCCTGAATCAGAATCTCAGAAGGTAATAGTCATCTGCGCTTCAACAAGTCCTGCAGATGACTCTGGATAACTGCTTAACCCTCAGGGGAGTGTTTTTCAGAAGGAGCATGAGAAAGCCTTCTACCGTGCTTGAAATCTTCTATAGCATCCAAAACAAGAGATGCTACCTGAGAACAGAAAGGACATATTCCAAAGGAATGGTAGCAAGCTAGGTGTGTGGAAACATGATACAGTGCTGTGGAGGGAATTAGAATTGGCAGGGTATCTCCAACTGATGCTAATTGTATTTCCCAGGCTCATGCTCTCCATTTGAGCTCAGATCCTCCTTCCCCGGAAAGCTACAACCTACACCAAGTCTGCAGAATCCTCCCATTTGTCCTACCCAAAGAGTAGTGCTAGCCATGGTCACTGGCTGCTGACCTCTCTGTCTTTCAAAGTTTCTTCCCAATTAATAGAGCTCTCATCTCCTTAATGGAATGAACCAGTTCTGTTCCAAGAGCCATTTCATTTGGCTGTGGCTCTGGGTGGTGGTTGGGGGAGTAAGGAATCTTGCTGATTCTGCCAGAGTCATCATTTTCCTGGTCCACTCCATCAGTCCACTTACTTTAAGAGCCTGTCAGGAAGAAGATGAAGTATGTAGCTGGGGTGCTATGTCCAAAGCTGACTGCTGGGGGGCATGGCTCTGCTGACTCTGACCTGGAAGCTGGTCCAGGAAATGGGCAGCACTCCACAGGTTAGCAACCTATCAGCATTGGCTTCTCAGGGACCTAGAACCATAGAACATTCAAGGTAGACTGAGCTGAGAGCTTTCCTGGTCCATCCCTTCATTGGGTTCTTGTTAAACTGAGATCCAGGAACACACAGGAATCCAGTGGCGCCCAGGAAGGATGCCGAGTTAAAGTTCCAGCTATATCATCCATGTGTCTCCTAAAAGAGGACTATATGAAAAATAAATTAGCATAGATTCAGCTCTATTTCTTCTCACTTTTCTCAGCAAAAGTTATCTCTCAGAGTAATGGGTCTGCGGGGAGAAATGTTTCTTTATTGGAACCTCACTCTGCCCTCAGAGGAGTAGCTTTCCTCCAGGACCTAGAGATTTGAAGAGACTTATCTGAGGGACCTGAAAGGGCAGGCCCATGTGCTACAAAATGTCCTCTCTCAAGGACCATATCCCCACCTCCGCCAGTGCTTAGCCCTCACATTTTAATTGGACCACACTGGCTCAATTCCCTAGTTTGTGTTTCCTACCAAACAGTGCTGGGAACATGGCTCTCGCTCCTGTGGGAGAAACGGGCCTCCTGCTTGGGGAACTCTGATCTGACCTGGGAAAAAGAGACCATGTGGTCTGGTAATGGTTCACAGACCTGAAGACAGAGACATGGTTCAGAGACCCAGTTCTCACATTTATTCATCCTGAGATACCAGTCAAATTAATGTCATTTCTATAAGTCCCATGTTTCATAACTCTAAAATGGAAATGGTGCTATCTACTTTGCCACAGTGGTTGTATAGATGAAATAATAGCCACAGAATACACAGTGCCAAGTACATCTTTAGAACTCAATAAAAGGTGATCTGTTATTTATATTAACTGGTTATTCTTAAGCAATTCATACATCACTGAAGTCATCGGTTTCCATGTAATACTTCAAATGGAGATAATACTATCCACCAGAAAATATTTTTGTGATGATTAAATGAGGTCATGTTTTTAAAACGCCTCGCAAAATACCTGGCATGTGGCAGATACGTAACACTGTTCATCGACTTTGAATAGAGACCAGAGAGAGAACATATACTGAGAATGGGGCTGGGCAGAGGGGGGTCTAAGCTATGGGTTTTCTAAAAGCAAGGTGCTAGACATTCAATTAGAAAAACTGGTAATTACACAGTCATCAGTGCTGGGTCATTTATCTTGAAGACAGGAACCTGAGCAGGGCTTGTTATGAGAAGATTTTATCCACTGGTACCAGCTTGTTCAACATGGTTCCTGTCATCTGCATTTTCTACATTTCTCAAGATCCCTCAGGGACCATGACAGGGCTTGTTTTGGAGAAACAGGAAGAGTCGGGTCCAGAACACTGACTGACCACCTTTGATGCCTTGATTCTATTCCTTGGACTATGGTCCGAGTGCTCCAGGGGGCAGTGAGCACTTGCCTAGTGGAATAATCAGTCTTTAGAGAGCAAAAGGAGTGCTGGATATGGGGCTTGGATAAGTGTTTCTGGGAATGTAAGGAGGTGCACATAAAATTCTCCTTGGGAAGAACAGGGAGGACTTCTCAAAGAAAGGAATTTATATGAGATCCAAGTTGCTTTGGATGGAATCCTCTTGCGTAGTTGCTTTATCTAGGTCTTCCATACTCCCATGGCAAAAATGGGCTTCCTTGTCTTATACTAGATCTTAAAGGAAAAACTTTCAGCTTTTCACCACTGAGTATGTTAGCTATGGGTTTCTCGTATGTTGTCATTATATTGAGGTATGTCCCATCTATCCCCATGTTTGAGGGTTTTTATCATAAATGGATGATGAATCTTATCAAATGCTTTCTGAAAACCAAAAACCAGTGGAAGGAAGGAAATAAGAAAAATTATAGCAGAAATAAATAATTTTGAAATCTGAAGGACAGATCCTAAAGATCGGTGAAACCAAAAGTTGGTTCTTTGAAAAGCTAGGCTTTCTAGCTATGTTAATAAAGAAAAGAGGGGAGAAAAGTCTAATTTTCGTTTTTCAGAAATGAAAGAGAAGATACAACACACACCTCAGAAATACAGAGGATCATAAGAGATAGTATGAAAATCCATATGCCAGTAATTTAAATATTCTAGAAGAAATGGACAAATTCTTAGAAATATACAACCTTTTGAGACTGAATAAGGAATAAATAGAAAAACTGAACAGACCAACTACAGGTAAGGAAGTTGAAACGGTAATCAAAAGTCTTCCAAACACCAGGACCATATTGTTTTATTCGTGAGTTCTACCAAATCTTCAAAGATGAATGCTTCCAGACATTCTAGGAGGCCAACATTACCCTGATACCACAACCAACAAAGACTTTACAAGAAAAAGAAAACTACAGATCAATTTTCTTGATGAACATAGAGGTAAAAATCCTCAATAACATCTCATCAAACTAAATTAGTTGCATTAAAAGGATCATACAGCATAACCAAGTGGGATTTATTCCAGGGACTCAAGGATGGTTCAACATCTGAAAATAAATCAATATTATTTGCCATATCAACAAAAGAAAAGATAGAAATCTTATGATCGTATCAATAGATGCAGAGGTATGACTGGCATAACATGTAATTTTAGGTGTACCATATAATGATTTGATACACACATGTATTGCTAAGTGATTACTACTATATAGTTAGGTTATTAACCCCTTCATCCTTCACCCAATTGTCTTTTTTTCATAGCAATAACATTTGAAATCTACTCTTAAGAACATTCAAGTATATAATGTGTAATTGCTAACTATAGTCACCATGTTGTAGATTAGAAACAGCCGTATCAGGGAAGCAGTGTAATTTTTCCCATTTAATTAATGAAGACACTAAGGTCTAGAGCGGTTGAGTTACATGCCCAGTCTAGTGTGACTCCATACTTCTAATACTTGTGCTTCACCACGCTGCCAAGAGAGCCAGAATAAGCCTTAAGGACAGGTGCCTGCCTTGGTCTGCAAATAACCACCAGAAATCAGATTGGTTCTGTGACAATTTCCAAGGTCGTTTCCATTTGATACAACTTCAGAGTGCCAATCTGGAAGAGGGTACACTCCAGTCTGGGCAATTTTCCCACTTGAATGTTGACAACAGAAAAGCCCCTCAATATACCCTTCCGCCTAACCGACATTGAGAGGGTGTCTTGGGCACTGAGCTCCCTCATTTGCTCTGAACCTAGGCCCATGCCCACTCCCAGTGGGTGCTGGGAAAGCAGCTGCGGTCACAGCCACGCAGGAATCACGCCGTTTCTAAAGATGCATGCAAGTGTCGGGGCACTTTCAGTGCCCAGGGAAGAATGCCAGCGAAGACTCTGGAAGTATTTTGTACTTTTGCCTTTTTTCAGTCTCAGACACCTCTCCATGCGAGGCACAGCCTTTCACCAATTGCCCCTGAATGGTCTTTCTCAGTTCTATTCTCTATTTGCCTCCTATCGACTACTTCCATCCTCAGATGCTCTTCAGAGTCACTCCAAGACCTCTGTGGTTTTAATTAACCAAATGGTTTGGTGCCATCAGCCTCCTTCCATCAATTTATTAGTCATTTCCTTCTTGGGCTCATTAATGAACATACTTAATAACACTTTCCAGCCCCAAGTCTCTGGAGCCCTCTCCCCTCCCCACAATGCCTTTCTCCTTGCCAGGAACTGCTGGACACTCACACCCTGACCCCTTCCTTCTGTACCAGCTTAAAATTCATAAATACAAACTTGCTCTTCTGTGTGGCAGAGGCGTCTTCGGGCATGTGTGTGGGTGTGGGGATGCATATGCATGGGCAGGAGGCGCAGGATCTGAGAGAAACAGATTTTCAAAGAACAACAGGGAAAGATAATGAAAAATTTTCCATAATAGGGTTTTTATCCACAGGCCTTTTGAAAATCAGTCAATTACATATAATATATATCTTTTATCCCCTCATCCACAACCTGCTCGCACTACTGTCACTGTGCAAAACCATGAATCACAGGCTCATAAAATGTCACAACTGCAAGGGGCCTTAAAGACCATCTAGCACAAATTCCTAATTGCTCAGATGAGAAAATTGGGACTCAGAGGCCCCAGCTATTACTCACTTGGTGTCACCAGAGGACGACCCCAACCACCTTCTTCAACTGGATGTGAGGAGAGTAGATATGTAGTTGTTTGTTGACAACAGAACACATGCATGTGTGCGCACGCGCGTGAGTGCTCACACACACATGCACACAGAGTCATCTTCCACCCAAGTTCCAGAAACAAATGCCAACCTGGGGACTAAGAAGACAAACTCAGGAATCTGCTCTTTGGTTCAGATCTTAGCTCTTGCCTTGGGTTTCCTTGGGTGTAACAAGTCCTCGGGTTGACTTTTAACAACAGAAATTTATTCTCTCACAGTTCAGGAGGAAGAATCCAGAATCCAGGCATTGGCAGGGTGGGTTCCCTTTAGAGGCTGTGAGGAAAAACCCACCGTATGCCTCTCTCCTGGCTCCGAATGGCTGCCTACAGCCCGTGACTCACACCCACTCTGTGACCGCCTCCATCTTCAGGCGGCGGTCGCGGTCTCTCTCTCCTCTTCTTATAAGGACATCAGTCATTGGACTTAGGGACCACCCTAAATTAGGATGATTTCATCTTAAGACTCTTAACTGATTGCATCTGAAAGGACCCTATTTGCAAATAATGTCAGATTCTCAGGTTCCAGGTGGGCATTACTTGGGGGGGGGGGCATTATTTAACTCTTCAGCTCACCACAGGCGTGAGCGCTCGCCCAGCTCAGCTTGCTGATGTGTGCCTCGTATTCAAAGCTTCACGGGGTTCTGAGTGTCCAGTAACCTAAGCAAAGGCAAACGGTGGCACTCTGGCACACAAGAGCACAGCGCTGGCATCCTAGCCTCGAGAATCCCGGGGTCCTTAGAAACTTCGCTTCATTTTTTTCTTTGCTTACTTCCTGTTCCTGAAAAAATAAAAGACAGGGAAGAGGCCAGAGGGTGCACAAGGGACTGAGGTGATGGTGCACGGGTGAAATGGTGGTGGGTACTCCCTGGGGACTACAAATGATGTCAAATATAACTAATAAAAAATAAATTAAAAAAAATAAATCTTGGGATCTCCTGGAGAGAGAGACCAGTGTTTAACCCTTAGTGGGGCTCATTAAAGAGTTGAGAAATGAGTCCGTGCTTGTTTTTGGAAACACAACCCAGGGAAGCCCATCTCTGCCAGCTGATGGGACCCTTGAGGACTGACCCCCAAAGTTCCCCAGGGAGAGAGCTGGAACTCACCCCGCCCCTGGGGGAGGCATCTGAAGTGGCATGGCGGTTGTATGGGTATGTAGCCCACAAACACTGCTGAAGGGCGCCCCAGGCCACACACAGCACTGGGGGAGACAGAAGTTAGGGATATTTGAATCACTTATCGCTGTGAATCAGGATATTGCTAGCGCAGTGGAAGGAGGGGGGCACGGGCAGGCACCAGCTGCTAGCTGACCGGGTCATGAGTGCCAGCAGGTCTGTAAATACAATCCCCAAAAAGGGTTCTGGGGACATTGCTAGCGGGGCTAAGAGAAACAGTCATGGAACTTGCGATGGGCTGTGTCTTCAATTGGAAATTGTCACCCAAAGGATGCCCTTACTAGGAAAAGTGCCCGGCAGGGCCTGAGCCAGCTGCCCAGCTGTCCTGCTCGGCTCAGTTACCTTCACTCCCTCGCCCTGGGCAGGAATTTGCTCCCAGCGCTTGGGTAGAAGGTATCTGTGTGTGTGTGCGTGTATGTGCGCTTGTGTGTGGCTGTGTGCGTGGCTGTGTATGTGTCTGTGTGGTGTTCATGTGCCTGTGTTTTTGAGGGTGGGGTGGGGTAGGGTGCTCTCCAGGACAGGAATGTGTGATCTCAGCTAGCTCCCAAAGCCAAGGCCAGCAGGCAAGCTGAGATCCAAAATTAGTCCACTGACCTGAAGCACATAAGGTGCACGTGACAGGCAGGCTGGGGTGGGCACGGGACAGGTGTCAGAACGTGAAGCTGAGTGGGAACACAGCTTAACAGAGCCAACCCCCACTGTCCTTCCCAGGACCGAGAAGTGGGACATGGCCAGTGGAGAGACAGTCAGAAACTGGGATTTGGAGTTCAGTGTGTGACCTGACTGAGAATTCAATCGGTGGCCAGGGTGTGGGCTCCAAAATAGCTAACACTTACTGAGTGTGCACAGGTACCAGACGCTGTATAAAACTCTTTACGAACATTGACCATTTGCTCTGCAGAATCCTCCAGAAATAGTTGTCAAAGGTGTCCCCCTTTTCTAGTGAAAAAGCTGAGCAGCTCAGAGGGCACACAACTAGAAGTGATAATGCCAGAATCAAAACCTGGCAGGTCGCTCTGAAGCCCATGCTCCCAACCCTCAAGCTGCATTGTCCTCAGAACAGGGTTCATCCCGATGCCAGAGCGCAGGACTCGGACTATGGCCAATGTTGGGAATTTGGTCCTCAGACAAATTTGGGGGGTCTGTTTATTCGTGGTTAGTTTGCTGCCACTGTCGCGGTCTTTGATTAATCGCTGCAGCAAAAATGTGAAGATTATGTGTGAGGGAGCGCCCCCTTGTGGGTAGACTTGCAGTAGCAAGTAAATAGGGATTTTTGAAGGTAACGTCTTTTCTTGGGTGTGCGCTCGGGTCTAGGGTGCTCGATGTGTCCTCAGATGCTGGCAGTCCCAGGAGACCTGGCCAATGGAAGGAACAGAGTTATCAAGAAAGTACAGACAGAATGGCCCTAAAATGAGCCAAATTGAAGACTGGAGCATCTAATAGTGCTTTCACCCAAAAATGCTAAAAGGGACTTGAGAGAAGAAACCCCAAAATAAGGCTATTTCTTAGGATAATGGAGAAAACAGAAATGAAGGACACCGCTTTCCTTCAGGAAATCCCTAGCTCCTTCTTGTTACAGTAATAATCCTATGTAAATCAACCAATCAATAGCTATTTCATGGTAAATATTAAGAGTAATATTAATGTAATAAAATCAATGGAATTCTCACTAGGTGCTGGAGCTTTTATATGTATAATCAATCTTACAAAAATCTTACACAGAAAAAAGGAAAATTATTATTTTTATTTTACAGCTCAGAAATCTGCAACTCGGAGGATTGGTGACTTCACCAAGGTAACACAGGAGGAAATGGCAGGGTCTATACCTAGACCCAGATCTGTCTGACTTCAGAGCCCATGCTCCTTTATTAAAGAATATTCACACTTGAAGTTAGCAACTGCAAGTTCTGCCATTCCCTTTCATTTCAAATGACATTTATTACATGTCTTCCGTGACTCATTCATCCCCCAACACCACTATGAGACAGGTACTGTGGGTCTCCACTTTCTACAGATTAGGAAACTGAATCACAGAGAAGGTGTGTAACTTGCCAAAGGTCACACAGCTAGCAAGAGGCAATATTAATATTCTAACTCATGTCTGTCTGATCGAAGATCCATGTTATTACCACTCTAATTCAGTATCTGGAAAGAAAGCAAACTCACCAAAAGACTCAAGGAACAGTTCATTCTGTACATATCCTCAGAATCAACTTGGTGAACCAAGTAATGACTAGATTTGAGAGATCCAATGCAGGGCTTTCTGCTACCCCTTGTTGCTATATGTCCTCACTTTGCTTGTCTGCATAGCATACATCACCCGCTGACACTAGGATTTCTGGGTTTTTTTTGTCCACTGTCTGTCTTCCCCACTAAACTGTAAGCTCCTCGAGGGCAGGAACTGTGTGTGTCTTCTTCTATCGTCAGCCCCTAGAATGTTGCATAGAACATGAAAGGCAGTTGCCAATGATAGAGAGACTGAATTCCTAGCTTAGAGGTTCTTCTCCTTGACACCTCAGCACCTCTCTTCCAGTTGAAGTTAGGTGGATGGAATTGTTAAGGCCATTAGTCGTTACATGCCACTACCGCCAAAAGATACTTCAATCCCCAAATTTTTGGACGAGTCAACTTCCCTAGCATTTGTTTGGCAGGTATTTCTCAAGACTAGTTGTAGTTCAGAAGACTCGGAAGTCAGACGGCTGAGCTTGAATCCAGCTCTCTGTATTTTAATTTCTTCAACTGTTTAAATAAAGATAGTAAGACTATCCACCACATGCAGTTGTTGGTAAGAATGAAATGAGGTGATACTTTTAAAGATTTTGGACTGTACTATGTATGTATTTCTTAATGGCAGCTGTGGTGATTAAAATGCACACAAAGGCCTGCCCTCGTGGAGTTTGTCACCTAGTTGGAGACGCAGATCATAAACAAACCAACAGACCCACAGTTTTGCTGCCTCTGTCTGTTGTGTCATTAAATGTTAGAATTTCTGCATTTACCTTTTCTCCAGCCCCCTGTTTATCTGTACATTGTTTAGATTATCTGCCCCTCTCTCTCCCTTCCCCTCTCTCCCTCCCTGTGTACTGTGTTTGCCTCTGCTTGAATCCTGCCCCCTGAGTAAGTCACTCAATCTCTCTGCACCTCAGTTTCCTCATTTTTAAACTGAGGATAGTGAAACACCAGTATCACAGGATCACCAAGAGAATTCAGCGAGAATCGCTAACCCACTTAAATCTGCTAGGGCGGCACTGGCGCTATTTTGCCAAATCTCTCATCTGAGTTCCAAGCCACATAACCACCTGTCTTGGGATCGCAAGACACCTCAAACTCGATATATCCCAGCCCTGCCCGCAAAGATCTCACAGCGTCTAAGGAGACTGCAACACCCACAACCGCTCCAAATTCATGAATCAAAGTCATGACCCCCAACACGCCCAGCTAGTTGTTGACGAGCGTCACTGTCTTCGTGACTAGTGACATCGACCACATAGTGACATGTGTCCTCTTCTAGGAGCAGTTACTGCCCCTTCACTTACTCAGTGCCCATGAGCTACCATCAGGAGGTTCTGTAGTAATGAGCACAAGTTGATGAGTGTCACAGTTAAGAACAGAGACTTTGGGGTCAAACCTGGTTTAAATTCCAGCTCAAGGGGAGGGGAGGGGAGGGGGAGGGTTGAGGAAAGATGGGAGCACGAGGGACTGAGGTGATGGTGCACTGGTGAGATGGTGATGGGGAACACGTGGGGATTACAGTTGATGGCAAGTATGTGTAAATTTTAAAATATTTTATATTAATAAAAAAAATAAATTCCAGCTCGACCTTTGATTCACTGTGTGGCCAGATCTCTGAGACTCAGTCTTCATCTGTGCAATGGGGACAATAGTAGCATCTCTTCATTGGATTGTTGTGAGGAAGCAATAAATTAATATATGTGAATGTGTTACAGCAGTACCTAGGACAGAGAAAGCACTCAATAATTGTTAGGAGCTATTTTTTTTAATGAATGTGGCTTTTGTGTGTGTGTGTGTGGGCAAGGGTAGCTATAGCCTTGGCTTCCTCATTACTATGACCATCCTTCTATGAGTTTATTTCTGCAGGAAGCAGAACGGCAGGAAACGAATGCATGAAATACTAGTGGTGAAATCCGGATGGCGAATCCACAGATGACCTTAAATCAAACAGAGCAGCGCAGATGGCTCAGACCCTCATCTATATTCCGTATTTGTTAGAGGGAGCTCGAAGCTGACCTGACACACAGTAAAAGCTGGCATTTAGAGCAGACCAAATTCATACCAGATGAAAATGATTAGAAACATTCATCCAGTCATAAAATATGTATTAACAGAATCCCTACTGTGTGCTAGGCACTGAGAAGATAAGTGAGTCAGACACAGCCCAGCCTTCAAAGACCTCACAGTATCTAAGGAGCAAATAAGAGCCACGAAGGCATAAAGTCGCTGCCCAACCCCCAGCCCCGCCCCCAGCCTGTGATTGAAGGTAGTCATTGCCGGTTGCTCAGAGCAGGCATCTTTTCAGTGGAATGATTGCCAAACAAATTCCTCTGTTGAAACCACGACTCAGGAAGCGGAGGGAACGGGAGAGGGGGTGGGGATGGGCAGGGGAGAAGCCAATGGAGGACTAGGGGTGTTTTGGTGGTGAGAGAGCTGCAGTGATCCCACCTGGGGGGGGACGCCTCTGTCAAAAAATTTAACAAGGATGAATAACAGTGGTACTTCATTAAAAAACGATTTAAAAAATTAAGATGACAAAAATCAATGATATTTCACCCAAAGTGAGGATTATTCATTATAAACATCCAAAAAAATATATATGCTAAATTTCCGCGTGCAACCAGTTAATGTTTGTTAATGACAATATAAATAATAATTTATGAATGTGTGCATCTACTGGGTAAATAAAAATTGGCTTCTATCAAAAAATAAATAGGACCTCCCTGGTGGCGCAGTGGGTTAAGCAACGCACTATGAAGCAAACCGCAGCCACTGCAGCAGGAGTTCGATCCTTGCTGCCAGCCAGGGAGGGGATCTGCATGGCGCGGCAGACCTCTCCTGCTGTGCCCGCTGCTCCCCTCAGCAGTGTACTTCTGTTGATCTGCCTGTTCTGCTCCCCGCTCTCTGTGGTGAATCCTCTCACCCCCCCACACACACACCTCTGGCCTGTACCCCAGTGCTTATATGCATAAATAAATAAATCTTTTTTTAAAAAATAAATAAAGTCCCCACATAGGTGCTCCAGAATCCCTTCCTGGAGAAATGGATCACAAACCCAAACCTGGACTCACACAGGCCAAGCCTTGCCACTCGGTAGCTATGTAACTTTGAGGTATCACTCAGCTTTCCTAAACCCCTGTCCCTTCGTTGGTACCAGAGAATTAGTAACTGCCCCTACCTCAGAGGATTGTGCAGGAGAGAGAGCTCGTGGATATAAAGCCTTGAACACAGTACAGAGCGCTACATAAGAGCGCTACTCTTCTTGGCCATTATCTTTACCCTACAAGTATGTAGAAGTATCCTGAGAAGAGCTGGAAATGATCATGACAAAGTTTACATGCTGGAAAATTGAAGCTCAAAAGGGAAAACATTTGCCTAATGTGCAAGAGCTCTGACCACTGTCTGGGTGTATCACACTATGCCCGGCTGTGTCATAACAGAGTCTCAGTGTGAAGAGCCGGGCTAACCTAGGAGGTTGAAATAATGAGATCAGAGGTCAGCACATCTTGCATATGAACCCCACTTGGGCAATCCAAGGACAGCCGCCTGCAGGGGACACACCTGCTCCATCGCAGCTTGCAGGTCAGACATGCTTCCCTTAAGGAGGAAAAGGACCTGGGCTGGAAGCTGGCGGGGAGCCAGGACCTCCATGCCTCTTGGGTGGAAGCATGCTTTCTCCGTTCAGTTCTTGTTGTTGCTTTTTTTTGCAAGGAGGCTATGTTAGGTCATTGCTATGACTGTGCTCTCCGGAGCCAGATTTTCTGGGCTCAAATGTCAGCTCTGCCACTTACTTGTTCTGTGACTTTGGGCAAGTTACTTAGCTTCTCTGAGCCTCTATTTTATTACTTATCAAATAGTAAGGCTACTATACGTCACAAGATTGCTCTGCAGATGAAATGAAATCATATATATACATACATATATGCGTGTATATAAGTCACCTAACTCGATGTCTGGCCCTCAATAAGCTGACTGTTCCACCATACAGATAAAGTATCAAGGAAGGGAGAGTCTGATGACGCAACCTATTTTTTTAAGGTTTTCTTTTGTTTATCCATGCACACAAGAACTGAGGTACAGGCCAGTGGTGTGGGGGGTGAGAGGAGTCACCAGAGATAGAATGGGGAGCAGAACAGTTGGACTGAGTGAAATACACTGCTGAGGGGAGCAGTGGGTGAGATAGCAGAGGTCTGCTGCGCCATGTGGGTCAGCTCCCTGGCTGGTGATCGAACTCGTGCTGCAGTGGCTGTGGATAGCTTCATAGTGCTGACACTTAACTCCTTGAGCCACCAGGGAGGCCCCTGACAATTTCTCTTTATCACAAAAACTGTCCTCAACAGTGCTTAAAATTCTATGATTATAGCCTCATGTTCTCATGTCCTCATGTCCTCGGTGAAGTTCTCCAGATGCTGCCCGTGGAAGGTACATCTGAAGTAGAAGCTGAATGGCAGCTGGTGCAGAGCTGGGGTGGTCAGCAAGGAGAGAGGGTTCCAGTTGATTCGTGAGCAGGTCTCGGAAAAGAACATCATCAGCCCTTCAACTGCACCTGCAGATGCCCTGGTGCTGCTGGGAGGTTGGCAGGGATCCTGAGTTAAGTGATCTGGTACCCACTTGCCAAGTTCATCACTTGTATAATTGTGAGAGGGAGAGATAACAAGCAACCTTTCCCATTACATATGGAGGCTTCTCTTTATTAACTTGTCTTTGCACCATTAGTTTTTATCATTTGTTCTTTCCTCACCTCCAATGGTTCAGCCAATGGGCATACCAACATGGTATTTTCAATTTTGTTCCCACAGAGATTTTTCCTTAGGACTGCATCATACAACATCTTCACGCTAACTCTAGTGGGTCCCAAATGAGCAGAATTTCATTCAACAAGTAGTTTTTTTGGATGTTCCTGGGATCCTGTCTGGCACAGTGGAGAGAAAATATACTGAGAGGCCAGGAATACCTACATTGGAACCTCAACTTTGCTGTGTGACCTTGGCAAAGTTGCCTAACCTCTCTGTTTCAGTTTCTTCATCGCTAAATAGGTATCACAATACCCAGCCCAAGCAGATTTCTTGATGATGAAACAGTGTGGTGTTTGCTATACCCTTCTCAGAGACCACCTCCTTTAGGTTTTAAAATCATCTAGCATGTGGTAGGGGATGGAGAATGGAGAGGGGGCGATGAGTAGAGCCTGGAGGGAAAAGACAGTACTAAAGGGCAATGAAGGTGTGAACAGAGATTCGACGGAGGTAGCAGACCATCTTATAGTTTCCACGTTCTCTGTGAAAGAAGAGACGTTAGTGACCACATATAAGATGGGGGAAGAGGAGGCTGGAAGCTAAAAGAACCCAGGGAAACGTCTCACTGCAAATTTTCACATTGATCGTGGGTCACTATAGACCTGCTCCACTGGCCTCAGCACCCATTGCTCTAGAAATTGCCTTCTACCCAGAAAACCTGCTTGAATTGAGTGCAATGTGCATTCTGCGTGGTTTTGTCTGTCTGTAAGCCACTACTCTGTGTAATTGTCTTGTCCCAAAAATAACTGTCCCCCACCTGAGCTCTTTCATACCCTTCATAGGTGGTGACTTGTTATGAATTTTCTCTTCCACTGTCCTGATGCCTGTGAATGCGGTGACCCAACAGTAGATCTGTGTGGACTGAAAAATTCTTGAGGACAGCCTCAGGCTGATGCTGTCCTCTTTGAGAAGAAGGCATAAGCACACTCAAGAGCATTGCTTCCTGCCATCCCCTTTTCTACCACTTGGGGGCAACACAGAAGCCCAGCAGTCCCTCCTCGCCTTATACTTGTCTTTTCAGATTGTTGAAATGTGTCTTTTAAGTTTCATCTTTCTCCCATTCTTCTCTCGCCTCCACTTCTCTTCTTTTACTTTCAATCTGTCTTTTTCTGGGTTTCTCCTTCTCTCCGTCTCCAAACCAGGTCTATATCTACCCACCTCTCTCTCTCCATGTCTATGAGTATCTCAACAATGATCACGCTCCCTATTGGTCTTCATGTCTTTATATTTATACATACATAGATGTATACTTCTAGAGAAGACATATCTCTATACTAGTCTCTCTCCACCCCCCTCTTTACCTTCCTCTTTACTGATTCTTCCTTTACCCTGATAGTGAGGCTTTTCCAATGTCTTGAGCCCTGTGCAATTCCCTCCCAACAGATGGGGAATCTGAGCAAGTGCCTGAAGGGGTGACAGTGGCCAGGGCGGAGAGGTTTACTGCTGCCGGAGAAAGGGAGAGAGGAGCTCTGCTTCCCTCAATCTATAAATGGCATGAAACAAGCCCCTTGGAACACCCCGTGTCCCAAGTGACCCGGCTTCAAAAGAGGCCCCCCCACCCTCTGTCAGAGCCCCTCTGCCTCATGATAAACAAGCCACTCTGTGGGTGACAGTGCCGTGAAAGAAACTTGAAGGGTGTATGTCATCTCAGGCCAAGGGGGGACTGTGGCAGAATGGGGGAGGGGTCCCTAGGGACAAGGAAGGGGACATCTCCATACCTGTGGTCCAGGACCTCCGTTGCTTATCAAGTAGTCTCAAGAACATTGTCAGGGAATATCCCAAAGACTCTTAGTGTCAAGGACATACTTGTCGAATCAACCTTTCCCCCAAATACTTTTTCACGTCACCCTAAACCAGCAACCTCATCTTCACCCCCTGACCCAGGCACTTGGCTTGGAGGAAGGCTCACACTTCAGGCAGGAGCACGCCATGTGGCCTGCCCCGCTCTTCCAGGGTTAGCCTCCTCTGATCATACGCTATGTTTAGGTTCAGCACCTGTTTCGCAGCAGTTCTGCCTCCTCCTCACTAACACTGGGGTGGTGGTACAAAAAGAACCCTGAAATTGAAGCCAGAAGCCTTAGTTTGGGGTTCCAACTCCCGCAGTCCTCCTGTTTGCAACAGTGGTCCCCAGTGGAGTGGTCTCGGAAAACACTTCGCAGTTGACCAACCCCTTTGAAAGGGGAAAACTAGATAGATCCTGTGTATTGAGTCTCTTTCATTACAGCGGTAAGCTACGTGCAAAGAGAAAAGCAGACTGCGAACCCCCGACGCATATGCCTTCTATACAACTATGAAGCTGAAGCAAACTTCCAAGTGAAGTGTAAACCAAGCTGAAAAAAAACAATAAAAATCAAGAATGACAATGATTTTAACAAGGTGGATGATGTTGTTTTTCTAAAATTAAATTGCTGTTCAGATCGTGACTGCAGTGCCGACTGGGATACAGGTTCTTTTGAGTTCGTCGTGCTATATTACTGTGTGCCAGGCGATGACTCAGCCCTCACATCACTTTTTTTCTATCAGATCTCTGCTAAACTGTCATTCCTACAGCCTTCAGGGACATCATTTGGCCTTCACTGGGACTAAGCCATCATTTATGTATTGTCGTCCTATGTTCTTTCTCATTAGTCCTTGACAATGCAAGTAGGACAATGTGAAGCTAATGAGATTTTTTTACACGAAATGTGGCAGATTTTGAGAGTCATCTACCCCACAGCCCACCTTCTTTCTTCTTCCCTCGTGTGCCCACCTAAAATGCCACATTCCAAGGCCTCCCTCGTAGCTAGGGGTGGCCAGACACAGAAGTCTTGCCAAGGAGACATAAGTGGATGAGAGGTATAAGGTGCTGGGGATTTCTTGAAAGGGGTGGGGGACGGCCCTCCCTTGCCCTTTCTTGTATCTTCCTGCTTGGAATGAGCTAGTAGTAGACAGAGCTCTAACAACCAACTCAATCTAAAGGCAGCAGCCGGAGGAGGGCGGAGCCTGCCATGGAGATACCACACCCAACCAGCACATCCTCTCTCCAGACCGACCTGAGCCCGAACACACTAAATTGTTCTAAACCACTGTCATTTGGAAGATTTCTTTTCTGTGACAACCTAATGCGATCACAATACACAACAGCAGATGTAAATGAGGGCGTGGAAAACCTGTGGCTGTGTGTCGCTCAGCAGGTGGCCATCCAGATGCTAGTGGTACGCAGTAGGCGTCTATTGTTTGGTGTAAATTTCCGTTGTATTAAGAATACAATTTTAAAGTTATCTCAGAAACTGTAACCGCAAGGAAAACTCCATACCCCCAAGAGACTGTCAGAACCCAAGGGAAACTCTGGCGTTGATAGGATCTGGAAACTTGGGTGACAGAGTACAGACCGCTCAATTCTACTGGGGATCACCTAACCTTGAGCAGTTTTCTCAGGCTACAAGTGGGCTGTGTGGGAAGACAAGAGGAGGGTTCTGTATTGGGGGAAGGGCGAACACAGCAGCAGCCCCATCCTGCCTTTACCTGTTCCCCAGCCCCTGCCAGATCCAGTGTCCGGTACCATTTAATACGGTTAAAAGTAAGCCCCCACTTTTTGCCCACTAGGCAGGTTTGGGAGAGTTGGACAAGGGAAATGAAAAGGTTGCTATGGGAACAGGGCCATAAGGCAGATCCCCTTGACCATGAATGCAGAATCAGTGCCAGGACACATTCTGTGTCAAAGGTCAACATCTAAGAACAGACAGGCCAGCAAATAACTGGCCCAAATTGGCACCCCAATAAAAAAAAAACCACAAAAACAGTAGAAAAGAAAGCCTCAAATCTCTCTTGGGGCACAGCCCTCTCCCATCTAGCCTCCTGTCCCCTTGCATGGTATCCAATAAATTCACCCTCTCTGTTCTCCGCTCTGTCACCAAATTCTTTCAGCCCCGCGCCCATCTTTCTCCCCACTACATCCAACTCCCTTCTCCTTGCTCCTGGTGGTATGAGAACCCATAAGCCAAGACAACGGCTGTCATTGCTTCCTAGAACGCCAGGGGCATGAGGCAGGTGACTGGGAGTTTGGGGCCAACGTGCTAGCCAGGCAGGGTCAGCTTTCTGTCCTTCCATGGGGCCTCAGCTGCTGGACTTAACCAGCGGCCTGGAAACTTGACTCCCCCAACTGAAATCCCCGTGCTAATTTCAAATTTAGCCCTGGGCCTCAGGCCACTGCATAACTGGCCTCCTCATTTGTTTCCCCACCACCACCACCACCACCACTTCAAGGTTCAGGGCCAGAACTTGGTAGAAAGGGGGAAGGGGGAGCGGGAAGGGTTGGAGAGGGGGTGCACTGAGAAATATGAACCTCAGTTTGGCCTACTAACCCTGTCCTCCCAAAATAAATCTTAATCAAGTCACTGTACGTAATCTTTGCTGCCCCCCACCACAATTCTTTGTCCTCCCTCTCCTCCTGCCCTCCCCACTTTCTGACTTTCTGGAGACCTTGCCCTTGGCCAGCCTGCCTTCCCTTCCCCTGCAGGCTGTGCTGGGCCCCGCAGGGTGAAGTAGTGGAAAAAGCACGTGTTTGGACTACAGAAAGAAAGCTAATCCGGGCTCTGCAGCTAACTAGCTGTGAGATCCAGGGCAAGTCGCTTCAATCCTCTGAGTCTGTTTCCACTCCTGGAAAATAAGAATAGTAATTCTCCTAATAAATCTGCCATTGCGATTTAATTAAAGGAGACAAAATTGAAACTGTCCCCAACACCTAGTAGGGGTTTTCAATCACCCTGCGTGGGCGCACACATGATGGTGGCTAAGAGCAGAAAATTTACGATGGGGGCTGGACGAGACCAGCAAGCGGAGGTGGGCAGAGATGAGGAACATAGTCATTAAACGAGCTATGGATATGAAACTCCTTAGGCCCCAGCTGCTATAGCAAGCATCACGTGATGTGCTATAGAAAGTACCCGGAGGCACAGACCAGAGGTGAGGTGTGGAGACTAAGGGCCATTGTAGAGAGTCCTTTCAAATCACCTAGTCACACCCTAGAAGTCATTAGTCTAACAATAGATAGCGTTGCACAAGGGAGTGACCCCTCCCTAACAGGAAAACACTCTACCAGTAAAATTCCTGTCCTGGAAAAACGCAGCCCTCAGCCAGCCTGGTTCGGCAGGTGATTCTTTACACAGCCCTTTCCCTTTGCAAAGCAGCGGCAGCCACTCTTTCTGCCCGCTTCTAGCTTGTAAGGGTCTTCTTTCCCTGTTTCCTTCTTCTCCTTTTCCTTTTGATATAATAAACCTGCCCTTTCAGATACAACCAAAAGTCTTTGCCTCAAAGAGGAAACTCGAGGAAAACTCGAGTTTTTGAGGAAAACTCGCCGCATGCCACTGAAAGGGGAACTCTGGTGAAACTTCTCAGATGGAACCCAAGGACCCAGTTCTCTGAACCCAAACCTCTCCAAAGGACACCACACACATGTGTAGCCTCCGCTCTAGGTGTCCCCAAGCCCGTCTCTCTTGCACTGTTGCTGGCCTCTATGAATAGGCCCACCTGCCCGCCACAAAGCTGGGAATCCTCCCTGCCTTCCCTCTACTTCATCGCCCACCTTCAACCTGCTAAGCCCCATTGTTAAGTCCCATGGAATGTCTGACCCAGCCCAGTAGTTTGTCGTCTCAAAGTCCAGGCCCACCAGCCTGGTCCGGACAACCGGAACTCCAGCCCTTATTTAGTAATAGCGGGCCCAGCTGCCTCCTGTGGCTCAGGCACCAGCCCCCCGCCACGTATGATCATAAAAAGCGGCTGTACTAACCCCCCGGGGTCCCAACCCCGCCTGGGCGAGGCCGCTGTGACGGTTCCACTTCGGGGGTTCGAACCCTAACTCGAGCTAGCAATAAATCCAGCCTTGCTTTTGCATCGAGTCTGAGTCTTGGTCGTTTCTGAACTCCTACCTTCTAACAAATCCACCACCCAATGCGGCCTGTGCATTCTACCTCCCTGCCTGGGATAGACTGTCTCGCAATGCCCTGGTCCTCTGCTGCTACTTGAAACAGTTGCACTTCTCCATTATCTGTGCTTATCTCCCCTCTCATCACTATATTCCCACTATCTGGCAGAATACCGTGGTACAGTTAAATATTGTTGAATAAATGAATGAGGTAGAGGCAAGCATATTTCCCAGGCAAGTCATTTGAGACTCCGAGAAGTTAAATCACTTTAAAAACACAGTAAGCAGCTAAACCAGTATTTGAATTTAAGCCTGGTCTGATACCTGGGTTGGTGTTTTTAACCACAGCGGCAGCACTGATAAAAATGCCGTACCCACGGGATGGCGTGTGTACAGGTCTGAGGTGCGGCAGAGGGGCTCTAAAGTATCTTTTGTAGCATTTTCCTAGTGGGACTGGCTTTGACTATCAACCCTGTCCCTTTTCTGGTTAGGGACTGCACTGCTGACAGTTGGATCCGATTCAAAGCTGGTTGAGATCGAGTCTTCCTCCTTTTCTATGTCCATATGTCCATGTGTCCTTGACCTGGGTATGGTTTAAGGTGAGTTTTGTGTGTGTGTGTGTGTGTGTGTTTATGGATTAAGAGAAAGGGACAGGCAGGCAAGCCCTGGTGAAATGAATGACGCAAGATACTTATTTACACAGAGGCTCCCTGAGACCGCAAAGCAGTGGGGATGGAGGGTTAGCACCACCTGGTGGACATACAACATTCCTTAAGGCTCCAGGCTCATTCCTAACAGAACATCAATAATTTATAGTGATAAGAAAATGTTGGAGAGTTTGGAGCAGAATACAAATCTGCGCCTTTGGATCACATATAAACATAACATTGTAAACTAATACTATCTCAATAAAAATAAAAGGATTATTTTCATTATGGAGAGTTTAATGCTCATGTCAGCTCAGATCAGGAACTATAGACGGGAATGGTTAAGTGACTTGCTTGAGATCACCAAGCTAGAGGTAGGCAGAACTAGCACCTGGATCCAGGCCTGTCTCTCAAGAGCGCACATTCTTTCCACCTCATGATAATGTAAAAAAGCTGAAAACATGAGGAGAATAGGAAGGACATTTGAAGGAAGAATGGAAGTTAAAGCCCTGGTCAGATCTCACAGAAAGCTCACGAGAAGCACCAAGCCACAGGACTCTGAGCGCTAGCGCTCCCAGGCTCCCACACCAGCTGCTGATGAACAGCTGGAAAGAATGCATCTGCAGCCACTGCACCACGAGTTCATCCCTGACCAGGGAGGGGATCCACATGGCGCAGCAGCAGACCTCTCCTGTCTCGCCCGCTGCTCCCCTCAGCAGTGTGTTTCAGTCAGTCTGCCTGTTCTGCTCCCCACCCTGTCTCTGGGGAATCCTCTTACCTCACGCGACTCTGGCCTGTACCCCAGTTCTTGTATGCATAAAATAAATAAAAGTAAATCTTAGAAAAAAAGAAATAATACTAAACTAAAATGATCCATCCTCAAATGAGAGTTCAAGTCCTGATTCAAACAGAACTTTACAAGTGTCTTTCAGAGGAATGAATTCAGAGCCTTCCTACATCAAGATGTGTATTGAATTCCCCAAGGGAATGGACACAGCATTTCCTGGTAGTTTTGGGATCCCTTTATATGTGGCGCATCTTATTGGGCTGGATGCTCTACAGTATAAAACCTACCTAGGTTTACAAAGACGTTTGAAGGTACAGTGAGATACCGCCCCAATGTGGACATTTAAAATATTGCAGCGTTTTACTCGTCAATTTTACAGACATAATCATGCGTGCTGAGACAGCTGGTTTTCTCTTTAAGTCAGATTCATTTAGGACGGGAAAAAACTACTGAACCGCCTCCAAAAAAATTTCAGAGTACTGTTTAGCACCTATCTAGTTTTTTACTGGGTTTCCGTGGACCCCATCTCACAAAGGACCCCAAGAAGAACAGTCTCATTCTCACTGAGTTTATTTTGACCCAGCTTTAAGCTCTGCCTCTGCTATAGTGGTTGGGTGTTTCATAAATAAAGTTTTTTTTCCAGAACGATCTTACGTTTTCAGAAAAACTGAGTCGATAGTATACACAGTTCCCATATACCTAGTTCCCACCTCGTTTTCCCCATTATTAGCATCGATCATTAGTACGGTGCATTTTTGTAGTTAGTGAACCAATATTGATACATCATAATTAACTAAAGTGCATGCTTTAGTCACATTCCTTTAGTTTTTACCTAACCTCCCTTTTCTGTTCTAGGATCCCATCCGGGAGAGCACATGACATTGACTTACAGTACCTCCTTAGGTTCCTCTTTGTTGTGAGTTATCAGACTTTCGTTATTTTTGATGACCTTGAAAGTTAGGTTTTTTAGAATCTCCTGCCATTGGTACTTTTCTGATGTTTTTCTCATGCACAGACTGAGAAATTTATCAGGAAAAAGTCAGAGGGAAAATGCCATGCTAATCCCACCAACACAAACACTAATACTACTAATATAATTTATCATAGTGGTTATGGCTGTTGACCTTCATAGACTGACTTGACTCTTTGGCAAGTTTCTCTACTGCAACATTGCTCTTTCCCCCTTTTCTATAATGTTCTTTTTGGAAGTAATCACTGTGAGAGTCTAGACTTAAGGAGTGGGGCTACACTCCTCTTTGGAGGCCATTTTAAAATAGAAGGTGTATGTATTTATGCATTCATTCTTTGAATTATTCCTTGGGACCCATACATGTGAAAGGTGTTGTGGTTGTATTAAATCCAGTCCTTGTCCTCTAAGAACATTATAGATACTTAGGAAGTGACCTAGGAAAAATATCACAAGGGCACAATGTAGCATTGACAAAAGTGTTTTCTAGGGATTCAGAAATCCCCTCAGGTTACAGAGAAAAACAAGCATCAAAAAAGTCTATACTAATGAGGATATTTACTTTCCAGTAAAACATAATAAAGTTATTTTAAAAACAACTATTTAAAAACTCTCAAAATTGTCCTAAGGCAACACAGCAAGTAAAGAAATCTTTGCTTAAGATTCTACTAAATCTGGGGCCTCCCTGGTGGCGCAGCTGTGCCTCACTGTGAATCATCCGCAGCACAGGAGCGTGAGTTCGATCCCCGGCCAGGGAGGTTACCTACATGGCACAGCAGGCCTCTCCTGCCTCTCCCGCTGCTCCCCTCAGCATTGTATTTCAGTCTGTCTGCCTTTTCTGCTCCCTACTCTGTCTCTGGTGAATCCTCTCACCTCCCAAGTCTCTGAACTGTACCCACCCAGCTTGTATGCATAAATAAATAAATTTTTTTTAAAAAAAGAAATCTACTAAGTCTTGGTAAAACAATGAAGGTTTGTGGCACTTGAACCATGATAATATCCTGCCCCTCACTTACCAACCCTCCCACCCCCATCCAGCCCTCCCCCCTCTGCCCCCAGGAGCCGGCCATGATTCCTTCAACTTGGTTCCCAGTCTTAGCACTCAGTGTCTTATCTGGAGGGACAAGATCCAGTATTTTCCATCTCCCCACCCCCTGCCAACTATGAGTTACAGAAATTAAATTCCTGGTGAGTCTGGCCAGTAAAAATGGAGACGAAGCCCTTCTAGGCATCTGCACTCACAGAGCAGAAATCCTGCCCCCGGTTTGAGCAGGTAAGAGTACTGGCACTGCACTTGCCCTTGCCCCAGCTTACTCAGGGAAGAGGCCGCTGTCCCTGCTGAGCAGCCTGGTCACACAGCACCACCATCCTCCCAAGAAAAGCGGTCCCCTCTCCCCACCCCGTTACCAAGCTGTGATGGAGACACTTTTTCCCAGTGGCAAAAGCAAAATGATGAGGACCTGGATGCTGCTTGGGAAGCATACTAGCAGAGCCATCACCGTCCTAGAAGAAGAAAGATACGGATGCAGTAATGAAGCTCGCCTCCCAGAGAGCTCCCTGGCTCAGGGACAGATCAGAGAGCACTGGCTCTGGAGAGCAGTGAAGGGGTACGGGCCCGGGGGTGAGCCAGCCACAGCCTAGAATTGTACAAAACAGGTCACCTCTTCTTTGTGTCTCTTCTGTGATCATTTTCTGCCTTATAGTTCTTGGAGATGGAACGTGGCTTGTGAGGAATAAATGAAGTCGTGGAAAACACCTTAAGCATCTAACTGGCACACAGTAGGTACTTAATAAATGGAAGTCTTTCTTACCTCTCCTACTAGATTGAATTTCCTTCAGGATGTAATTCTTATTCTAGGTAAGTAGTTCTCAGTCTTGTGAAATACATTCTCTGTTTTTAATATACTTTGTGACATCTTCATTATTATCCTGAAATGAAATTCACAGATAGTAAAATCCACCTACACACATTTTCAAAAATATCAGTATAATGCTCCATTATGTGGAAAAGAACACAATGAAAATAATTTATAATGATTTACATATTTATATAATATATAAATCAGTACGTAAATCTCAAGCATTGGCTACAACAGGACATGTAAGATGAGGTGGTCAGTGTGAATTCGTCAAGAAAACACTGATTACAAATGCAGACTGGCGCAGGGGTGCTGCATCAGGGACTGTAATTGTCAGAATGCCACTGATGTTGGTGGCATGGTTTCCCAAAAGGGAGAAAAACTTGTTTAATTTTTGAGAAAATGAGTACCATTCCCTCTTAACTTACACTGTAGCTGGGTTCCTGAAAAATTCAGTGACTAGGAAGCCTCTTCCGGTTATGTGAAACAGATTTCATCCTAGACTCCAATCATTTATAAATATATCCAGAACACATCGGAAATTCTAGTGATACATGAGCGCCTGTTTTTCAACTGTATTCCTGGATTCTACCCACTTTGTGTCAGTATCAGTTCCCGAGAAATACTCTTTCATGTATGATGTTGTCCCACTGAGAATCTCTAGAACTACTGGCCCAAAGCTGAAAAGCTGAAATTTTTTTTGTGTGTGTGTAGAAGAACTGGGGTGTAGACCAAAGGTGTGGTGTGTGTGTATGTTTGTGTGTGAGGATCTACCAGAGACAGAGTGAGAAGCAGAACAGGCAGATCGACTGAAATACACTGCTGAGGGGAGCAGCGAGGCAGGAGAGGTCTGCTGGGCCACGTGGGTCCCCTCCCTGGCTGGGGATTGAACTCAGGTCATAGCTGTCAGAGCTGTGATAGCACTGAGACTTTACTCCTAAGCCAGCAGGGAGGCTCACCCAACCTGAAATCTTAAGGAAAAATACATAGGTGCACACATGTTAATTCAAGCCTTTGCAGGGGTGCGTAGCTTTCAGATGTTCAAGGGAGTCAATTACCCAAAGCGGACTACAGATGCCTGCAGGGGTCCTCCCATATGCATCTGGCTCAGTCAAGTGGCACAACGGAACAGGCCTCTGTGGGGGGCCCTAGAGGTTGTTGTTTGAGAGTGCTGGCTCTAACATCACCATGCCTGTCTTGGACAGCTTGCTATATGAAAATTTAATCCCCCTTCTTGCTGTTTTCTCCTCCTGCCCCAGCCAAATAAATCTTGTTTTGGTAACCAGTCACAACACTTCAAATGTTCATTACAGTCAGTCTTTTGCCTTAGATGCCAAGAACCCCCTGAAATCATGCATACAAAAAATATATATACAGATGTTCATAATAGCTTTTTCATAATAGCCAAAAAAGTGTAAGCAGCTCATTTGCATATCTCTTTAGAGTAAAATATATTCGGGCCTTTTGCTTATGTTTTAGTTTGACTATGTTTATTTTTATTGAGTTTCAAGTGCTCTTTATATAATGTGGATACAAGCCCTTTATCAGATATATGATATTCAACATTCTCTCCCATTCCCTAGGTTGTCTTTTCACCTTTGTGGCGGTATCATTTGAAGCACAGAAGTTTTGAACTTTGATGAAATCCAATATATCTATTTTTCCTTTTGTTACTCTTACTAAGAAGGCCAAGAAACCATTGCCTAATCCAAATTCACAAAGATAGGAGAAAATGAAGAACGCACTTATGAATATATAGCACAGTTTATGATCTGGTCCCTTTAATTTCCATATCCTACCCAGTTGTCTCCTCTTGACCACAGAATTCTATCCAACACTGTTTTTCTTAATTAACTAGTTGCTATGTTGGGGGCAACAGTGAAAACGGCCTTTCTAATTCCCTTTCCTGTATTGATCAAGCCTTAGGTATCTGGTTCTGTAGATATAAGCAAAGTGATGGGATTGATTTCCCCATCACTTGCATCTGGCCTGACCAATGTCCATTCACTGAAATGGTCACTGAGAGCACTTAATGAAGTAATAAGAAGTCTTCTCTGACCACCCCATCAAATATATCTGCCACCCTATTCCCTCTACATTATATTACCCTGTTTTATTTACTCTGTAACCGAATTACTCTCTGACATTTTACTTATTTTCTTGTTGATAGTTGGTATCTCCCATCTAAGACATTTAAGACTTCATCTAAGAACAGGGACCAGGTTTGTCATGTTCATAGTTTATCCCTTGTCCCTTCTGTATGGTGGGTCTTCAATAAACACTTGCTCAATGTGTGAATAAATGACCATACATATAACATGGCTGTTACAGTGCCTATTGCTAGGTCAATAATTATTTACTACTGTTGTCATTACTGTCATTATAATCATCATTACTATATGAACTATACAGATGAACTACATCCATAAAATGAGACTTTGTTGTTTTCCTCATTTGCTGTGAACACATTGGATTCACTCCAAGAATAAAGGGTATATAAACCACTAACTAGTGTCCGTGGCCTTAGGAAGTTCATGTTTATTTCTTCCCAGAGTCTTGGGTTCATTCATATGTGGATGTGGTCATTTTGTACAGTGGTTCCATGCAGAGACTCTGCAGTGAATGTCTTGGCTTAATACCAGGCTCATGTTGTACTAGTGATGACCTTGGACAAGTTACTGATCTCCCTTAGTCTGTTTCTTTGTCTGTAAAATGAAGATAGCAGTAACTGCACAAGATGGCTGTGAGTATTAAATAAGTTGTGGCATGCGCAATGCCTAGCACAATACCTGGCACAAAGAAGACATTCAAATAAGTATAACCCAAAATCTTTGCCTCTGGTGGATTTTGTGAGAGTCCTCATCTAATACTGGTAACTCGGGTTAGTGGGTAGAAAGCTGCCACCTCTCAAATTCCACCTCTGGCTTAGAGATCCCTGGCATGGCAAATATCTTGAGGGTGTTGCTACAGAAGAGAGTACCTCTGGCCATTTGCTCACTCCCGCTCGGTCTCCCATTTCTTCCCATTGTCAGTGTAGCTTATTTGAGCTAAGCCATATGACAGGGGAAATTGAAAGCCATTTTCTCCATCCCGATGCACATTTCACATCTCTGAACCTTCTTCCATCAACATATCATGGTGTGTGTGTGTCTCTAAAGCCCAATATAAATCACTTGGGCACTGTTACTATTCAAGATTATCTGCAAACATGTTCACCTCCATCAGAGGAAATAATTAAAATCTCACGCAGTTCCTTATAGAAAAATTCTTTTGCACATGATTCAGTTGGATGATCATGCTGATAATTCCTTACATTTGGATAGCTTGATAGCTTTCAAATAACCCTCACATTAGTCATCAGGATGGGTACAACCAACTGCAGGATGAGGAGGGCTGGAATCACTCAGTCACTTTGAAGCTGAACAAACTAGATGTCTCGGACTGCTTGGCTTCTAGTCTTGAGAATTTCTCTTTGGTATCTCAAGAGAAGACTGAATCATTTACTCCTTTCAACATCTAGAAAGTGATCTTTTCATCTTATGACTAAATCTCCCCACTCTTCTCCCTAGCAGATTCTAGCTGCTTTCTGAGTAATCCATAGCTGACCTTCAGTGTGGGCGACCCTGCTGGATTATTGATGCTCTCGTTCCTTTCTCTCACCACCTCTGCATGCAAACTGCACGTCATCCTTCTCTGTCTTGGTCTCTGCCAGTTTGACCCATTTGTCAATTTTCAATCTTTAGTTATCACTCCCCACCCAGGTGCTTATTATAAGCTGCCGGTACATTTCCATCTCGTCCATCTTCTCAGGCTCTGAATCTACCACATGAAAGGTCATATTTCTCTATTTCAATTTCTGCTAATGGCTCTAACAACACTTAATGGGAACAGAAAAGAATTTCACCTTTCAAAAGGTGTCGATCAACTTTCAACAAGTTGCCCCATCAATTCTGACTGTGTTTCCAAGGGTTAATCGAGCAGGACTGTTGACGTCCACTGCCCAGGGACTGCTTGGTGACACGCACTGTCCCAAGGGGATCCCTTCTGCTGCTGGAGGGCCACTTGCAGCTGGCAAGTTGTATTGAGCCATAATCATCCAACCTGACAAGTGGTCTTAGGGGGCCAGTCCTCTCCCAGGCATATTAACTGTCCTTTCACGGCACAGTTGTACCCCCAACCTACCGCACATCTCCCTTTCTCTAACAAAGCCCAGGTCAGAGTTTCCAAGATTGGGAGTTAGGAGCCATATCCCAGTGCTATGCTACAGCTCTGGTGTGTTTGGGGGATTTGAAGCAAGGAGAGCCACTTGGGGTGCAGCGCTCATGAAGCTCGTGGCCGGAGGCAGGGAAAATGGCACAGTATCCCCAGGGAGCCTCTAAAGGAGTCTTTTGGTTCTTGTTCACCAGCAACATCTCTAAGGAGTTGCTCAGAGGGGCTGCAAGGGACTTGCATAACATACTGGACACATGTGCCTTCTCTGCTCTTCCCATTCCTGCTCACCATGTAACTAGTCCTAGTGTATTTTATGGGAGAACAGGAAGACTGTGAAGTTCACTGAACAAAAAGAACAACTATTTGTTGTGTCTCGAGGACATAAAGGTGGTGGCAGACACCATCTGCACACATGGACACCGTGCTCAAGTCAAGGAGGTGGACAAGTAAGTAATCCCAGCAGGGGACAGTGGAAACATTACTATTAAGGGGGAAAGAGAGGGTGCCGTGGGGACATAAAAGAGAGGTACTTAATCTGTACTTGGGAGATCAGGGAGAATCTCTTTGAAGATGTAACCCCCAAGTTGAACTCTGAAAGATGCCAGAAGTAAGCCAGTGAGTGAAGATTGATGGGAAGGATGAATGTTCCAGACACAGAATAACAACACTGAGTGTGGCTGAAGGTCAAAGGTGAGGCTGGCAGTGTGTGCAAGGGCCAAACCACAAGATTCCATCTGTACTGGGAACTCATTCCCAGCTGTGCTGGGAAATGAGGCAGAATTTGAACAGCCTTATAATTTCTACTGTTGGCTGTGTATACAGCATCTTTATAAGACATCTCAGGGCCATAAATAGAAAAGAAATTGATAATGGGGCCCCTGTCCTCAAGCTATTCAGAGTTTCTTTGGCGTACAAAGTCCAGATATGAAAAAGACTTCAAAAGTGCACAAGGCAGGTGACGGGGATTAGGTGTGTCTGTAAGGCCTGGATATGTTTACATGCAGCTGAGATAAGTGGGTGAGCCCTGGGGAGTGAAAGAAAACAGAGGGGAAGCAGGAACCCTTACTCAAAGACTCTCGTTCCAAGTTGGAGTGGCATTCCCTCCACGGTGAAAAGATAGAGCCAAGTCCCCAAACAACAAATGTGCTTGTTCCATTCACGAAACATCAAGGAAGATGATGCAGCTGGAGTGGGGTGACTGAGTGGGAAATGAAGTTACAGAGGCCACCAGGAGCCAGATCTCACAGACCAAAGTCATGAGACTTTGCCTATA
Organism: Galemys pyrenaicus; assembly: GCA_019455555.1. Lineage (NCBI taxonomy): Eukaryota > Metazoa > Chordata > Mammalia > Eulipotyphla > Talpidae > Galemys > Galemys pyrenaicus. The sequence goes on along the minus strand of JAGFMF010011408.1, from coordinate 1,128,022 downwards.
GTTCTGAGTGAAATACAGAATCATCATTAGGGTTACCAGTAGAGGTGATGTATCATCTAACTTAGGATTTCAAGGCATCATTCTGCATGCACCAATATATGGAATCTTAAAATAAATGAAACAAAATGGACAAAGAGAGCTGAAAGGAAAAACAGACAAATCCCCGAACTTCAACACACCTTTCACAAACTGGGGCAACTATGACACAGAAAATCATCAAGGATATAAAAGTTCTGAAAAACACAATCAAACAAGATCTAACTGACACAGAGAACACTTCCCCCAACAATGGCCGCATGTATATTCTTTTCAATAGCCTGTAGAACATTCATCAAGACAGACCATACCCTCATATATAAAACAAGACTCAAGAAATGTAAAAGAAGGTACTCCCTGGTGGTGCAAGGGGTTGAGCGCTGCACTGTGGGGCTTCCGCAGCTACTGCAGCATGAGTTCAATCCCGGGCCAGGGAGGTTACCTACATGGCACAGCAGGCCTCTGCTGCCTTGCCCGCTGCTCCCTTCAGCAGTGTATTTCAGTCGATCTGCCTGTTCTGCTCCCCACGCTGTCTCTGGTGAATCCTCTCACCCCTCATGCTTCTGGCCTGGACCCCAGCTCTTGTATGCATAAATAAATAAAATTTTAAAAAAAGAAATGTAAAAGAACTGAGGCTGCCAAAGGAGTATGGGGATGGGCGAGAGCAACATGAGGAGAGAGCACATGGACTATGGTGATGGATTCTGGGTGTCTTGGTGGTGGATGCAGTGCCTAGCAATACCTGAAGGCAGAGTCTATACTTCTAATACACAAACTATGATGAAAACCAATGCTACCTCAAAAAAGAAAAAAAGAGTAGTGCCATGTAGAAAATAAAGTAATTTTTTAAAATGTAATTAAATAATTTTAAAAAGTAAATAAAAAATAGTGTGCACATGTGCATGTTTGTGTGTATGCATCCCATAAAGCATTACTGCTTTACTCAAGTGTAGCATAGCAAACCATGTTGACACCGCAATCTTTAATAACTTAGCATTGACTCCCCTAGTTAGACCAGGACTTAACAGTACTTAAACTTAAATTTTTATAAAGGTCATGACTTAACCTGAGGTTTTATATATATACTAAACCAGAAGTAAAAGAGATCAAATAGTAATTTTACATCAATTAAACAAATTGATTCTTTAAAAAAATATTTGAAATCATACAGAACATGTTCAATGATTGAAATGGAATCAAATTGGAAAAACAACAGCAGAAAGATAACAAGTAAATAAGCAAAAACCTGAAAAACAATCCATAGGTCAAAGAGGAATACTAAAGGGAAATTTAAAAATACCATGAACTGGGCCTCCCTGGTGGTACAAGAGATTGAGTCCCAGCATTATGAAGCTGACCACAGCCACTGCAGCCTGAGTTCAATTCGTGGCCAGAGAGGGGACCCACATGGTGCAGCAGACCTCTCCTGCCTCTCCTGCTGCTCCCCTCAACGGTGTGTTGCAGTAGATCTACCTGTTCTGCTTCCTGCTCTGTCTCTGGTGAGTCCTCTCACCACTCCACACCTCTGGCTTGTATCCCAGTTCTTGTATGCATATGAATAAATAAGTCTTTTTTAAAAATACCATGAATAGAATAAAAGTTAAAATACAACATATTAAAATGTGTGATAAAGGAGCTAAAGTAGTGTTGAAAAAATTTTCTTACAAGAAATAAAGAAATGTCTTAAACAGTAGTCTAAATACTTACCTCAAGAAATTGGAATAACCAAATAAATGCAAAACAAGAAGTAAATAATATATATAAGAGTAGAAGTCAAAGAAATGGAAAACAATAAAATAAGAGAAAATTTATGAAACAAAAAGCTAATTCTTCTAAAACAACAATAGAATTGACCAACCAATACCAAGAATGACAAAGAAAAAACAGAACATGCAAATTAACAATATAAAGAATAGAATAGGAGATTTCATTACAGACCTTGTAAATATCAAAAGAGAATAAGGGAATACAACAAAAACTTTATACATGAAATGGATCAACTTCTCAGGAAAATACAAACTGTCAAAACTCAACCAAGTTGAAAATGACAATCTGAAATACTTGTAATTGTCAAAGAAGTTGAATTCATCATTAAAAACCTCCCAGAAAAAAAAAATTCCCACTAATTATTAAAGGAAGAATTAACACTGACTCTACACAATCTCTTCTTTAACAATCCTTCCCAACTCATTTTATGAGGGTAGTATTACTCTGATACAAAAAAAAAACCCATACAAAGACAGTAAAGGAAGAAAACTTTAAGGAGCAATATCTCTAATGTGCTTAGATGCAAAAATCCTCGACAAAATATTAGCAAAGAGAATGTAGTAATGTTAAAAACAAATTAAACACCAATAACAAATCAAATTTATTCCAGGCATGTGGAGTGATATGTGACATAAGAACATATGTCAATAACATAACATAAATCACCAATAATATAACTTGCCATATCAATAGACTTAAGAAGTAAAAATCATATATCAATTAATGTATAAAAAGCACTTGAAAAAATCCTATACCCGTTTGCAGTAAAAATATCTTAGAAAAATAAGAATAGAGGGGATTTAACCTTTAGATCATTTGGGGGGGAGAACTGATCTATTTACCATGTTGACTCTTCTAATTATAGTCTTCTAATTCATGAACACAGTGTGTCTCTTAATCTTATAGGAACATACATATGCATTTACAAAAAACCTACAAGTAACATTATACTTGATAAAACAGCAAAGCCTTCCCTTTGAGGTAGAACGTATGCATCCTACCTTAAGAACAAGGCAAGAATGCACAGCCTCACGACTGTTACGCAACATACTACTGCAAATTGTAGCCGCTGCATTAAGGCCAACAAAGGGAATAAAAGGCCTAGAGATTAAAGTGAAAGAAATAAAACTGTCCCCTTTTCAGATGACATGATCTAGATAAGAAATCAAAGGGAATCTTTTTTAAAAACTCTTAGAACTGATAGGTAGTTCACCAAAGTCACAGAATACAAGATAAACACACAAAAATCAATTGCACTTCCATTTATTAACAGTGAATATGTAGAAACTAAAATTAAAAACACAATAGAACTGGCAGTCACTCCAAAGAAATTGGGTAGTTTTGTATGCATTTAGGAAAAATGACCCAGGACTTGTATGCTGAATATAACAAAATGCTAACAAAACAAATTTTAAAGGACCTAAATTAATGGAGAGCCACACTGTGCTTGTGGATTGGAAGATTCAACACAGTAAAAACTTCAGATCTACTCAAGATGATTTGTAGATTTAATACAATTCCCATAAAAACCCATGCAAGGGTTTTTGTAGACTTAGGCAAGCTTGTTCTAAAATTTATATCAGATGGAACTGGAGGGGATAATGCTAGGCAAAATAAGTCAGAGGAGAAAGACAAATATCAGATGGTTTCATGCCTATTTCATGTGGAAATAGAGAAACAAAACAAAAAACCAGAAAATCAAACCCTAGAAATATGACAATAGAATTGAAGCTACCAAAGGGGGTGGGGTGGGGAGAGAAGAACAAAGTGGGGAAAGGCTCTGGTGAACTATGCTGGAGCATTGTGGGTGATGCATTGCCCATAATGCATTGCATTATGGGCAATGTGTGGTGACATACATCTGAAGAGGTGTGAACCTGTACCCCCAATTCATATACAATGTTGCATGTACATTTATGGAGGTGCAGTGCTGCCTCAATAAAAATAACACAATTAAAAACTTATGTGGAAAGGTAGAATGTTTATGTAGAAATTTTATGTAGAAAGCTAGAATAGCTCTGCGAGCTCTAGGATAGCTCTACAACCTCTAGAATAGCTCCAAAAACCTTGACAAAGAAAAGCAAAGTGGAAGAAATCACATTGAGCCTGGAACAAGGAAAGCTATTCCCACACAAGGCAATAAACCCCACACAGACCGTGAGGACTTGCTTTCTCTTGGTAAGAAAGTGTTCCACATTCGAAACTCTGTGTGTACAATACTGGGGAAGGGCCTCGGCTTATGCAATGACAGCTTTCCTGGCAACAAACTTTAATATAAAGCTGCAAGAATAATTATCATTTTTAATTAAGGCAACATTGAATTACTGCACTGTATATGATTTAGAGACATAAGATCATACCCTGCAGTTGTATGTTACCAGACTACACCCACCACTGAGGCACCCTGAGTCAGCCACCATAATCCACTGTGCCCCTCCATGCTCTGCTCTCCCCCTCCCCTTCTGGTAACCTCAAATCTATAGTCACATTTCCAGGCTTTCTCATCGGTTTGGTTTTATCTGACCCTTTGTTTGGTTTCTGTTATTCCACATGTAAGTGACGCCATCCGGTAATTGTCTTTCTCCTTCTGAAATATTTCACTTAGCATCATCCTCTTCAGTTCCATCCGTGTCGTCACCAATGGCAAGGGCTTATCTTTCCCAGTGGCAGAGGCGTCTTCCATTGTGTATATCGGCCACATCTTCAGGAGAAAACCTGTAGTGTAACTTTGGTAGACTTCACATCATAAAAGTGACCCTTACAGGAAAAATTTGATAGGTTAGATTTCACCAAAAAAAAAAACAAAAAACAAAACTTGCCTCCATACAGGATTCTGTTTAAAGGATGAATCAGCAAACTACAGGGTGGGAGAAAATACACCATGGACTATTACTCAGCAAGGAAATGAATGAAATATTCATACGTAAGAACTGAGATGTCACAGAAGGTTCTCAAATAAGGGCCTTAAAAAGTTACCTCAAGAAGTGTAGGTTACCCAACTATGGAAGAGTGGGGCACGCAAGTGTGTGGGTTCACCGATCACTGCAATAAAGAGTGCTCCCCCTGTGTAGAGATTATTGGGGTAACATACCTTGAGTGGAGGCAGGAGTGTCATGACATGAGTTCATGTGCCATCCAAGGAACCCAGGAAAAACATGTCTACTCTCTCCTCAACACCCCCCCCCTCAACAAATCATCCCTTCAAACAACACAAAACAAATCCAGCAGGTCCAAAGTGGCCGCTTTCATGTTCTGTAAAGAATGGGTCGGCAGGGACTTGCTGTGTAAATATTGTGAAGAATTACTTCCCTCCACCACCTGATCCTGCCTTTCCACTGGGAGCGAGACTGCTTCCCGCGGATCCAGCCTGTCAGTCTTAAGGTTGATACAAACTCCAGGAGATGCGCAGTCCTGACTGCCACTCTCCGCTCGTGCTCCTCGCCCCATCTGCTGGCTGGTTCCGAATTCTCTATTCTGGCATTAGAATTTCCCTCCGGGAACCCAATTAGGGCGTGCTTCCCAAGCAAAACGAACGTACCCTTGGTATGAAGTGTCTGCAGCAACGTTCAACATGTTGGTTTGCGGGGACTCAACTCAGCAAACTGACAGTGCTCCCATAACACCTGTCACTCCTGGACAGGACCAAGGGGGAGCAGAAAGGAGGGAGACAGGGAGTGAGAACTGGGACACAGCTGCCACCTACCGCTGCTCCACCATGCCTGGAAGAGCCATGTTACTGAAGGCAAGATCTCAGTTTCCTGGGCCCCTGGTGAGCCAGCAATACCTCTAAGCCAATTAGTTGCATAGAAGGTGGTGAGGTTGCTCAGTCTGGAGAAGCGAAGCATAGAGAGTACTGGGGAGGAGACAGGCACTGTTTTCATTTTTGAGGAAGATGGCTCTCACTGTTGGTGACATGGCAATCAGGGAGAACACTTGCATTGTGGCTTCAAAACTCACACCCAGGGACCTTGCTGGTGGTGCAAGGGGTTAAGTCACAAGGCTATCAAGCTATTGCCAGTCACTGCAGCACGAGTTCCATCCCCCGGGCAGGGATGTCACCCACATGGCTCAGCAGACCTCTCCTGTCTCCCCGCTGGTCCCCTCAGCAGTATGTTTCAGTATGTTTCTTCTGTTCCCCACTCTGTCTCTGGTGAATCTTCTCGCCCCCTGCACCTCTGGTCTGTACCCCAGTTCTCGTATAAATAAATAAAAATAAATATTTTTTAAAACCCACAGAGTTCACACCCAGGGATGTCAGCAAGGTATGGGAGGCAGAAGAAATGGACTTATATGGCTACAAATTTTTCGAGAGCCCAAGCCTGCCTGCCTATCAGCCTGTCTCCCTGCCCCTCGGTGTAGGCAGCTGGCACCTGCTAGGGCAATTCCACGACTGTGGATGAGAGAGGGGGTTTGGTGCAGAAGATCAGCATTTTCTGGGGCACTGGTCAAAAGCACATATTCCCAAGTCCCTCTCCAGGCCTCCTGAAAAAGATTGCCTATAAGAGTGCTATGAAAAGCTGCACTTTAACAAGCTCCCACAGAGAACGCTGGTCTGAAGCCCATCTGCACAGTAGTCTTTGGGGATCCTTAAGGCTGTGACCCCTTAAGACTGTTTCCGTCTCCAGGAAGCCAAGACTATCTAGTCTGTGTCCCCAGTACCAGTCAGCGTAGCCTGGAGAGAAGAAGGCCCAAGCAGAAGTTGCTTTGCAGAGTCAAGGAAAAGGAGACACATTCCCCAGGGAACAGACTGGCATCTCGTAGGAGAGCCATGTCTGGGGTCACACACCACCCCTGATTTTGGGGACTACACTTTAAGCATTAATAGTCACTCACATGTGTTGGCTGAGTCTATGCTGAGACAGATACTTTGCTCAGCACCTCACATTTCTTCTTTCCTCATGAAAACACTCTAAGGTAGATGCTATTATTATCTTATTTTATAGAAAAAAAGTTAAAACTTCAAAGAGGAAAACAACTTTTCCAAAGTCACACGGCTGTTAGCTACCACACTGGGCCTGAGGTACTTCACTCAGGGGATAAAGGGACGGGACTTTTAATCATTAAACCTGAAAGAGACACTCTCATGACTGTATGCTCATTTCAGGTAGAGAAGGCAAGACTCGGAGATGGCCTGGCTTTCTCGTAACCCTCCAGAGTTAGCTGGTTGATGGTGCAAGTGAATGTACACCTTTGGGAAGTAGCTTTTCTATCTCCTGAGTCCCTTTCTTCCTGCCTCCACACCAGTACTCACACTAATCCACAAAGCACCTTTGTGAGAGCAAAAGTGTCCCTTCTAATACACACAGATCTCACAGGGCAGTTTGAGACTTGGGGCAATTAGAAAAGGATGACTCTTTGTGAGTGGATGCACCCCCAAATCTGGTGTATAGCTTAGGAAGTGGAGAATGGGCCAGATCACAGCCTCCTTGAACTCCCTGGGCCTTATACTCTATGCAGGGCCCAATCTGCCTCAACCCTACACTGTAGACCACCACGCCACCATGGCCAATACTTCCTCTGGAATCTAGACCCACACACAGTGCCCAATTTTAGGCAGCTTACAAAGGAGGGAACTCCTCACAGAGGGATACTCCACCACAGAGAAGATAACCAGGGAAGGGCTTGAGCTACTTTGATGTCTAGATGAACGCCTTTTGTCAAATTTGAGAACTGTTCCGCCATTAGCTCTGTGAATGCTCTTTCTGGTCCAGTCTCTCCTTTCCTCTGGCACTCCCATGAGCCATGTGGTGGTTCACTTGATGGTATCCCATAAATCCCTTCATTTTTTCATTGCTTCCTTTGTGTTCCTCAGAGTGTGTAATCTTGACTGATCCATACTGAAGGTGACTGCTGCTTTTCTTCTGCCAACTTAAATCTGTTGTTGGGCCCTTCTGAATTTTTCATTTCAGAGGTTGTACTTTTCTATTTTGTTGTTGTTGTTTTTTAATGTCTCTCTTTTTACATTCTCTGTTTAATAAGGAAAATTCCTTTGATCTTTGATTCATGTGGCTTCCTTTACTTTTTGTGAACATACTTAGAATGGTCACTTTAAAGTCTTTGTCTGCTGAGGCCAACCTCTGGGCCCACTTGGATACAACTTCTTATTGACTCTGTTTCCCGCTGCGTATGGATGGTGCTCTCCTGTTTCCTTATGTGTCACCTATTTTTTTTTGTTAAAAATTGGATATTTTAGAAACTGTAAATATTAATATCCCTCTGAGGCTTGTTGTTTGTTAATTTGTTTATATATTTAATGGCTTGACTGGACTCTAATTCTGTGAATCTACTTTCTCTGCTATGAGTAGCCTCATACATTCTTGCTGAGATTATTTTCCTCTTGTTTTTATTTTTAAGCAGGCTTTCCTAGGGGTTTCCCCTGGGTCAGGTGTCTAAGTGCTTAGCCACTAATTGGCCAGAAATTGTACATAAGGGCCCAGATCCAGTGAAATTTTCATCCTTTACCATTGGATCTACGTGGGGCTTACGGACGGCCTTCCTGTTCAAGGAAAGGGACTAGTGTCTTGGAAGTACTTTCTCTAATTCATCCTAAGAAAGGACAGCCTTGAGCCTTTGCCTGCAGAGTCCAAAGAGATGAGTGATTTTAGAAGAGCTCTCCCACACTGCCCTCTCCCCTGATGCACGCATTAAGCTACTGACCCTTCTCCCTCTGTGGATATCACCCAGCTGTTACCCTCCTCTGATTGGGAGTCTCTGTGACCTTGGTAGTGTTGAACAACACCCTGGAGGATGAACTCCACCACTCTCCAAATGAAGTCTCTCTGGCTGGCCCAAATGGGTTGGTCTTTGCAGCATGCCCCATCCCTACCCCCACAGAAGCTCGGTGCTATGACTTGGGAGGGAGCATCAACGGCCTGCAGTGATTGCTCCACCACACACATCCTCCCTGGGAAGCAGGGGCTGTGCTTGAGAAAACAGGCACCACCACTGGCTGCTCCCACCAAGCCGGTGGAGATTTCTGCTGCATGGAAATGGGGAAGCTGGGATTTTCATCCGCTTTCACGAGCTTTCCAATATAGATTTCCCACACCACGGAACTCGGAGAGATACACGCTGCTGCCTACGAGGTTGCAGATTCTGAGACCACCCTTATGTGCATGGAGTACTTTTTCCACACATGGACCTGGGGAAGGATGGATGCAGCTCAAATGCTACGGCCTGCCACCATTGTTACACGTTTCATGGTTTCCCAATTTTCTGTATGCCCGTTGGTCAATTTTCAAAACTTCAAAAGTTTTTCTTTCTTTTTTTTTTATATTTAATTGCCTTTGACATCGTTTGTTTTCCCCAGTGGGTTCCCACCACCATTTCACCCGTGCACCGCCACCTCAGTCCCTTGTGCTCTTTACATCTCATCACCATCTTTGCCCTCCCCTCCCTCCATCCACCCCCATGGTCCCTTGGGTTTATCTTTAATCTTTTAATCTTGTTGAGTTGTTATTTGATTGCTTGGTTGTTTTTGATTATGATTGCCCATTTCCTTTAGTTTTCTCTGTGTGTTGTTGTTTTTTTGTTGTTGTTGTTGTTTGTTTCAAAAGTTTTTCTTTCAAAATTTAACCAGTTTATTAGATTCAAGAGAAAACTCTGTGAGCACTTCGCACCAAAGAAAAAGTACCGACTTGTTCTCTAAGCCTGAGATCAAGACTAGAGCTGCAGGTGATTGAAAACCAGAACCAAGGTTAGGTAAGCAGCTGGATGGGAATGTAAAAGCCACCACCATTAATAGTGTGGGCCAATAGCGACGCAAACAGGAAGAATCTCAGCTATGACACAGGCAAAATGTATACGCATAGATTTTTCTATAACCACACTCAAAGTGAGTTTCATCTCCCTAGGATGTCACAAGTGGTTCTGTTTGCGTGGCCAACACCAGACTCCTAATCCACTGAACTTGCACAGTACCTGCATTCCTTCTGGGGGGATGCTTATTTATTTGGGTTCATTCTACTGTTCTCAGCAGTCTGAGCAAGGTGATGCTCTGGCACTGTCCTAACCAGAACTAGAAGGAAGAGAAGGCCCTCAGTGGTTCCCCAGTCTGAGGAAAGAGACAAAACACACGTCAGGAGGAAAAACACTTTCAAGTTGCATGTAAGACGTAAGGGAGGTAACACAGTGAGGCAAAAAGTCAAGTCAAATCCCAGTTCGGTCTCTTACTTTGTGGCCCAGTGCAAGACATTAAACCTGTCTATTCCCTCATCTTGGCCTCGTCTTTAAAATGGGGGCGTTGATGCTTACGTCACAAGGTCTTTGAGATAATTAGATAATCTGAACCCCTCTTACCTCCTCCAACTATCTTAGAGCTAACGCTCCTTTTTCCTTAACATCCAAGCAATGCCGATTGCCTTGTGCCCCTTGAGTACAGCAAGTTCTCGCCTGCCTTGAGGTTTGTGCACGCTATATTTCCCCTCTTTGAAATATATTTTTTACCAGTTCTTCATGAAACTGGTTTTCCTCTCACCTTTAGGTCCCAGCTTGAATGTCACCTCTGCAGAGTGGCCTACCCTGACATTTCAACCTAAAATAAAGCAAAACAAAAAATCTGTGACTGTTCCTTACTCCCGTCACTCAGTCTCATCCCCCTTCTTTCCTCCATAGCACTTACGTATGCCTGAGTGCTGATGCAATTAGTACAGTGGTGTATTACCAGGGTAACTGGGTTTGGATCCCGGCTCTCCCGCTTCCTACCTCTGTGACTTTGAGAGTGCTTTAATCACTCCGAGTCTCAATTTCTTGATCTATAAAATAGGAACAATAACATGTGCCTCACAGCATTGTGAGGCTGAGTTCACGCAGGTAAGGTGTTCATCATAGTATCTCACACTCGGTAAGATGATTGCTTCTCAATTTTAGTTACTATGGTAGCCAGTCCTCCAGGTGGCTTCCAAGGAGCCCCGCCTCCTGCTAGTCTTGCGAGGGTTGGTCTGTGTGATAAAGCAAAAGTGATGGTCTGTCACTCTGAGATTAGCTTATAAAAGATTTCATCCTTCATCTTGAATACTCTGTCTTAGATTGCTCTCTCTAGGGAAGAGAAACTAGCTGCTGTGTCCACAGCCCTATGAAGGTGTCCATATGGCATGTCAAAAAATATTGGCCTCTGGGTCAACAGCTGGTATGAAAGTGAGGCCTTGTCACAACCACACAAGTGAACCTGGTAGCATATTATCAATCCCCCTTGACAAATGACTGCACCCTCGTGAAAGATCCTGGGCCACAATTATCAAGTTAAAGACCACCTGGGTTCCAGAACCTTAGAAACTGTAAAAATAGTACATTTTTGTTACTTGAAGTTGCTAAGTTTTAGAGTAATTGGTTACGTAACAATAGTTAACTAGCATAACTATTAAATGATCTCGTTGGTATAGTTGCTTCTTACCAGCCCTCTCTTATCTATCCCTAGGCCCTTTAGTGGAATTCTGAGTTTAGAGCAAGTACAAGCATCTTATAAGGGTGAGTATACTTAACCTTTCATAGAGGGCTTGGAGGGGCTTTATTAGACTGTAGTTCCACTATTTCTGGGGTGATGGAAAGAACAGTGGGCTATGAAAAGAGTTTCACTGGTTAGCTGAGTGGTCTTGGGTAAGTCATTTCACACTTCTGAACACTCTCATTGCTCATCTAGGGAAAATAACACTTGCCACCCATACCTGTAAAGGTAGCTATGAAGATGAAATGTGATAATAGATGAGAAACCAAGTAAGAGAATAAGCTGGGTCAGGATCACACCAAATTCCCTCTAACAATTGTTTTTACACTTCTGTTCGCAGCTAGGTAGCAAAACTTTCTTCTGAATTTTTAAAAACTATATTATTATCAGTCTCTACAGAGAAATTAAAAATTCTGAGGTAGTTACATTATACCAGTGCGTTTCATTCAGACTCCAATTTGGCAGTTCCTCAAGAGCCATTTTCTGTCAAAGCAAAGATTTTCCCCTAATGAACCAAGCCATTATTTTCTTTCAGTGGTTATAATCTTCCCTCCATCAGATTAATTCCCTTCATTCTAGGTTTGATTATGCAATTCCTTCTTGTCAGCAAACAACTCAGCACTGAAATAATGCCCTTACCATTTGAACAATTTCCTCTTTGAGCAAATAACTGTCCAAGGCAGTAGAAAAGAGAGTGAAAAGAATGGGAATGTAAGCTAAATCTATATAAGTGTACCTTATTTTGTATACATGTCCTTGGAACCATGTAGCTGTTTTATAAATTATTTTAAAATTTAAATAAACAAAATAGCAAAGCAATCACTATAATCAAAATAGAAAATGAAACTGGTGAACCTAACTATATATTAAGATGGTGACCTAACACAGTAGGGAATTATTTAGTGACATTCAAACACAATAATCTGATTATACATCACTAGTTTGGCTATACCTTAGGGACAAAGGCAGCTGCAAACAAATCTTAAAAGTGTCATCGATAACTATTGCTAGTAAAATATTGGTATTGTTATGAAACATATATCCATGTAAAAATTGTCAAGGTGTACACTAGAGATTTGTGCACTTAGCCATCCATAAGGTTCATTTCAATAAACAAGAAAAAAAATGAGAAAAGCTATCAGATGTTGGGAGAAATTTGATTACAAAATGTGCATTTCCTCACAGGAAGGAACTACTGTCAATTCCGCAGGTGTGATATTGGTGTTGTAGCCATTCCATTAAAATTTTGTATCATAGAGAGATATGCCCTGAAAATTTTGTAGCTAAAATGATATATTATATGGAATTTACTGCAAAATCATCCAGTGCTATGGGATGGAGTAGATGTGAAAACAGATCAAATAAGGTTGGGCATGTGCTAATAACTCCCGAAACGGGATGATGGGTGGAAGCCATTGCGTTACACTATTATCTCTATTTTTCATTACATAGAATTTTTCCATCACAAAGAGAAAAAAAAAACCTCCATTCTATGGAACTTCCATATGATCCAGCAATCCCACTCCTAGGAATATACCCAAAAGACACAAATACACTGATTCAAAAGAATACCTGCACCCCTATGTTTACAATAGGTAAGACCTGGAAACAACCTAAATGCCCCAAAACAGATGAGTGGATCGGGAAGCTGTGGTACATAGACACGATGGAATACTACTCCGCAATCAAAAATGAAAAACTAGACTTATTCATAGGAGCATGGATGGCGCTGGAAGGGATGATGCTCAGCGAAGTAAGTCAGAAGGCAAAAGAAAAATACCAGATGGTTCCTCCCCTAACAGGTATATTAGGGAACCAAATAAGGATCAAGGAAAGGAATAAGAACAATGAGAATGTGGTGGGGAGGGGGGAGCGGGGAGCGGGAGGATTGAGGGCAGACGGGAGCACGGGGGACTGAGGTGATGGTGCACTGGTGTTACGGTGATGGGGAATACATGGGGATTACAATTGATGTCAAATATATGTAAATTAAAGGGAAAAATATATATTAAAAATATATAATAAATATCACCATGAAAAAAACAACCCTCCATTCTAATAGATAATAAGTGTTGCAGCGACACAGCAGAGCTCCTTCTACTGCTTAGTGTGTGAATATAGAAGAGGTGCCTGGTCTCTGAACATCAGTTACTTGGTGTCGTTTTTATTTTTAATTAATAATTTTTATTCATTTCTTACAACGTTTGCTTTCTTTTCTCAGGTGTAGTCCCCATAGAATCACCACCACCAATTCAGCCTCACTCCATCACCATAGTCCCTTTTATACCAGGCTATTTCCTAATTGCCCAATCAGCAAAGATGGTACTTGCTTTTGGTTTTTGTTCACTGTGGGTGGGACAGTGGTTTTCTCCGCCCCCCTTTCTACCCCTTCTTTCTTCTCTTGCTGTCAGAAGAAGAAACTCAAAACTTTAATGGTAATCACAGTACAAAATATTATGAACATACAGAAGAAGAGGCTCCTCAGCTCCTCAGTTCAAATTGAGGTGTTTTGTTTGTTTGTTTGTTTTTGTGGGCAACGATGAGTGGGAGGATTGAAAGAAAAGTAGGAAAGACTTCCAGGGACAGACAATGACTGAACTGAATTTCAGTGAGCAGAATACAGTTTGAGTGAGAGACGGATGTGCTAGAAATTTAGGCTGCAGAAACAGAAGGTCAAATAGAAGTCTTTAGTGCTGATGATGCCTGGTGGCAAAAGGAAGTCATCAAAAGCTTTATTTTTTAAAGATTTATTTATTATTCATGCATGCAAGAACTGGGGTACAGGCCAGGGGTGTGTGGAGGTGGAGGTGATTTGATTGCGCTGAGAAAAATTGAACTAAGGACATCCATTCTCACATACCTGGTCCTCACCTCATTCTGAAAGAAAAAAAGCCCTTCTTTTGAAAACAAATTCATATCTTTAAAAAAGATTTATGGACTTTGTGAGAAATTCTTGTACAGTAAGTTCAGAACCAACTATTTGCTTGGTTTTGTTTTTTTCTCAGAGAGAAAAGAAACTTCACTCTTGAGAGTGTGTGGGGTTTTCTTCTTTTTTTACTCCCTCCACCACACCACCTCCCTGTTTGCCCAGTTTCCTTTGGTAACTATTATCTTCTTTTTGCTATGATCAAACATTTATTTCTTATACTGTTTGCATTTGTTGTTTTTTTTGGGGGGGTAACATATTTCACTGATGAGTGAAATCTGTCTTTCACTTTTTGACTGATTTCATTCAACATAATCACCTCAAGATCTGTCCATTTTGTTCCAAATGCCATCATTTCATCTTTCTTTTCTTAAAATCAAATTGTATTGACTTGTCATCCACGTGCATGACTGTGTCACTTGGGGAGCATATTATCACAGCTCCACGTGTGCACCCTCCACACACCCTCCAACAAAGCTGCAGTACAGAAACTGTCTTGTGGCCACGCCCCCCTCCCTGGCCCTCCCTGTCACCACAGCCCACGTGACACAAACTCAAGTACCTGAGGTTCCTCCTTGACCTCTAACTAGCACATTGTCTCTAAATTTGGAGGTCGCTGTACTTACTTAGGACAGGGGAACCTGTCTTAAAACTTGTGTACTTTGTAAACCAATGGTAAATGAGTACAATTTTACTTGAATAAATAAACACTTGAACACTATTACTATCTCTATTAAGTAGTTCTCAGCTCTATTAAGTAGCTCATAGCTCTTTCCAAGTCTCTATTTGAAAATGGGGATGCAACAAAGGCTGACTGTAAGGATTAAATTTTATAAATGCATGTGAAGTTCTTGGCATCTCCTGGCATGTACCACACTCTCAGTCAATAGCAACTTTGGATGCTGTTAGAATAGCGTTTATAAGCCGGGACTTGACATGCATTATTGCTAACCTTCTGAGATCCTTGGTTCCTTTTCATGCTCCATAAACCTCACCAGTTATCTAATCACCCTTGGGATGTCTTGGCTCCCCATAACTCCTGCCCACCACAGCATTTATCCCCTGAACCATCCTCACTTTCTCTCTTTTCCTCCCAATTTATGAAGTTTCCTACAGCCTAGGCAATACCTCCAGATATCCACCAGGTGGCACCAGAGCATGTGAGAAGCCCATGGGCTCTGCGTTAACACTTCCCAGACTTTCCTAAGAGTGGTGTTGCTTTTGGTTTGTTTAAAACCTCTTAAAATAAAACAAAATAAATTTTAAAAAAGAAATTTGGCCTCAAGACTAGAAACATTTTTAAAATTATTGACATTAAATCCAACTCGTCTACCAAGTTCAAATACAAAAAGGAGAGAAGAGAGAGAGAAAACCAATTAGCAAAACTGTGCTTTTAATGGCAATGACATGTATTAAAAAGAGCTTTTCTTTACAATACTTTTGAATGACATTGAATTAAATGAAGTACTTAACACCCCCAAAATAAGTAAATAAATAAAACCTCTTCCGAACCACATTGCATGGACTGTCTTAGTCCGTAAATCAAGTTACAGCCTTCCCCATACTTTTCATTCCTGCACTCCTTCCCTCACCCTTCCTTGCCAGCATTGGGCCTAAAGGTTTTCTTTTAAGACAGGTTCCCCTGGCATACGTTCAAAGGATTCTCCAGATCCTCTTAATCCCTTTGTTGAGAGACAGCTGTCCCACCTGCATTTCAGAGCTCTCTGTGATGCCCCAGTCACTCACTAGTACTTCCTGGAGGATATTCCACTGAGGACATTTATATGACACTGTGAGGGACAAGAAAAGAGACAAAATTTAGTCAGCCATGGCTAGATTTCCTGCGTGCCTCAACTCTGGACTACTCAAAATTCTAGAGTTTGGGCTTTTTATCTCATACACTGGAACGTTATTAGGAAGACAGGGTACAGATAGGGCAGCTCGTTAGTGAGATTCAAGGTGGAGGGAGAGAATCAAGGAAAGAACTTTCAGAAGAGGAGGGTAAAAAGTGCTTAACGCGCCTCCGTTTCTCCAGCTTAAAATGGGGGAAATGACAGCTGCTCTTCATGTCCCGAGTAGAACAGTCCCTGCTTGTGAGGTGCTTGCAACAGCACCGGGTGTGTCCAGTGCCGTGCTTCTTCATGAGACTGTGCTACTGCAATTATCTTACTATTACAAGTCCTGGGTCACCCTGGAGCCCTCCAGACAGGCACTTTAGGAGCTAACCCTTTGCTGGGTCTCCGTTACTTCAGTATCTCCAGATTCCTACTTACGCTCAATTCTTTCTGGCACACCACAGGATCTGACATCCTTCTCTGTGCCCTTGTTGGTTAACTCCCACTGTAGCTAAAGGCAAATAACTGCAAGAGGGCTGGTGTTGAGTGAATACAGAGGTGTATGAAGAGCCAACGTCTGGTCTATTTGTGAAACTAGCCCTCTGGAAGATGTCAGCACAGCCATTTTTAGCACTAGTGAAAGCCAGAGCTTTCAGCCTGATTCTATTCCCCCGTCCTTCCTCACAGAAGCTTCCCAAGCTGATCTGAGGGAGATTGATGATTATTTCCTCAGCCCACCACACTGTGTCATCCTGCTGTGACTCAGTGATCGTTGATGTCTAGGGTGGTGGGAAAAGTGATGTGTTTGAGGTCAGACATGTTTCACCCCAGAGAAGGGAGGGAATTTGCTTAAAGTCACAACACTAGCTAGCGTGTTCGCTTCTTCCAAAGACTCTAGGTTCCTTCAAGTCAGCGCCCTTGATTTCCCTTTGGTTAGTATGTGTCTCTACCTGGCATCTGACATGCTGGCAACCCACTGATACTGTGGAAACAGAATTCATCATCAAGTCAGAAAACTGGGATCGTGAGCAGACAGTACTCGCTAATGGCATGACTGTCATACCCGTGCAGCTCTATAACATGGGCTTACTCATTCCCGGCTCATCTTCAGAGTAAGGTCAGAGGTTACCTATAACCTGTGACGTGTCAGTCAAATCCAGGCATATAACAGGTCTGAGCTAGGCCTATGGAATTTACCAAATAAATGCTCTCTAAGCGAAAGGAAATGTTTTCCTGCCACATAGCCACCAACAAAATGGTCCGGACCCCAGAAGACAAGGGAGAGATGAGGCACCCAGAATTCTGAGTCATTGTATTGCTCCCTCCTATCTTGGAAAAGGGACATAAAAGTGTGGCGCACCATCTCCCATTTTCCTGGTACATACAACCCATTGTCCCAAACCTTCCCACTCCTCTCCCCAAACCTCTTGCCAGTCCCCATGCCATCTGCAACACCTTCTACCTTTCCAGCTTTCTGGAGTCTTGAAAGCTTTTGCAAAGGAGTGAGGTTACAGCCAAAATTTCTGGTCATCATAGCCCCTACACGTCACCATTTACTAGCCCGCACTAGGGGCAACTGCACTGGGAGGGAACAGTGGGGTGAGCACCGCGTGACTGCCATTGTCACTATGGCCTGTGCCAGCAGCGTCCTCTGGTGAACGCCTCCAGGAGTACAGGTGATGGTCTCCCACTGTGGGGCCTCTCCATTCCTGTCTCTGCACCATCTGCAGGCTATGTCCTTCCTTTGCAATGCCCGATCCCCTTCTCATCCACCGTGGTCCTGCTCATCTTCTTACTCTTCCTAAACTTTCTCTGATTTCCATAGCCCAGCTTGACCTTCAGACGGTAGGAACACCTGACATGTTGAAAGTGTGATCCTCATTAACACGATCATCCTACTGTACGTGTCACGAGCAGTCCCTGGCCACACGCGAGCCCTCCGGACTGAGTGCTGGCCCTTCCTGGCTCTCGCTCCCCATTCCCATTTACTGCTCACCCTTCAAGTCAGCAGCCCACAACTTCACAGGTTTAAACTGTCTCTCATTTGCACATGTCCTTTAATCCCCTCTCCCTCGCTGTAGGTGGGGGCCATGTCTTAGATTCCTGCAAGTATGGCAATGAATACACTGAATTTACAGGAAAAAGAGCTACTACTTATCAAGCACTTATGGTGCCTCAGGCACATCATGAGACGCACTTTAAGTAAATGTATGTCATGCAATCCTCACAGCAGCCTTGTGAGGCAGGCACCTTTAGTCATTTTTCAGAGATGAGAAACTTAAGGTAAGAGAGGCAAGTTGGCCTGTCTGGGCCTGGAGCTACTCACTCTGGCCGACTCCAGAGCGCTCTCAATGAGTGTCTTGCTGTTTCTCAAAATGCAGTCTGGGTAAACCACTTGCATTAGCTTCCCCTTAGCTACAAATAAACTGCTGCACCCCACCCCAGCTGAAATGAATGAGAATCTTTATGGGTAGGACCCAGGAGTATTTGAAATTTTAGCCGGGTATTTAAGATTAGACTAAATTTAAGTACCCAGGTCTATACTTAACACATACATGCTGACACAGAACTGTGCATTTAAATGCACACCCACGCATGCACATGAAGTCATACCCATCAACGCATAATAGTTCACTGCGGAGTGGTCTTTAGGTGTCAGTGAGGGAATGTTTCCAATGAGCCTGTCAAATCCCATCAAGAAATTCACATAATGAATCCCACAGACATGCAGATATAGGAAAAATGGGTATGAAAATATCTTGGCCTGCTGGACTCTGGCCATAGGCATGGGTGATTGGCTTCCCACACTCACAGCCCACACCCCCACCCCAAACTGCCTATGAGTCTCCCCATCAGGTTGCAACATAAGCCATTTTGAAAAGAAAGCACAAGGGACTATGGTGATGATGCATGGGTAAATTAGTGGTGAAAATTCTATGGGGAGGGCCTCCCCGGTGGCGCAGTGGGTTAAGCAACACACTATGAAGCAAACCGCAGCCACTGCAACACGAGTTCGATCCCTGCTGCCAGCCAGGGAGGGGACCCACATGGCGCGGCAGACCTCTCCTGCTGTGCCCGCTGCTCCCCTCAGCAGTGTACTTCCGTTGATCTGCCTGTTCTGCTCCCGCTCTCTGTGGTGAATCCTCTCACCCCCCCGCCCCACACCTCTGGACTGTACCCCAGTGCTTGTACGCATAAATAAATAAATCTTTAAAAAAAAAAAAGAAAATTCTATGGGGACTACAGCTAGAAAAGAAAGCAAACATTGTAAGAAAAAAATAAATAAATATTAAAATAACAGCAACAACAAAAAAGAAAGCACTGGTACAAAAAGAGGAACAAGGTTTATCAGGATCCTTACCTGGCTAATTTCTTCACTGTGTGGACTTGAACATATTATTTAATCTTGCTTGCTTCATCTTCTTTATCTGTAAACTTGGAGTAATAATCATAATACTTTCTTCATAAGGATATTATAAAGGTTAATAAGAATACGTTTCGAGTGTGCTTTGTAAGGCTTAGGGCAGGGACTCGGCGAGTGGACTCAGTGTTATACAGCAGTGGTTAGCAGGTCTTAAGCTTAGCATCCATCCTTGTGTCCAGATTACAGCCGGGTCCTTGGGTGCAAGGTCCTAGGAATTTAATGGTATGAAAGAAGATGTTTGAGGATAAAAGTCCAGGACGGAAGAAAAAGTAAAGCTATTTGTTTAGCACTTCCTCTGCAACAGTAACTTTTTTTCACAGTTTTATTATAAAAACATTCGGTGTTTCCATTCTTTGGCCTTGGCACATGTTCTCAGGTATGACATGACGTGAGGAAGGTGACATCGGACTGAGACCATCAGGAGGAAAAGACGTACGTGTTCAACGTTCCTGATACAAAACTTGTAGGATCACAGGCCCGGAATTCAGAATTTGGGATATTTTAAGAGTTGCTATGGTAAATACATGGTCCGTTGTGTAACCCCTCTGGTAGGTGATACAGACAGACACATTAATGTTTATTTCATAGTGAAATGGATCATCACAGACGCAATTAAGACAAACATTAGCCTCACATTCATTCAGGTCCAGTTTTATTGCCTAAGTGTTTCTAGCAAACTTCGAATAAATTTTGGTTTTCGAAACCATTTAAGTTTGGCATTACAGATAATGGACCACGGTTCATGGTTGGGCAGCTCAAGGACGACAGCAAAATATATTAGTTGAGACACACGAAGGAGGCCATGCTCCTGGGTTGTGAGTTGGAAGCCCATTCTCCCCTCTCCCCAGTCAGACATTGCAACCGTCCTGTGGCCTGACGGCTGCAGAGTGGGTGTCGCCTCAGGCGAAGTGACTCTCACTACACATGCAGAGGAGAGGACCTTGGGATGGCAGAGTGGCACATACTGGGACCAAGAGTTGGCTGCAGATGGCAGAAGGAAGTGAAGGGCGAGAACAGGACGCCTCTGGTTCGTGCTTTTGCTGTGTTATATCCATGCACGAGAGTTTTATCTGCAGAAAAATACTACAAGCAGAGCATATGTGTTGAGCATAGCAACAGAAAGTACAATGTACCATAGAAATTAAATTATTAAGACAGTTGAAATGAAGTGTTCCCAGTTTTTAAAATAAAAACATATGTGAGGTGATGGATATGTTAGTTTAAAATGGGGGAAATGTCAATGTACAACAAAGCATCATGTTGTACGTGTTTGCTATTTTATGCTTTAGTCAATTATACCACAATAAAGCTGGGAAACAAAAAGAAAGTGGGTGTCTTCAACTTTATTCTATTTGGCGTTTGTTGACTTGTTAGAGGTGCAGATTTATGTACTTCATCAAACTAGGGAAGTTTTTGGATATTATTTCTTCCTGTAACTCTTTTCAGGAGTTCGTTTGTGCACTTAATGGTGACTACAGAGCCACTGGGAGCTTATTCAGCCATCCTCAAGGCAGAAACACAATCAGTCCCTGCTGACCTCAGCATATAAACTCTCCAAGGGAAGATGTGGAGGCCTGATACAATGCAGATAAGCCTCCTCAAGAGCCCACTTTGAAAGTGACTGGAATGTTCGATGTAAATCCCCTGAGAAATGCAGCTAACAAGACTGGTTCTCGGGGCTAGACAAATATATGGAGGCCCACTTCAGTGATCACCTCTGTTTTTTCCTGCCCCATACTCGTCGCATGCACAACACAGGAATTCTCAAATAACACTCTAATTCTCATGAAGGAGTGCCCTACAGCTACATGTTTGCCCATGGAATTGATGGTAAATACCCTTTGGAGCCCTTTCACCCCCTCACAGGTTCATATCACTGCAGTGAGTGGCATAATGGAAGCCTCACACTAAATCCTTCCCCACACCAGCCTTGTCAAAGTCTAAAATGTCAATCAAAAATCATTCCTGGAGGCTGGAGTGTTCTGAGGCAATATGATAAACCTGGTAAAATCTTTGAGCATTGGGAAGATCTAAGTTCTAGTCTCAGTTCTGCCACTTGTTAACTGTGTGACTTCAGTACAATCACTTAACCTGTCTGAGCACGCTTACTCGACTGTGCAAAAGGGATAAGAACCACCTTACAAAGATTCTTACATGAATAAAATAAGATAGTGGTTATAAAGCCAAGGGGTACAGGTGACTGGTAAATCTCGCACACCTAATGCAGGCCAACTGTGTCACACCAAGAGCAAACGACACTGCAGTCAGAGAAAACTGGCTTCAGGGGCCTCCCTAGTGGCACAGTGGGTTGGGCAATGCACTATGAAGCAAACCGTAGCCACTGCAGCACGAGTTCAATCCCTACCGCCGGCCAAGGAGGGGACCCACATGGCGCAGCAGACCTCTCCTGCCTCGCCCGCTGCTCCCCTCAGCAGTGTGTTTTAGTCAGCCTGCCTGTTCTGCTCCCCACTCTGTCTGGTGAATCCTCTCACCTCCTGCGAGTCTGGCTTGTACCCTGGCTCTTGTGTGCATAGATAAATAAATCTTAAAAAAAAAAGAAAACTGGCTTCAAAACGTGGGTCCACATTTACTAGCTGTGTGGCACTTTCAAGTCTCCTAATTAGCATAACTGGTCTCCTTCTCTGGCTAATGTGGCTAATAACCCTTATCATAAAGGACTGTTACAAAGATTCATTGGGAGAATGTAAGTGAAAATAAACCCACATTCATTTCATTCAATATTCATTCATGCATATTCATGTCAATATTTATGGACTATACAGTGAGCATGATATGATGGAGATCGGTGTACTGTGTAGAACGGACATACTTCACAATGGGTGCTCGGGAAAGACGACCTACAAAAGTTTCTCTCCTTCAAGAAGCACGTATCCACGTCCCTGGGGTGCCAGCTCCCTACTCTCTATTTCTCTCCTTTCCCTTCAGTCTCATGAGCTTGGCCTGCACCTCTTAAGCATAAACATTTGAGACACCAAAGACTTCTTTTCCTGATTCAGTTATCAGTTACTGTCCACTGTTCCTTGCCTGCATCATGCCTACTATTTCATTTGTGCGAATCTCCCCTCCCTCCCTCTCCCTCCCTTCCTTCTCCTCCCTCCCCCTCCCTCCCCCTCCCTCCTCTCCCTCCTTTCCTCCCCTTCCTTCCCTCCCTCTCTCTCTCACACACACACACACATACACAGTTCTATCACAACTTTTTTTAAAAAGATTTATTTATTTATGCATACAAGCACTGGGGTACAGGCCAGATGTATGGCGGCGGGTGAGAGGATTCACCACAGAGAGTGGGGAGCAGAACAGGCAGATCAACTGAAGTACACTGCTGAGGGGAGCAGTGGGCACAGCAGGAGAGGTCTGCTGCGCCATGTGGGTCCCCTCCCTGGCTGGCAGCAGGGATCGAACTCGTGTTGCAGTGGCTGTGGTTTGCTTCATAGTGCGTTGCTTAACCCACTGCGCCACCAGGGAGGCCCTTCTATCACAACTTTATTTAAACTTTTATCACTGAACACAAGCTGAGGACAAGTTCCCTTAAGCCTGGTCACAAATTAAGCTGCCAACACTGAATATAGTTCCGGTGTTCAACCCTGGACACCAACCAAAGGTCTAACCCAATATGTAACCGAGCGCCTAATTTGGGGCTTGGAGACGTGACTGATTTGAGACAGTGTCCTCAACCCTGGTCACAGATGGAGACCTTAATTTTATCTATAAACCAAGCCTCTCTCTGGCCACACACTAATTAAATTGAGTCTCTGAGTCCAGTCACACAGTCACTGCTATGTCTGATCTAAGGATGGGTAACTATAACTGGCCCCAGAATGAGTCTATAACCCTGATCTCTTATTGAATCCTAAGTGTGACCATTGATAAGCTCTTAGTTCAGGATAAAGCAATCCAGTCTATGATCAGATATAACCGCAAAACCAGTCCCAGGCGATCCCAAACCTGATCTACAGACTGAGGCCTAATTCTGGGATATACTTAATATCCTACACTGACCACAAAGAGTCTGCATAGAAGCTGACTAAGCTCTCCCCCTGACTACAGAGGCTCTAACCCATCACTCAGTCACAGCCTCAGCTCTCATCTTAGAAACCAACGCAGCTACAATTTCTACAGACTTAGCACGAACCAGAAAATGACACCGATATTGGCAACAGAGTGACTATTAAACTTGGTCTCATACAAGACAAAAACATTTACAGACACCAAATTCTAAATGTGGCCAAAGAGAGTGCCACAGTTCTGGCCAACAAGTGAAACCAAATCTACAAAATGGGAGGATATATTCTGGTCACAGCATATGACCCAACCCTGCTCACCAGTAGGACTGGACAGAGCCTCAGGTCGACACTTAGAGCTGTTAAAATCCCACATTTTAAACCTACCCAGTGAGGCTCATAGGTCTGCTCACAGAATAACCCAGTGAACCAGGGATAGACTGAGTAGCATCACTCAGTCTTATTTGTCCCCTGCATCTGAGAGCCTTCACTGGTTACAAACTAGTCTCTGGCTGCAGGCTGAATTCTTAACTCTTATCATAGACTGATGCTGTGATCTTTCGCTGAAAACAAAACTAATCCTCCAAATGCCTAACTGTTGATCCCGAATCTTTGAGACAGACTGGATCTTCTTTCTAGCTAAACTGCAGTCTCGACCGAATCCCAACTCCAACCACAATTTTCACTTTAGCCTTAGAATTCCCAGTACCAGAAGCTAAACTATAGCCCAACACCGGGAAGAGACTGAACCCAAAACTTGACTGTGAAGGAAGGACAAAACAAAACAAATACTTGTCACATTCTTTGTCTGACTCCTAGCAAAAGGTGTAACTCTGTCCGTGAGCACAGATGAAACTCATCATGGCCAAGGTCTGACCCTCTTCGGAGACACATTCTGAGCGCCACCCTGGGATGAAGACTGTAAATCCTACGCTGAGATTCAGATTGAACTCAAAATCTAGCTAAAGGATGATTCGTAGCCCCATGAGCCTGAATAAAAACCCTCCTCCTATTATTAACCATAAAAATTGGGTAAGATTGAAGAGCAACTATTGTCACTAGCATTAGCTTGACGTCGAACAATCAATTTGGCCACAAACCTAGCCCTAAATTGGGGATAGCTGTCCTGTGACACTGTCCTGTGATACGAGGCACAGTACAGGCACTAAAAGGTAGCAGACTGAAATCTAATACTGACACCAGAATTCCTGCTACACTAGCAATGCATTACAATCCATGCCACCTTGGACATGGTAAGAGACTGAATATTAAACTTAGGCACTACAGGGACCACACATTGAAGCTTAGTACTGGACCAAGAATAACCTCTAACCATGACAGTGATTGAGACTTCATCTGATGAAAGACAGAATCACATATTCTGTTCAAATTCTTACTGAGCCTTTTCCCACTCATTAAAATGAGCATGAACAGTGACCTAAGGCAGAGCCAGAATACTAGCTTTTATCGATCTCCAAACATAGAAATGCATGTGATTCCAACAATGACCAAAAACTGGAGTCAAACATTGAACTGAGCTCTAACTCAGGCTGTGTTCTGTCTACCGCTGGTCCACAGACTGACCCTAACGCTGACACTAGAGTGAGGCCTCTTCCTACACAGGTTAGATCCCAATACTACCAAAATTTGAACCTAAATCCTGCACGTTGACTTTACAATGAAGTACAACTCAGGTCACATTGGACTAATGAAGCTCCAGAGTGAGCTTTCACTTTGGTCAAATGCATGCTGTTCCTTGTCACAAATTGGCCATGGCTGTAAAACTCTAGGGCATAATGTTGATAACAAGCTTAACTCTAAGCTTAGTTCTCTGGTCGCTCTTTTAACCATGAGTTGTAAAGAGAACAATGGGACAACTAAATCTTAATTCGAACAAAGATTGAAGCCAAACATATTCCACATCATCAATCTGAACTCTGACCATGACTTGTGTGGTGCAGCTCTGCACAGAGCATTAAACTTGACCTACTAAGTGACCTTCAAATCCAGCCAGACTGGTTTACCCTAGGCCAATAATTTTACAAATTCACCTTTTCATATTCAAGTGTGTTTTTTTCCTGCATGTATTTTCAAGCATACTTTCTACAAACAACAGACTGAGTCTGTCTTTTGCATGTGTATATATACAAGTATTTCAATAAGCCATGCAGAAATATTACTTGTCATAACTAAGTAATTTATTCCTGTTTATTGATCATTTCTTCCTACTAGAACACATTCTCTAAAGGAAGGGGAATTGTCTGGCTTTTTTCCCCCACTTCTCTATTCTCAACATGTAAAATTACGCTTGGAACATTGTAGGTACTCAATAAATATTTGTTGAATGGGTCAGTGAGTAGCTCCTTGGTACTCTTTTGGCCTCTTACTTCTCTGTACTGTGGCTCAGTAATTCCACTTTGTTTCCTCTTGGCTCATCTATATTCCTTCTCAGCTTTATTTGAAGGCATGTCTTTGCCTATTACTTTAGTATCATTATTTTCTAAGGTTCTATACTTAACCTTTGTCCTTTAAATATTAGTATTATGTGGGTAAATACACAGAAGTGGAATTACTGGATCTTATGGTAGTTCTATTTTAACTTTTTGAGGAATTTCCACACTGTTTTCTGTAAGGAATACACTAATTTAAGTTCCCACAAACACTGGATGGGGGTCCTTTTTCTTCACATCCTTTCCAACATTTTTTAGTTCTTGGCTTTTTGATAATAGCCATTCTAACTAATGGAATACTACTCAGTCATAAGGAAAGATGAAATCTTGCCAGTTGAGACATGGATGGACCTTGAGAAGACTATCCTAAATGAAATCAGAAAGGAGAAAGTATTGTATGATTTCACTCATTTCTGGAATATAAGGAAAACAAAAGGAGAAAAATTACTGGTCCAAACATTCTAGGAAATTTAGTGTATGTTTACTTATTTAATTACCATCTAATACTGATTTCTCCCCAAAGCCAGACCTCTCTCTTGTGCTTTAAACCTACCTCCTTGCAGCCTGAGTCATGTCCACTGGAATTTTCCAGATTCCTCAAGATTTAAATGTCCAAGACAGAATTCCTCTAATTATGCAATCAACTCTATGAGCGGAAACCAGACTTTCGGTGGCAATCATTAAGTCGTTTATACAGATGTCAAATTATAATGCTGTACACGTGAAACATGTATGTATCATTCTAAACCAATGCTACTAAAAAAAAAAGCTCACTGAGAATTTCAAATCACCATATAAAGTGTTTCTGCCAAAACGCTAATAGTAAAACACAACTAGAGCTTGCATCTGCCCCCACAAGCACAACCTCATATCCTGAGATGCGGGGTTCTGCAAGACAGTGTGCACCAAACTAAAACACCCAGAATGCCCTACTCCTCCTGAACTCTCGGGATCGTCGGAAGCAGTGGGGGCGGGGGAAAGGGAGGAATTGTGGGTATATAGAAGTAAGCGTCTCAACTCCATTTCCCACCATCCTCGGTGTTCACTCGCGTCTCTCCGCCAATGCCAATATTGCAACCCCTCAGGAAGAACAGCCTCCAGCGACCTCGAACTACATTTCCCATGAGGACAAGGGTTTGGGCCGCAGCTGCCGGTGACCGGGAACCAATAGGAGCCGCGGCAGCGAGCACCGAGCGGGTGAGAGTCCAGCCTCTGGCCAGCGCGGGCCTCCGCTGGCGGGACTAGTGCACAGCCGCGGGTTCGGCAGACGCCGGGCGCTGTGGGAGCCGCGAGCGCCCGATCTCGTGGCCGTATAAGGAGTAGCGCTCCGGCAGCCGGGAGCTGGAGGTCAGCGAGGCAGAGAGCTCGAGTGGCCGGGGACTGTGGGACCGAGGGGGGCCCAGGGAGGAGGGTGCTTCCGGGCCGCGGGCCGTAGAGCCCGGCTCCGCCCAGCCCCGCTCCTGTTGGGAGGGGTTTGGGGCCGCCAGTCGGGTGGGCTTCGGAGCTCCCGGGAGCGCGCTCTTTTCTCTCTCTCTGCCTCCTAATCGCCCCCATCCCCAGCCCCGCCGGTGACTCTATAGAGGTCAGAAGTTAGGGTGCTAGCCCAGGGTCTTCCCTAGGGGACATCTGGACTCCTGACTGCTGGGAGGAGTGGGGTGATCTCTGTCCTCTTCTCTCAATTTGCATTTCAGGTTTGGGCACACAGCCCTCCCAATGCACTCCCTCCCCTTTTCTTCTGAGGGCGTGGGAATCCCTTGCCACGCCCAGAGAGTGACTTTTTATTACGATTTTGCTTTCGGCCCTCCTCGATGGCGAGCTAACGATCGTTGCCAACTGTTGGCTCCTCCAGCCAGTTGCCCCTTCCCTGACCTGGCCTTTGGAGCAAAGGGTTTCCCCTCAATTTCCAGAAGGGAGGGGGAGCTGCGGAGGGAAGGTATTTCGATTATGAGAAATAGATATTTAAGGTTCCGTGCAGAATTCTGGTAAAAGTTAAAAAGCAAGTTAGACCTCTTTTAAAAACCGAGCGCTTGCCAGCAAAGACTGATAGCACTAATGTGGACAGACATGTAGGGGGCACACCGACTGCAGAATAAAGTAGACTGTGCGAAACAGACTGTAATAACTACTTTATTATTACAAACGCGTGCAAAAGTACTGAGGATTTCCTGGAAGGGGGCTGGGGTGATCTGGGAAAGGTCAAGTCTAATCCTGGAAGTCCGGAGGCCTGAAACTCTCATCTGTCTTCCATACCCTCCTGGTGGGTTTTATGGAGGAGGTGAATTTTAATTTGGGTTCCAGAGGACTAAAGGGGATTTAGAATGGGTGAAGAGGAAGGAGGAAATCCTTCCTGAAACCGGGGTTGCAATTTGAGAAGGGTAAATGGTAGAGGGAGCACTTGAGTGACTGGTGGCAGAGGGCAAGTTCAGGCAGGCAAGGGCATCGTAAAGGTTAGGGTCATAATAGGACTCTTTGAAGCAACAACCTAGTTGCTTTTATTATTATTCTGTATCGAATAAAATTAAAGACAAAAAATTAAGATTGGGTGATTTTTGTTTTTTTATCCTAGGGGAACCTGATTTGAGATCAATTCTTGGAGAACACAGAGAAGTGTGGTGGTATGTTCCAGGTGTGTCTAATTTAAACCCAAGAAAAGATTTGTCTTATAGACTGTTTTGTTTGTGGCTGTTCTTAGCTACATTCTGGAGTTGTCCATTTGAAATCCTGGTGATATAAATTTGTTTTCGTAAGGCATGCAGATGCTGTCCTTGTGCATCGTAGTATCTGAATTGCAGTTGTTTTATTGGGCAACAATAGCAATGCTGGCCATTTATTGAACCCATATAATGTTCCAGGCACTATCATAAGCATTTTGTTGCATTATCTTAAGTCTTATGAAGTAGGTGCCATTATTCTCATTTTTCTAGAAAAAGAAACTGAAAGCCAGGAAAGTTAAACAACATGCCCAAAGTCACATCAAATCCAAGGAATTGAGTTGGAGTTGGGTGTGTAGATTCCTGATGCTAGACAGAGTCCCTCTTACTTTGCTAGTCCCGCTTTCACTTTTGTTCTTGTCCCCCCCACCCATGGTAAGGAGAAGTCACTGTACGGTGTAGCTGACCATCCTGGCAGAAACCCAGAGGATGCATTTTCAGCGTCTGTGTCTCTATGTGTCTATAGTCTACTAGCTGCCCAAATCAAAGGAGCTTAACTGCTATTGCAGTCATGGCTACCTGTCTGCCAGAACAGTAGTCGGCATGGCTGTTTCTGAATTAGATGTTTCTCTTTGTAAAATATGTCAGATCTCTAAATTATTTGGGTTTGGGCAGTCCTATAGCTTTTATATTATTTTAGCTTTTAAATGGTCTCCTAGGTCACTCCGTGTCCTTCATGACCTTCGCCAACATGAAGTATTGGGGATGCAGCAGAGTAGGAGGTGTGAGTTCTCCCTGAGTCAAGTTGGGGGGAGAGATGACCATCATTCTGCAGTAATGCAGCGTGTCGTATAACAGACGGGCACAAGGTGCTATAGGAGGATCCAGGAAGGAGGATGCACTTCCAGGGGGAGTCAGGGAGGAAGCTCTGTGAGGACTTGGCATGACAGATTGGCCTTGAAGGATCATGAGCTCTCCAGGCAGAGACAAGTGGACGGGAGGCATTCCAGTCAGAAGGAGCCTTCTCTGGAAGGTGTAGCTGTACACGAGCCAGGCACATCCACCAGCTACTGAGGAGTCCAGCAAGGCCAGGGTGCAGATTGTTTGGGAAAAAGAAGGTTTCATGGTAAAAGAGGCTGGGAAGATAGCTTGGGGCTGATGTGTGAAGAGCCTTTATTGAGTGCTGAGCAGTTTGGCTGTGCTCCCATAGGTCAGTGATTTTCCAAATGTAGGGTGGCTGCCAGTGGCGGTGATGTTGTACTCCCACAAACGTCTACATTTCATTAATTCTACAGTGTAATGTTGCTAATAAAAGAGAAAATTCAATTATATCCTGAAACCTGGGGTTCTGTGGGATATGGCTTAAGTATAAAGTCAACCGGCTTTTAGTTAAAGACAACTGTTAAGTAAATGATGGTCTCGTGTGTGAATACGGTAATATCACCATTACTCAAATGACTGAAAATGGGAAAGAGTGTTGTCGGTAATACACAGCCATTGCTGTGATCACCTTTACACTTTCAGAGACACCAGACAGGGGGCGTGACCAGTTAGGAGACAGGTACATGATCCTCAGATGGGCAAGACCCGAGGGAGCAATATATGAGGGACGCACAGATTTGAGAGCCATTTAGGGGGTAGATGGGGTCGGAGTTGGTAAGACGTGACTAGTGTTACTCTATCAGTAGCATCAGAATTATTTTAGACGTTTGTGTGCTGCTTGCCTAAGTGGTAGTCTAAGATGAACATATTTATGCCCAAACAGGCCAGGTACATATGTATGTATGAAGGTAACAGGTGGGGCTGTTGTCAGGAGTGGGTTTGGATCACACACAAGCGTCCTCACTGCTTTCCTGAGTGTGCAACTTGAGAGCAGTGGCACGAAAATTCAGGTGCTAGAAAGGAATATGAGTATGAACTGTGACCCATCTGAGGAATTATTGCTCCTTAAGACTCAGCTCAAATAGCAACACTGATGTAAGCTCTATCTGGAGTCCCCCCCTCCACACACACACGTGCGCGCGCACACACACGCGCACACACACGAAGCAATGTTAGGCTCCTGGCTTCCTCAGGCCCCACTCTTCCCTCTGACCTGGCCTGGACCACAGTCCTGTGTCAGCCTGTGATGTGTCTGTGTGCCTTTCCCCTAGCCTGTGAGCTCCTGGAGGGCAGGGTGAGGACTCACTCATCTCTATATCCATCACATCCTGCAGAGCCCTTGACACATACTAGAAACCTAATCAATGGCTACCGGATGCAAAAATGAATAGCAGCATATTCGCGTGAACACGACTCTGGCTACTACACAGCACCACATGCTACCAAACCATGCGCTCTTTGCCACGTTTGCTGAAGAGAACAGCAAGGTAACCTAGGCGCATAACCTCACTCGAGGTTATTTCTCTCCATTCTGCTGTGGCTACCTTTTCCTTGCACCTCACACATGTGCCCCGCCACCTGTTTCTTTGGCCTGCCATTGCTCTGCTCCTCTAGGCAGAGTTCACATTGCCCCGCCCCGATTCTCTGCCAGGGAGCCATCCCTCCTCTCACCATGTCCAGTTGACTCCATCCTTGAAGTCGCTCTCAAGTGTGTCTCCTACTCGTGGGCACTGCCAGTGGGACGTAATTTGATACCGCCCTTCTGGAGAGCAGTTTGTCAACGCGTCAAAAATCTTCCACGGAACATAGTCTTCAGCCTACCACTCCAGCTTCTAGGGCTCTCTGCTGAGAAAGCAAACATCATGTTTCCAACCATTTAGCACCCAGGATGTGTATTATAAATAATTGCGAAACTGTTTTTAATAGCAAGATGAAAAGGAAAAACATTTTAAATATCCAGTACTAGAGGTTTGAATTGACTCAGTTGTGGGACATCTATAGGATGGATTATTAAGTAAGTTGGTGTAACCACAGGCTACTTAATGATGTAGAAAGTTGTTTGTGACATATTAAGGGAAAATTCAAGTTATAAAGTTGTCAGATCTCAGTTTCAATACACACAGGGGTACACACACACACACAGGGGTAAAATCCTATAATGTAAACATGCAAAAATGTTGATAGAGGTTT
Organism: Galemys pyrenaicus; assembly: GCA_019455555.1. Taxonomy (NCBI): domain Eukaryota; kingdom Metazoa; phylum Chordata; class Mammalia; order Eulipotyphla; family Talpidae; genus Galemys; species Galemys pyrenaicus. The sequence continues at coordinate 1,096,397 of JAGFMF010011408.1, read as the reverse complement.
GCTATAAGTTAAGACTACACGTAAGTTCAGTTTTTAACTTCTTACATATTTTTATTTTCTAAAAATTACACATTTTGGTTCTAATTTCTAATACTTCTATAATGATACATTTGTTCATTTTTAAAAAGTTATTAAAAGTGTTTTCCCTGTATCCACCCCTATTACGATTGCCTTAGTTTGGGAACACCACCCCCTGGGCTCTACCCCCAGCACACATGTAACTTCTATCTGGGATTACTTACTGCCTGCAGCCTGCCTCCCTTCCAGTCCATTCTCCCCAGCGCTGACAGCATGATTTTTCTAAATTGCAGTATTGAAGCCATCTGAAACCCTGTATGAAATAGTTCCAAGCCTGTCCATTGTCCTCAAGATAAAATCCAAACTTAATAGACTGACTTATAAAACCTTTGAAAATCAGCTTCGTTTTTCTTTAGCAGCCTTTTGTCCACTTAGGATTTTTTCTTGGAGTCTTAGGCCAGTGTCTAGCACATAATAGGTGTTTAGTAATAGTAGCCAAAGTATCATGTGGATTGTATAGGCTAACTATTGTATGCAAGGCAGTCTGCCAGTATTTCATTTAATCCTCAGTAAAAATATCAAATATATACAGTAGCTGTCCTTGCTTATAGATGAGGAAAATGAATTGAAATAATAAAAGTGAAAGGACATAATCATGATAAAGAACATTTTTAAAAGAAAAAAGTCAGCTCTCCGGCCATAACACAGCTCTCTTCATTTCCCTGCAGCCCCAGCCAGCCCTTGTCAGTATGCATATAGATTTTGGTCATTTGCTTGGACAAGTTATATGTGACCACAACAGAACAAGAACAGTCCAGACTGACATGTTTCACCATGTCCCGGTTCACATTGTGCTAATGTGCTGAAATCTTCCCTTTGTGTACATAACACTTTTCATGCAGGAGAGATGAAATAGCTCCAATTGCTCTATTTTTCTTTCTGTTTTGAAATTCTATGTCTTTGGGGATGGGAATGTCAGCAGAGAGCTCCAGAAAACTGTGATAGAATTGAATGTATGAGAAACAATGTGTCTCGTGGGAACCAATGTCATTGGTTAATTTATTTTTTTAAATGTCATGTAGATGTATTTTCTAGCAATCTGTCCCCAGGGAAGACCTTGGTTGAATTCAACTGTTAATCCTGTTTACAGAAGGCAGTTCATGCATGCACTACATTCTTGCATTGTTAAGTGATCCCAGACATATGTAGTGGATTACCATAACGACATACAATCATGTGGATGTGGTATATCTGATTTTCTTGACAAAAATGTGTCAGTGTTTGCATTGCCATTCAGGATACTGCACACAGTCTTCCCTTCATTTTCCTTGCAAATAGCACCCATTGTGCAAAAAGGGATGCTCTTTAAAGGACATTAAGTCCTTAGCATGAATCATCTGAATAAAATGATGTTACCTCATAAGAAATTGTCGTTTTTAAAAACTGGAGGAAAAAGAGTTCTCCTATTCCATGAGAAAATAAGTTAGAGAGAGAGAGAGAGAGAGAGAAGAGAGAGAGAGAGAGAGAGAGAGAGAGAGAGAGAGAGAGATTGAGTAACATTTATCCAGCTGAAAATTTGGATTTCTTTTTTTATTCCTGTCTCTTCCTCTGTGGGATGTATAGGCAAAAAAAAAAAAAAAGAGCTACCAGCAAATGGTCTACTTCTCTGTTTACAAACAATTTGAGAGAAGGGACAGTGGCTTTCTGTGCATCCAGCCCTGCACAAGCCTGTCGGTGATGCTGTGAGAATTATGACTATGTCAGCTTTGCCAGGGTTTCTGTCTCTGCTGCAGAGATTTGGCAGACACCTCAGACAAATTTTATGTCTCTTAAATCTTCCTCAAGCTAGGCTTGGCACTTAGATTTATATGTATAAAAGAAGCGAAGTGTTTACCAATTTGACATTTTTGAAGATCAAAACATTCAGTTTTTAATTCAGTATACACCTCAGTTTAATCTACAGAAATAGCTAATTGCTTTTCTATTTATTTAAAACAGCCCAAATATTTACTTTCCAGAAGTGGCAACTGATCATATATGTCTAAGGATTTATATTCCAGGCCACAGGGTTGCCACCTCTTACCTACCAAGTGTGAAGTTCTGCAGAAGTCTGTCCCCACCACCTTTACTGATGTACAGTATAAAGCAATGTGAGGTGGGAGTTGCAGTGAAAAAAAATAGTTTTATTAACCCCCTTCCCCCTTTTGGCTCGCTTTGTCATGGTCCCCAACCCACAAAATGTCCCTCTTCGATCACAATGGTAGGGCAAATAAGAACTGGAGAACTTTCAGTGACTACCCATTAGCAAGGCAGATCCAAATGCATCTGTGGGCACGGCACACATGAAGGTTTGGCTGCCATTCAGCGGCGCTGAAACGCTGTGGAGAATGTTATATGAACAACATTGCTTCCCAGATAACGGTGGGGAAATCCCCAGTAAGGGCCCTTCTCATCCGCTCCAGCTGCTCTTCCTTTTGGCTGGCAGCAACTGCAGCAGGAGCTTCCTGGGGCAGAAGCTGTCCTCCCGTAAGACCCCGTAGCATGTTCTCCTGCCACTTTTTTGTTTCACGCAGGTCCTCGGAAACACTTGACTAGGATTACTTTGGTCACATAATATTCTCATTTTCACCTTTTAAGTGACACTGAGTTTAAGGGACACTTGATGTTCGAGCTCATTTATTCAACAGATGTGCAAGTACATATTTAGGACCAGACCCAGTGCAGACACTAGGGGTACAGTGATGAGGTCAAAGTGGTCCCTGCCTGCACTTAAGGAACTCACAGCCAAATACGGGAGCTAGACACTCAAGCCAGTAATTATATTTCAGTGGAAGAAATGGTCAAAGATGGAGGTGCTCTGGGAACACAGTGGAGTGAATCGCTGTGACTCCTTGCTGGGTGTGATCAACTTACACATTTGATTCTTTTTTTTTTATTTTTTAAAGATTTATTTATTTATGCACACAAGAACTGGGGTACAGACCAGAGGCGCGGGAGGTGAGAGGATTCACCAAAGACAGAGCAGGAAGCAGAACAGGCAGATATACTGAAAGACACTGCTGAGGGGAGCAGCGGGCGAGGCAGGAGAGGTCTGCTGCACCATGTGGGTCCCCTCCCTGGCCTGGGATCAAACTCGTGCTGCTGTGCCACAGATGCTTCACAGTGTGATGCTCAACCCACTGCGCCAGCAGGGAGGCCCTAACCAATATTTTCATGGAATCCTTTTAACAATAACAAGATGATGCATTTTAATATGGTAAGGGTTTCATTAGAAACACAGAATGAGATGATGTACAAAGGATAAACTGACCCTAAAATGAATGCTCATCAGAGAGTAAGTAAGAGCCTATTTTTGTGATTGTTGGAGAGAACACTTATGGGTGTGTTGGGTTGTACACATTTGATTCTTAACTGCAACGCAACGCTGGATGACAGAGGACGGGTGGGCATCGCCTACCATCTAGGTAGCCAGAGAGGATTCCAGGCAGAGGGAACACCGACACAATGTGAAGCCACTGTGTGTGTGAATGCGTAGTTCAGAAACCAGTAAGGTATTGTGTGTCATCCAGTGGGAATGTGGGAGAGGGGAAGGGATAAGAATCTGGGAAGGTATCCTGTGGCAGTTTGGTGAAAGAAGTCTGCTTGGTAAGGAGCTGGATCTAGGCAGGGATGACCAGCACAGGCATGTAAATGGAGAAGTAAAACGTTTGGATTAGGGGCTGGGCTTTATGGGGGGAAATCTAGAGACAGCGAAAGTCCATTTAATTACACAGTCTTTGAGATCACATGATACAGTTCAGCAGTGCCATCTCCACAGGGTTTTCTTTCAATACACAAAGATCACTTCGAACAACTGTGTTTTACCACAGGACGTACCTTCCTGGGCTCCTTCACATGTTGCTTAGCTGAGTAGTTTTTCTTTCCAACTCAAATCAGGGAACCCAGCAGTAATTGGGACTTGAGTATCATGAAGAAAATCAGTTTCGAAGCATAGCAGCTTAGTCTCTCAAACTACATGAGGATTATTTATTGCTTACTGAGTCAGCAAGACTGAGGCGAACGCTCAGCTCCCCTTGAGGGTTGGACAGGGAAAGGGACAGAGGCTGAAGAGATGGCAGGAAGAGGCTGTTTAAAAATGGACAGCGTCCAGAATGCTTGCATTCCCTAAAGGCCACATCCAGATATAAGAAGCAGATACAAGGGTTAGAACTAGATGAATATAAAGCAAATGCATGTTGGAGGTCCGTGGGCCCAAACAAATTGTTCTCTCTAGCCGGTCAGCTTTAGGGTGTGTTCTTTCCTTGGCGCAGGTATTGTAAATGGCTTTCCATTATCCAGAGGATGAAGTCCAGCACTCCAGTCTGGCATTTGGTACTTTCTGCAGTCTGGCTCCAACCTGCCCTTCCAGTCTTCAGACTTTTCTCTTACAAAACTTCCCCGCTTCTGCCAGTTGTCCTTTCCGACTCTGCCTTGTCATACCCTCACTAACTCTGAGACTCTCAGGGAAGGGGCGACACTTCTTATTTTTACTTGCTGGGGTCCCCCACAGTGCCTACCATAGTGTCTTGGGTGTAGTTGGTACCCAGGGTGTAGCGATGGGTTGACCATTATTCTCCCATTCTACTGACGTAATATCCTGTCCACTAAAAACGCCAGCTAAGACAGTAGGTGAAAGGGACCCATGTTCAGCAAACCATCTTGTAACTTTAGTTTGAAATAGTTTTAAATGTGGAAAAATTGCCTTGGTCATAGGGGCTCTCATATACGGTGCACACAGATTGACCACATTTTTAACATTTTGCCCTACTTCTGCTTCTCTTTATAAATGTGATTATTTGATTCTGAAACATTTGAGTTGAAAAAGCCATATCTCTTACCTCACTCAGTTTTCCTAACCTTTTATGATAAAAAATTTAACTTGTTTTAAATTAAAAATAAAAAGAATTATACAGTGGGTCCCCATCTATCCACTATAATTAACCTTTTATTCTACTTGCTTTATCACTTATCCACCTGTTCATCCATCTTTTTATGTCTCAGAAACCTGTACAATTCTAAATTCTTCAGTCTGCATATCAATAACTAGACGAACAAACTATTTCGTGCTCTGAAATCAATGAGATCATCCAGTTATGCCTGCATTTCCTGTGTTGCCCAAATTCCACTCTACCTGGGTATCTGAGAGCTGTGCCCATGGAACGCATGCCTCTTTGACTATCTTTTCCATGCCCCTCTGCTTCACTTAGTGCAGTGCAGGGCACACAGTCTATAAATACCACTTGATGCTGATGAGCAGAGACAGAGCTAGTACCAAGGAAAGAATCACAGTAAAACTTGAATAAATTCTGTGAGGAGGGGGATATATGAGAAGATGGCCACAAATGAATGGGACAGAGAAACTAAGGCTTGGAAAATTGGGAAGAGCTTGATTAGTCCACCTGCTCGTGCCAACAGTACTTCTCTCTGCTGCTTTCCAACCCTCTCCAGGAGGATAGGTTCCAGAAAACCAGGGACAGTTGTTGCTCAGCAGAGCACATGACGAATCTTCTTGCTAGTACTTAGGCACAACCGATTGATACATTCATGTTGCTTCATGAATATGCTAATCTACAAGACAGCTTAGTTTTGGAGAGTATAGGAGGGCCACTGAAAGCCTCTTTAAAACTGTATGTTTGATATATAGGCCAAAGAACACATGACGTCAATAAATACCTTTTTTCTTTATACCCTGTCCTTTCCTGTTCTGTGGCGTAGGAATACAAGGGTAGCTCTAAGCTGCGTTTATTAAATAATTATTTTGTACCAGGCACTGTGCTGCCTGCAGTTACATCACTGACACTTTTCCCACTTCTGTCTCCGGGTAAGTACCTGTCCATCAGGCAGAATTCAAGAAACAAGTTTATCTGACCCTAGAATCCAGTGGTTGTAACCATTATGCCACATTGTCAGGTGAAATTTCTTTTAATTGTCAACTCAGTATAAATACAAGGAAGTCTACTTTCACTCTTTTGACATAACGGGTGATTTATTCACAAAGCAGTTCAATTGAATCAGAAAGAATTCAATCATTTAGTTTCTAATCATTAGAACATTTATATGGTGTGAATTGAGATTACTTGAGTTCAAAATCCCAGTCTGTCACTTTACCATTTAAATGACAACAAGTTGGTTAAAGTGCAGTTAGGCTCAGTTTTGTTGCCTGTAAAACAGAAATAACACTGACCCTGTGTTGCGAGGTTGCAAGTATCGTGATACATCTGGAATGATCAAGGTGCTCAGCATATTCTAGGTCACTTTCCTGTCTTCTTCCTCTTGGAACTTCTCTGTAGCTTCCACTTGGGAAAACAAACTGCTCCTGAAACATTTTTTGAGAAGAAATGCTCTGAAAAGTGAATTCCCAAGGCTAAGTGAGGACAGATGTCCAAATTTTATGTAAAGAATATTTCAAAATAAGCTAGAAACATGAACCCTTAGGAGAGTCTGGATAGTGCATCTTTCTGCTTCCTGGATATTAGGGCCAAATTGTGACATCACTAGACTAGTGATTGTGACGTCACTAGACTACATGTCATAATTGTCATAGACTAGTAGTCCTGGGATACTAGTCATCTGCACCCCAGCCAATTCAAGGCAAGTGACGTGAGTCTAAGAGAGTACAAGTGACTTGACCAAGGTGAAGCAGTGCAAACATCACTTCTCCCAATGCCTTACCCAGCATTCACTCTGAAACCAAGTCTTTGCAGGAGCTTGAACTGATGAGAATCTCAGCACACTCTTAACCAATGCTTCACCAGCACAAAAATAATTGATTTAGGAAAAAATCATTTGTTCGGGTTCAAATCAGTTCACTGGTTGTTGCTGCTTTCGGACTATTAACATTTCTGTTTGAAGTTTAGCAATTTAGTGTATTTTCTCCCCATGTAGGTTATTGGTTTGGTTCAAGTTCTTGGTTCTTTGAAATCACCCACTGATACCTTTGGTTTTGGCATACTCATGTCCAAGGTGGTTACTGATGGGAATTCATTTGAATAGATCATTCAGATTTGGTGACTCGGGTGGATTAAGGATACCATTAGTGCTGATGTTGTGGAGTTTGAATTATGGGTAATGGAAACATTGCTGCAGTTTGTGTGTGTGTGTGTGTGCATTTCTGTGTTTGTTTTTATTAGGGTGCTTGATGCTTTCATTTCCATTCTTGTCAATTTGGGTGAGACTGCCGCCTCCCATGTCATTGGCTTTTGGAACATGCCTTTAGTCTTGATCTGATTGTCATCCTTTGACGGTCGGAAAAGGAGCTCACAAAAAATTTATCTTCCCCCTACTTGTCCCTTTGAATGTCCTTCTGAGGAGCTTGAGGAATATGAATTTCAAGTTTCAGTACGGAGAAGTTCAGTTGCAATACCCAAAGGCAGAACAACCTGCTTCTGAAACACAGCCTTTGTTCCTTTCTTACTAGTATGATTTTAAAATCTCATTTGCTAACTCTAAAATTGTGATGACACCTTTTCGGTGGCAGCCATGCCACAGGCGAGGCTGTGGAGGAGGGTTGCAGTGACGAGGACCCTGGAGAAGTGGATCGCTCCTGCCTAGCTTTCCACCAGCTAAAGAAACGGGAGTTCTGGTGCTAGGGCTGTGGGTGCCTTCTTAAACTCTTGACCATTTACCAAAACAGTTTTGGATGATTCCAGCAAGTGCGTTTCTGATTAGAAAAAAACCGATCTTGCTTTAGATCACTTGCCCCTCCTCCCTTTTCACACCCCTTACCTACCCCTCCTCCTGTCCCCTTTTAATGGCTCACTTTTTCCTAGCCACCAACCGCCTCTTTGTGATTCATATTATCCATTTCCCCCACTGATTCAACATAGACTTTGGATATATGTTTTACTGGCATTTTCGGTATTGGCAGTGACATTCAAAGGGGCAGTAAGAAAAGTTTTCTTCTTACAGGAAGTGGGCTGGGCACTTGGTGGAGACACAGATGGCATTAGAGAGGGCCAAAGGGAGCTGACATCTGATATTTCTGCTATAACTCCCACCTTTCTGTTGGCTGCCTCACATTTGGCCCATGTGGCCAGGCATACACTTGGGCAACCACCATACAGATGGAAATCAGGACATGTGGGATTTGGCTGAAGCAAAGGTCCCCAAACATTGCTTGGATCATTTAGTGCCCCAGGTGTGGCCACCCCAGGACTTCGTGTGCTAAAATTGTGTCCCAGCTTAAGCCAGCTGGTCACTGTATATATAGTATCAGGGCAGCTTGGAGGCTCATGAAACATGACTTTGGATTTTTACCTTGTGGATTTGGACTTAACTAGTTAACCTGAATCCTCCCCTCCCTCACTTACTGGACAGTGAGGATGTCAGGTTAATAGAAAGATTTAGCAAAAGGAGATGTTCATTGTTCAGTAGATTGCATTCTAGATGGGACATAATATACTAGATCATAACCCCCTCCGAAAATGGGTTGACTTCCCAGAAACAAAGAAGAATTTAGAGGACTGCTGTCTGCTGTCTCTTTAATAAACGTTCGGTATATTATATATCAGATTTTTAATTTTTTCTTTTCAAAAAAAGTCCCCTCGGTGGAATATTAAGAGCTAACAGTGCTTCCTATTAATTCTAAATTTGGGAGAATTGGTGGAGCTTTCATGGAGTTATATTATTTTATATTAGTTATTTTGCATTTCTAATGTGCTAGAACTGCCTCACTTTAGTCATTTAGGTAAGATTTGTTTCAAGGTGTAGTAACAATAATCCCTTACAATTGCACATCCCTTTACAGTTTTCAAAAGGATTTTTGTATCTCTTATCTCATTTGCTCTTCACAGCAATGTGAAGCAGTCGGGATACGTACTGTTACGAGCAGTTAGTATGTAAGGGTAGTGAGGCTCAGAGACGTCAAGTGACTCACCTAGGGCTGCACAGCGAAAAAGTTGTACGAACTGGAGCCTGAACTCCGCTTGCCTTATAGCCAGCAGCAGCTCTCTTTCCATTGTGTCATGTTTCCTTCCTAGGAGACTGTCCTTTTTGTTCCTGCTTATGATTAATCATGGAATCAGTCTAAAAATGATGCTTCAGTTTAGCAGGCGAGTAAAACTGAAGCACTTACAGGTGAAGTGCCTCTTTAAGGTCACCTATGGCATGAGTTTTGCATGAAGCTTTTAGGTTTTCCCTTGACTTTAACTGAACTATTTTTAGGTAGACATGGATTGTTCTCTGTGTTAAACATATGCATAAAAGTTGTGTGAGCCCCTGATTATAGGTGTGAAAGCTGCACCTGGGGAATGGGACTAGGGATGAAAAGTTGGCTTAAAATAATTAGCTTCTTGCCTTTTTGTTAAGAGATGTCATGTTCAATGGAATTTAATTTCTTTATACTTCCTTTGCTTCCAGCCTTTTAAATACAATTCTTTAGGGAAAATTAGCCAATATTCACTCTGAATGTTGATTTCTTAGAAACAAGGGGAGCTGAAGGAAAGAGAAAGCAGAGGGTGACTCTCCATGCTGTCTGGCAGTGGGCAAAGCATTATTTGGTTTTGGGCTGTGAGCTAAGATTTCTTCTAAGGCATGCAAATTGTAAAGTTCTGATTTGTCAACTGCATGCTGTTTCTTTAGGCACTGATGTATGAAATCCCGAACGAATTCTCCGATGAACATACTGCTAATTGCTTCTCCACCTGCTCTCCAACCTCCTCCACCCCACCCCCTCCACTCCCAATTCAGGCTGTAAGTGTCCGTCATTGGAGATGGATGGTGACACATGCAGTAATAGCAATTCATAAAAGCCAGTCCCAGCCCTTGTCTTCAAGGCTCCTGGATTTTCCACTGCCTGCTTTTGTGTAAGTGAAGTGGATGGAAGTACTACTGGCATCAGAATCCACCTCCCTATGCTCCGTTGCTAGAGCTCAGTTGCTCGACTGGAGCTGAGCTAAACAGAAGCATCGGATCGGAGCTGAATTGTGGCTGCTTTCTTTCCCCTTTCAATGGGGTGGTGGGTTAGGGGTAGTGTGTAGTGGGCGTTTGGGGTGCTTTGGCTTTTCTTTTTGTGGAGAAGAGGGTAAAGGGAGAATAACTTACGATAGGATACAACGTGAAACAGTTCCCTGAAGAGTGTGACGATGTTCCTGGTACAATATACAGGTACAGTATGCTTTATTTCATCTGAAATTTCTCTTTTGTTTCAAAGTGCATTCCTCTCTTGTTTTGCCTCTAGTTTCAAATGTACTGAAGGACATACAGGGTTCTAATGAGCTAAGCAAAATAGCTGCATAAAACATGCCTGCTCCTAGCTCTACTGTTTGTAGCAAATTTCTGTGTAAAATCTGGGCTTTCTGTGAAATTGGTAGTCCCGATCCCTTAATTGTGCACGCTTCTCTGCTGTATTCTTGTATTGAATCTCTCAAGTCTATGCCTGCAACTGGTAGTATGCGATACAGCCTAGAGTGTTTGCACAGAAGACACGGTGCTTTGGAAGCAAAAAGCAATTTTTGAACGCTTAGTATGTTGTGCTCTAGAGTTTATTAACTCTTGTATTTGTTAATTGGTTGTCTAGAATTAGGATATAAGTAAGGAATAAGGAACTTCAGATAGGAAGCATTTCAGGACACATGGCTGGGTAAATTTGTTTCTATTTTATTATTTAACTCAGATTGATGAAAATTATATATTGTGGCTTGTCTATTCTCCTGGTAGAAAAAAAAGTGCTGGGTAAATTTATTTTTATTTTTATTTATTTGATGAAAATTATATAGTGTTGTCGTTTGTTTATTCTCCTGGTAGAAAAAAATAAGTGCTGGAAACACTAAGATTGAAAATGCCAGCTTCAAGTCATCTGTAATATAGAATAACATTGGGTTAGAACTAGTCCTTAAGTATTCTCTTAAGCTTTCAGAAACATAATGGTCCATAATAATTAGGCACTGGAAGGCTGATCAAATATTGGTGAATGTTGTTTAAAAGACTTCTTATGTAGTAGTAAGACAGGAGGGATTATTCCAAATGAGAAACCTTGGGAAAGTTTCACTTTCTTGCTGAACAGAACAGAAGCTCAGTTTGAACAAACCTCATGTTTTGATAAGTTTGAATATAATTTAATGTCAAGGAGCTTCACCTCCATTCTTGCTTTATTGTCCTTAAAATATTGTGCTTCAGAGCTAAAAGATCATATTCTGTTTTGATGCATGGTTTGACAGTTGATTTCGCTCCTCATTAATTGGACAGCATGCAGATGATGTGGAGAAGTGAGTGAGTGACAGTATTTCAAGGTTACGCTGAAGAGCATACAGTGAACCTTAGTGCCTGGACCAACAGCTGCTGAATTGAATTGTCTGCAATTAAAGCAACAGCAGGTTTGTGTAGTCTCCCTGCAGCCCATTTATTTGAATTTATGGCTTCAGTTTCTTCTTGGGTAGTGGCTGGTTTGTTTCACTAAGTGTTGGGGAGTTGTGCTAGTTCAGTGTTTTCTCCATACTTCAATGAAAGCTGACTTTAGAAGAGCTGTCTCTGTACATTTTAATGTGGGAAATGGTTGAATTTTTTTGTCTTTGGGCTAACCACCAGAGAGTGTCTCATTTCCTTTGCTGCAAAAGTGGATAGACACATTTTCATGGAAAATACTGCTTTGTTCAACAAATGGATGATTCTCATGGACCTCTTACTGGTTTAAATTTCCAGCAGTGAAAAATGTTGCGCTTTGTTATGCTACTAGAATTACTAGATCTGGGAAGAACTTGTCTATGCTAATAAAACTGGTTTGTGAAAAAAAATTGTGGCATTACCTCTTTGCCATCTCTCTATTCCAGGGTCACCTAGATTAATGTTAAATCTAACTAGTTTATTTGTATGCTAAAGTGAATACATGTTTAATTCTTACATGGTTTTACTCTATTAAAAACAACTTATAATTGCAATATAGTTGTTAGTCAATGACTCATAGTGACTGTAGTATAAAACATTTGCATGGTGATTTAACATATACTTGATCAATTTATCCTCATAACAGCCCTGTGTGAGATCGGTGGCTTTATGACATCCATTTCATAGGTAAGAAAACTGAGACTCAGGCTTCATAACTGATCTGAGGTCTTAGATCTAACAAGTGGCAGAACCCAAATACAAGGTTAGATGATTCGATTGAAGAGTCTGTTTGCCTCTCCTTATACCCTACTGCCTTGAAATTGATGGCTCCTGGGTAAAGATGACTTAAGCCACCAGTCAAGAAGACTAGACTCATTTTCTTAAAAAAAAAAAAAAAGGAGTTATTTGATAGAACTTTAGGGATTTTTTCCCCAAACAGTTTTGACCCAACATTTAGTATGTGAGTGCCTTCCAGATTAATTCTACAGATATATGAGACATTACTATGTTCTGATTAATTTAGACACCATTGTCAATGGTGGTAGAGCCTTGTGATGTTATTGGGAAATAAAATGTTATCCAGTCAAAAATGTTAATGTGGAATATTTTCCTTCTAAAGCAGATTAATTTGTTTTAAATAGTGTGCTCTGCTAACTTATTGGATTATTTTCATAAAAGTAGGTGTATCTTAAATCATATTGGCCATGAATGTGAAGTTCTGTATGTTTTTAAAATTTGAGTATTTTATCTAGACGAACAGAGAAAATATGCAGCTAGCTCACTTTCACACTTTTTTTTCCTGTCTGTCTTCTATGTATGTGTGTATGCATGTATCTAAAGTCACCAGCTTTCTTCAGTTTAAATTCATTAGTTTAAATGAAAAAAAAAAAACAAACAAAAAACCAACAACATTTTCTGTCCCATTGAAGACGGGAATATTGTTTAAAGCCCCATTGTCACGTCAGCAGATGAAGCCAGATTGTAGCTCATACTTGAGTAGCTCATAGTACCTCTCTGTACAATAACCTTCACAATCTCTTCAGGAAACATTCTTGAAGTAGTCACTCTTAGATCTCAATTTATTAGACCCTATCCCTTGTACTGAGGAAATGACTGGATTCTCACTCCATAGACATCTCTTCAGCATTTGACAGTGAATAATGGAGAATGTTATCAGGAAAATGAGTCAGAGATAGGGCAAGTGTTGTTATGACCTGTTTATGAGACTTTAGCAAGATGGTAACGGCCATATTGTCTCAGAGACCATGTAATTAGAATTTATCCTTACTAAGATGATATCTTTATACTGTCATATGTCTTAAAGAACACCTATCCTTATATTATTTCCTCCTAGCAAAAAGGAAAGGAGAATGATATAAAGCCCTTTTATCATTCTTTAACTTAAATGGAATTTAACACTCTAAAATATATAGGAGGGAACTTGGAATGGGCTGTGGTTAAAGGGTGGAGAGCTAGGAAAACTAGTTGCTGGTTTGGAGGTATGTGATTGGTAGCTATGTATTGAACTTGGTTTTGTGTGGCAAATTTGGAAGATCTGGCTAACGTCTCTCATTTTACTCCTTGTTCTGGGAACAAGTGCTCCAAAAAAAAAAAGAAATGAGTTTATTGGGGGACTTTTAAGAAATTGACATTTTCTGATTGGTGAGAAAAAGTCTTTTCATCTGCATAATAATCATTTTCCTCTGTTGTTTGTGGCCTCCCAAATTTGAGAAGGAATAGGTTTCTAGGTTCTGGTTCTTCATAGAGCTGAGTTGGTTATCTAAGGGGTTTGCCCTTCGGTCTACCTCTGAGTGTGCTTTAGGGGAGTGAAGGCTGCTCTTATGGATGGGGTATAAGGGCAAATATGTGCCAGCCAGTGGTGTGCTTGTACCGGCTGACATTGGCTTACTGAAGGGGATCACTGAGAACACTTACCAATTTAAAAGCTTACTCATACCTGCTTTTTACATACCAGACTTACGATGTTCATTATGAATAATAGTTAAGATATGCTGTCTCTGCAGGATAGTTTACTGCTGATGCTCCAAGGATTGGGAGACTTTAGTCATGGCCTTCCTTAAGATATGGCACTATGCTTCGAAGGGTTACTGAACGCACACAAGAAGCTTGTGTCCCTCGCTGATAAATATGCATGGTGACAAGAACGGCTAACATTTGTGGGGTGCTTACTTTGTGCGAGGCTATGTTCCAAAAACCATACGTGTACCTTTACAGCACTCCGATGAAGTATGTGGTATTTGCATTTTTAGGATAGGAAAACCAAGGCCCAGAGTTTAAGTAACCTGCCGGCCAAGTCACACAGTACTATCTCGCAGAATCAGAATTGGGTCAGAGGAAGCCTCTTTCCAGAACCCATGCTTGTTAGCTTTGTGCAGCGTGTTGTATGTCTTTAAGAGCACTTCACTGAGGAAGCTGTTTGCCCAGCCGTGCGCTGAGCAGAGCAGACAGCCCCTGTCTATGCCTTCTGAACACACTGATGGCGAAGAGCTGCCTGTTCACCAGACTATGGAAAATTCTACTTTCTTTCTGACCCTCAGCGCTGATACTGTCTACTGCTGGAGTCCTGGTGGATCACTGAATCTCCAGCTGCTTCGAAACACTGCCACTATTCATGTTCAGTCTTCAGATTGTTCAGCTTTCAAAAAAACCTCTTTCATATTCTGTTGCTTCTCTCTCAATTCTCAGCTTTTTGCAAGAACAAGCATTGACAGCCAGAGCGCAGTTTTTCCTCCGTGCAGCCAAATCACAGCCCATCTTCCCTGCATCCTCTCCGTCCCCACTCCACCATGGACCTATCTGTCAGCGTTCTTCCTCAATGCAGACCTTATCATAGCACTATCCTTCCAAAGAGATACGCGGAGCCATCCATGGCAGCGTCCCAGGCACCCAGAAAGCCTTTACTCCCAGGTCTCTCACTGCACAACCTGCTCTGAACCCTATTCTCCAGCCACTTTAGACATTTTCTGGGTCACTAGGTATACTCCAAAATTTTCAAGCTCTTGCGCTTTTTCTTATGCTGTTCTCTACATTCTCACTGGTTACTCTTCCACATCGCTGACACCCCTAGAGCTTCTCAACATGTACACCTCAGCTCAAATGATGCCTGCAGTTGTACCAAAATACTTATTTTTGGTCTGTCTTCCCCTGCTAAACTGAGTTCCTTGAAACAAAAACCTTATTTTACTCTTAGCTCATAGCCTAGTGCCTTGCATATTCTTAACACTTACGTGCAATATACAGGTTTTCAGAAACTGCCACAAAAGAGTTTTTCTCCTCTCCTGCTAGCTCAAGGTTCAGAGCTGTTCTAGAGCTTGAGATTTTCAGGAGAGGAATGGATAGAGGGCTTCTGCTCTGCACAGATATTCTGGAATATTCTGCTGAAGATGTTTCTTTTCCCAGTGCAACTTTCTTGATTTTTTTCCTTCCTTCCTTTTGCCTTTGTGGAACACTTTCATTGAGTCACAAGGGCTTGCCCATGTTCACATATTAATATGTTTATTCATACGAGAGAATCAGAATGTGTAAGCTTATCATTGGATATTTTAACATGCATATTCAGTGTGCTTCTGAAAGCGTATTGTAGGGACTGCCCAAGCTGGAATGAACTAGGCTATGTGTTTAAAATGTAGTTTCAGGATGCCCGTCAGATCTCCTGAATCACTAAGTGTTCTGCACTGAGCAAACTGGCCAGATGATTGCTCTGTTAAACTGACTTTTGAGAACTGCTGTCCAAAGTCAAAAATAAAATGTCCTAATCTATATTCTCTGTGGGTATGAATATTAATTACAGTATGGAAAAATTATCACTAAGACGGATTGAATTTTTTGGTCTGATTTCAAAAATCTTGGCCTGTTGTCTTGCTCAGTGCAGTTCAATAAAATTTTCTGTGATGATAAAGTATTCTCTGTCTTCATTGTCCAACACAGTCGCCACTAGCCACCGTTATTGAGCACTGAATTGTGGTTTCTGCAACTGAGGACCTGAATTCTACATTTTATTTAAGTTTAAGTTGAGATTTAAAAAGTTCCATTTGGCTATTGGGTGTAATGTTGGTGTGTGTGTCAGAAAGCCTGGCAGCCCCCAAAGAACGATTCTCATCGGGGTCTCGTGGCCACAGTGATCGTTGCACCTGTGGGGAATCAAACAGGAATGTTGTTTCCTTTAACCTATAGGACATTGCATTTCTTCTTAAAAAAAGGAACTCTCTTACACTGCTGGTGGGAATGCAAGCTGGTCCAACCATTATGGAGAGCAGTATGGCAGTTCCTCAGTCTACTAAGAATGGAACTTCCATAGGATCCAGCAATCCCACTCCTAGGAATAGACCCAAAAGACACAAATACACTGATTCAAAAG
>JAGFMF010011408.1:1047903-1079725 GCA_019455555.1 Galemys pyrenaicus | reverse complement strand
AGGGCAGATGGGAGCATGGGGGACTGAAGTGATGGTGCACTGGTGATATGGTGATGGGGAATACATGGGGATTACAATTGATGTCAAATATATATAAATAAAGGAAAAAAATAGTTTACATTTTAAAATGGCCTAAAGTCAGTTATCCTCAGATGTGATTTAGCAAATTATGATCTCAATTACATTTTAAATGAGATCTACATTCTGCATTTTTCATCAGTGCTATTTTTCTAATCATACTGGTTTGCTATTGAGGGCTGGCTGTTACTCCTTGATTTCCAAGCAAGGAATGAGAAAGTTGAGTTAATCAGAAGGAAGAGTTCCTAGCTCCAGTGTTTAGGTTATAGATGTTTTTATGCATTTCAGCTCTCACACACCCTTTATTCTATTTCGTATTGATCAGCCCCTGTGCCACACTTTACTCACTACTTTTCAGCCTCTCTCTCTCTCTGATAATCTTCCTTGAACCAGTAGTGTACCCCTCTCGTGATCATTTCACTGTTTAAAATAGCCTTGACACTTTGGAAAAATCTGAATCGGAAATGTTTTGTCGGGACATAAAGAGACACAAGTCTAGGCAGTCAGTCTTAGTGTATAGAGTTCATCATGTGTATTAATTGTACTTGGTAGATTCCTAAAAAGAACCCAGTGTCAAAACTTATGATATTGGGAGACACTTAGGTAGAATAATGTACTGAGCATTGCTGTCTGTAGAAACTAAATGCAAGTTACGTAGGCTTGTGTGCCCTCTGTTGACAGATCCTACTTCTTTGTACTTTTTTCATTTGCCAAACATTTTAGAACACCCTGCAATTCCCTTCACCCCTTCACCCTCCTTACTTCGTTGACTTGCTTTTTGTTTCAGTGGCCCAAGACTCCCCCCGCCCTTTTTTTCCATTCAAACTCGCTCCCAGAATCTATTGTAGTGTTGACCTCACTGAACTGCCTGGAGAAGTTCAAAACTGAGGGCCCCCCTGGAGCACTCTGCAAATGGGTTCTTTTGTTTTGAGGACGAAAGAGAAAGTACTGCAGCTCAAGGTTTGAGAAAGGCTTGATGATAAAACCCATTTAGAGTTAAAGGAAAAAATCTAACCCTTCACCTTTCCCTCCTCCCAAAGTATAACTTGAGTGATGGTTTTACTTTGTTGAGGAACCTAGACATTTCTACTTTCAATGAAAAAGTTTACTCTGATCAGAATCCTTCATAATTCCAGCCAGCATGGAGAAGGCAACAAATACACATTAAAGGTATATTCTAGGACACTCCTAGGAGTTAAACCTCTGAATAAATGCTGGTTGTCCTTCTTACCCGAGAGTATATATACCACTAACTTTCTACAACTGAGTCCAGACCTCAGCGGCTGCCTTTCTGTTGCTTTTTACTGCTTTTTACTTATCATGCATCTTAGGAATGGTGGTTTCTCTCTCTCTCTCTCTCTCTCTCTCTCTGTATATACATGTGTGTAAGAGGCAGAGAGACACACGAAATTCTCAGTACTAGAGTGTTCCTTCACTCTAATCCCAGATCAGTATAAAGTAGGAGAACATATAGCAAGCACTCTCTATGTTTATTGTCTACCAAACGGGAACTGGGAGTTGTCCAGTTAAAGCTGAAAGATGAAGAGGTGTAAAGAAAGCCTTCTTTAGATTCTTTATATACTTGACACGTTGCCTCTCCCATTCCCTTACCCTAGACTGCCAATGCCTGTTGCTAAATATGGTTGACATTTTTCCAAACACTGCCCTTTAGTTTGGAGGTGTAGCAGAAACAACTACAACCTTAACATGCTATGCTGAGCCATGAAAATATGTCCAACATATTCAATGGAAGTTGACAATATGGATTTACCTAAATTAGTAATAAGGAGCATCAAAAATATAAAATAATAATCCATATTTAATAATGACAATAATCTGCAGGTAAGTCAAACTAGTCTCAAATAGTATTTTGAATGAGATATTACATTTTTTCTTGGTTACAAATATATAATTAGGTTGGGGGTTTTATTGGGAAACTATTAGGATTATCCTCCCTCTCCTATGCCACTAATTATATTAAAGATCTTTTACACTTTGCACACACACAACACACGTACATGTATAGATGATCATTAAAAGTACATTTTTTAATGCTTCTAAAAGTCTCCTGATAACAGCAAATAATAGACTATATTAAAAGTGCAATGTTAAATGTCATTTAAAAAGGAAATATGGTTTTGAGTAATGTAGGTAGAGACAGATGACTTTTTTGAGCAAAGTAGTGAGAATCCCTTTTTAATTAGTAATAAGGCTGTGCTCAAATTTCCATTCTTTGGAATTGAGATGCTTGAAATGGAAAAGTGCAACTGAAATGCAGAAGGGATCTAAGGTGAGTGGCTTATTTGGGTGCAGTACAAAGTAAATGCAATAAAGACAGCTTGAGGGCCTCCCTGGTGGCGCAGTGGGTTAAGCAACGCACTATGAAGCAAACCGCAGCCACTGCAGCACAAGTTCGATCCCTGCTGCCGGCCAGGGGGAGAACCCACATGGCGCGGCAGACCTCTCCTGCTGTGCCCGCTGCTCCCCTCAGCAGTGTACTTNNNTTGATCTGCCTGTTCTGCTCCCCACTCTCTGTGGTGAATCCTCTCACCTCCCACACCTCTGGCCTGTACCCCAGTGCTTGTATGCATAAATAAATAAATCTTTAAAAAAAAAAAAGACAGCTTGAGTATTTTGTGAATATTGGCGCTCACGGCTAATTTGAGTAGTATGAGCAATAAAGAGCACAATCTGGCAGAAAAAAGGGATAAACAGAGGCAGAATAATCACTGTTGAAGAACTGAGCCTAATTCCAGTAGTGTCTCTCTCCTCCCTGATTTCCCTACCCATGGGCCTTTGAGACTTTTAACAAGGGAAAGAAATGATCTGGGGGCAAAAATGGTGTAAAGGAATTAATAGGACAAGACCACAATTGTTCTGTCAAATATTTACAACTGTTTAAACTGAAAAGAACTCTCACCTAGCAGCAGACTCTCCAAAACATTTCCTTGGCTGGCGTCACATCAGGACTAGATAAAAGCACAAGCTGTAGAGAAGAACCTCACTCTAACGTGGAACATGATCTAAGGCAATGCCCTTCTTGGAACCTCTCCACGGGGATTTATTACTGGAAGTAAGAGAAGGCCTGCGTTAGCACACCAGAGCACGGCTCCAAGACATGAATCCTGAGGTTACATTTAGAGCAAGGCTCTGGTGTACTAGCCGGACCATAGTACGATGTCATTGCAGATGTTTTCCATTTTTGATTTTTGACAGAGGGGTTTTGCATTTGCCTCAGATGTCAGTGCGCCAGGATAAGTTAGTCAGCACTACTTAGCCACCCGCGCCTCCTACATGTGTTGTCTGTACACGCCTAATCCAGTGAGGGAGGTTTTTGCTTGAAGCTGTTGAGCTGCTTCTGACCCCCATGTTACTCGTGCTAAGGTGCCGGCGCCCAGGATCTTCAGCTGCCCCTTGCTAAGTGAACCAGATGATGGATAAGCAGCTTTTCTCATTGTATCTCAACTTCGCTTTTTCAGTATAAAATCATTTCCAGTCATTTTTAAATGTAAAGTAGAATAAAGGACTGCTACCCCATGAGTTTCTATATCTAGATCATAATGGATCACCTGACAAATGACTCCATTTTATGATCCCAAGCTTAAGTTATTGACAGAGAGAAAAGCATTGCAGGATGGAGTGCCAGGTTCTTATGGCATTTATGGACTTAAGCCAGATTATTTGAAACCTTCAGCCAAACAGTTCATTGTAGAGCTTTGGAAGCAACTTGTAAAAATCAGCAGCTTGCAAATTCCGTATCTGGTGAAAGGACAGAGGAGATATAAAGAAAGAAAACACAGAGTTCAGAATGGTTTGTGTTCATTAACTTAACTATTATCAGTATTAAGTATAATGAAGAATACTGTTCTTACTAACATTTTTACATGCTACCCTTGAAACCGTAAACTATAAAAAGAGTAATCCACTAGCTAGGTCTGTTGCTAAATGATTGAGCCAGAGATAGCACATCAATATTAGAAATGGTATAAGCCATAGAATCAAATTTTGTATTTCATAGAAAAACACTTGTTATTTATGAATCTAGCTGGAATATGTAATTATGTCTTTATTCCTGGGTAATGAGGAAATGATGATGAGAAAAAGGTTTACTGATAGAAGTTTTAATATATGCATTTTCATAGTTTTAAGGTTATGAGAAACCTTAGGGGTTATCAAGTCATGTTTTCATCACGTACACAGACAATCTGTTCCATTCTCAGATGGTCGTGTGGCTTGTGCTTGTGTACTGCCAATGATTTGGTACTTTGTGCTAAGAGGTAGCACATTCGATCTTTGAATAGCTCCATTATCTCTCAATTCCATTTCCCCTAGTAGTGCTAGATAACAACCCATCTACTATCTTTCTAAAGATGTGCCTGTTCTGGACATTCCATGTGGTTGGAATCTCAGATACATTTCCTTTTACACCTTCTTTCACATAGCATGTTTTCCAGACCCACCCATGTTGTAGCATGCATCAGTACTTTTTTCCCTTTGTATGGCTGCATACTATTTCATTGTATCATTATACCACTTTTTTATTATCTATTCTTCACTTGATGGACATTTGAATTATTTCCACTCTTTGGCAGTTGTGAATAATGATGCTGTGAACATATGTGTTCCTTTCTCTTGGTTGTACACTAGGGCCATGTGGTAGCTATGTCAAATTATTTTTTTAAAGCAAGATAGCTATATACTTTATTTGTACTTAAACATATAACAAAACTGGCCAGACTCAAACTGTTACTATCATGAAGCAGCAAAAACACAACACAATTTTCTAAAAATATTAATGAACAAATTGGGGATTATAGTAAAACAGAACAAAGGGAGCAGAGGTAATCAACGAAGCACATCATAGCCTAATCCTTCGACTTAACTACTGAGGGTTTTAACCAATCTCCCAGTCCCAGGAAATAAAAATAATCCTTAATTTGACAGATTTTTGCTTTCACTTCCTATTCTTGAAGTAGATCACGAAGATAGTCAAACAAGTATTGTAACTAGTTTTCTATAGCAGAGACATCTTTTATCATGTCATTCAGAGAAGTTAATCCTACTCGACCTCTGATTAGACTCCAGTTATCCCCAGTCCCTGAAAATTGACCCTATAGGCATATTGAGAAGCAAGCTATCAAGACGGAGATACAAAACTCTAAATGAAGAAAAACTCCAGAAGTAACAGCCAATTCTCTAATCAAGAATGAATATACCCGTCTTCACACATCTTCAGACCATAGTTTCATGGAGAATAATTTTGGAATAAATCCACGATTTGCTGAGTACTGCAGCACTTAGCAGTCTGCTGTATTATGTTATGTTTCTCCCCAGAAGTTTCCAAATCACCAGCATGGCAGTTTGGTTGGGACTGCATCAAGGGCTCTAGGGATTCTTCTCCACAGTTGTAGAACTGATGACCCCAGGTCCAGTTATTTGCAGTCTGACTGCTCCAGAATTGGTTGCTCTTGGTCTGCTTGCTCCAAGTTCAGTTATTGCAGATCTGGTTGTTTCTGTTGGAAGGTTTTCAGGAGTGTTCCCCAGGCATCCCTGGTGAGAGGAATAGAGACATATTCCAGAGGTGCTGAGAGCTTCTAAGTCACACTGGTGCTGTTCTTTGGCCAGCTGTTTTTCTGCTACCTGTTACATTTCTCTCTGGTTCTGGAATCAAATCTTAACCTGTTTGTAACTGAAGTTTAGGTTGATGGAAAGTTCATGCTTCTCCTGAGGTACTTTCATCTGTGAAATCTGTCATTGAAAACACATAGCTGGGTGTGAGCCAACAGTTCTGTTTTTCGGTTTCCTAACCAGGACTGCATCTTCCTTCTTCACCATGCAGTTCCCTAGTATTACTTTGGGACTGTTGGAGACTCAGGAATGTCCAGTGTCTATGTGGTTTATCTCAACAGAGGACTTTTGCCAGGGTGAATAATTTTCTTTAGTGCCATGGTTCTCAGACATTGGTGGGGTCCTTAGAATTGGATGCTTTGGGGAAAGGCAGGTTTTGGGGCAAACTGGATCCACACTCATGGTTGAGAGAGACTGAAAAAAAAAAAAAAAGCAAAGAGCTAGATTGTGTGAAAGACCCAGACTTAAGTGTGAAGAGCTTAAAAGAAATATGAAAATTCCCAGGTGTAAAAGTATCCAAAAGTGTCCATGGGGAGGATGAAGTGAGTCACCTCTGCAGTAACAGGAGTCAACCAGCCTAACCTAGCCTACATCTGACTTTTTGAGGTGCTACCCAAATTCTTTTCTGAAGCAACCACACAAATGTATAACCCCACTGCCAATGAATAAGGGTTCCAGTTTCCCCATAATCTTGTGAGCACATATTATTCCCTGTCATCTTTTAATAGGTGTGAAATGGTACCATGTGGTTTTGCAAATGTTTTCTACCACTCTGTAGGTTTTCTTTCACTTTCTAGTGGTACTAATTTGCAGCACAAACATTTCTAATTCTGATGAAGTCAACTTACAGATTTTTTTCTTTTGTTGCTTGTGTTTGGTGTCATATATGAGAAACCATTCCCTTAACTCAAAGTCACAAAGATTTACTTTTATGTTTTCTTCTAAGAGTTTTGAATTTTCAGCCCATACATATAGGTCTTTGATCCATTTGTAGTTAATTGTATATGATGTGAGGTAGGGGTCCAACTTTATTCTTCTGAATGTGAGTATCCAGTTGTCCCAGGATCATTTATTGAAAAGACTGTTCTTTCTGCATTGTATGATCTTGGCAGCCTTGTTAAAATCAATTGGTGGTAAATGTAAGGATTTATTTCAGGACTCTCAATTCTGTTCTACTGATCTACATGCCTGCCTTTATGCCTCTACCACACTGTATTAATTACTGTAGCTTTGTAAAAATATTTGCAATTAGGAAGTGGGAGTCTTTCAACTTTGTTCTTTTTTTTCAAGATTATTTTGGTTATTCTGTTTGGGTCTATTGTACTTCTTTATGAATTTTAAAATCAGCGTGTCAATTTCTTAAAAAAAATCTTGTATTTTGAAGAGAATGCCTTGAATCCATAATGACTGATTTTTAAAAGGCACAATCCTCACTTAGAATGAACCCCATGAAGAGTGACTCCATATGCAATTTTCATATACTCTTTATCACCAATAATACCACTTCAGAACCAAACTCTTTACAGCTACCTATTTGTTTGTATGGTAGCCAGATCTCCCAGGGGGTAAATATGTGACATGAGCAAGCAAAATGAAGTGATCTGTTCAGTGACTAACACAGCTGAAGAGAAAACTGGCTAAAGCAGAGATAGTTTCCTTTCATTTACTCCCATACTCATGTGTGGGGAGTGTGGGGTGCGAGTAGCTATGTATGTGGCTGCACGTGATTGTGTTTTAATCCTTGTACACAGATGTGTGCATATGGCTGTATGTGTGCAAGTGTGTGTATTGTTCTCTCCCTTCTATTATGTTATTGCTTTCGAGCCTTAGCAAAGATGGCTTTTGATAATGGAAAAGTGTTGCAATAAACTTTGTGGTATTTCATCCTTTTAGCTGAGCTTATTGAGATTTCAAAGTTATACTGAATATGGACACCCCAGCTGAAATGGTTTGTTTATAAGTTTGTCTTTCATTTCTCTGCTTTCCTTCTACTTCATTTTCTTGCCTGACACTAGTTTCTGCTTTTGCTCTTTGGTTGCAAAGCCACGGCTCCACATGATCTTCACACTTTGCTCTAGTCCCCACACTGCTGTGATCGCCTGTGCTGCCAACTTGAGACATGCCTCTTGGCCTTTGTCCTTTCTTCCCACCTTTTACTACTAAGGAGTCAGTTTTTCTCTAGAGCCTTTCTAATTCCCTCACACCCCATGACTCAGATGCCGCCAAAAGAGCCAGGTTATGCGTTTGCACTCTAGGTCATGCCAGATAATACTTAGAGTGTGGAGAATAGATGCCAATCCTTTAGCATGAAGAGAATTCAGTCAGGATTTTAAAGCTTAGTCGGCTAGAAAGCTGATGTTATTTCCTCTGTTTTTAAAATTTCCCTCTGCCTTTCTTCCTTCTTTTCTGTTCTCTCCTTTCCTCATTGTCCTGTTTAATATGATGACCTGCCACGCCACGCAAAGGTAGGTTAGGAATGAAGTTCGGTGATAGGTTGGTAAGTATTAGTAAGTATTAATTGGTGCTTAATCTCGGTTGGTGCTTAATCAGGTAGAGAGGAGATAGAGCAACTTGGGCAGATATCAGAATATTGCAAGTTGGGGATACATAGTTTGAATAAAATTTGTTTGCAGTTCTGTTATGCTCTTCAGTGGATATAATTCCAGTCTGGTTGAGAATCACTGAGGTAAATAAAAATGACATTCATAAGAATTTTATGTTTTGTCAACATAAAACGACTCCCTATATCTTAATAAAAATGGGAGGGGATAATGCTAAGTGAAATAAGTCTGGAGGAGAAAGACAAATACTGGATACTGTCAGTCATAGGTGGGTATAAAGAAACAAAACGAGTAAGTAACAAACCCTAGAAATCTGACTGTAGAATCGAGGTACAAGACTCGGAGGGGAGGAGGGAATAGACAGTGGGGAGACACTGTGGGCTGTGGTGGAGGACTGTGGGTGCCTTGGTGGGTGTGGTGTGGTGATAGGCATCTGAGAAGGTACGGTTGCTTGCCTCTGAATCTCATACAGTGTTGTAAACCAACGTGATCTCAATAAAAAAGTGTTTTGCCATACAAAATAAAGCAGAAAAAAGCTAATGCTGAAGAAAGTAGATCCTTAGAATAACTTTTTAGATGGTTTCCAATATTTGCAATTTGCTATATCCAAGAGCCAAGTAAGGTAAAGGTCTTGTGAAGAGGGGAACAGGGAGGTTCTCCCCACAGTGATCCCACATATCTGAAGTTCTAGGGGATTATGTGGGTAAGGGAACACCACTGACTGCAACGAACAAAGAAGAAAAAGGCTCTGGGGGGCCTCTCCCAGTTTCAACATACCTTTTTCATTTATTTGTATTAATAAGAGATTCAGTGTTGGTTGATGATCTCTTTTAAAATACCCATGCCTCAAGTGAAGGTTAAACCTCAATCATATTTTAGCATTAGTTACTTTAATCAGATATTCAGGTCAATTCTGAATCGTTTCTGAGGTTTCTGTTGTTCAGTGGCTTAAAAGGGAAGGCATATGGGAGGTGTGTACCCCTCCTTATCACCACCTTTACCTGTTGGTATTCTGGGGAGGGATATTCAAAACACTTCTGTGTTGAAGAGCTCATGTACCGGGATAGAGTCAAAGTGAATGAGTCACGTTAATTTGATTCTTAATTTGTCCTCCTCCTTCACCTTTCAAATCCTATTCAACTTACCAAACTCAAAATATACACATCACAGAAAGCATCTCCCTCTTCTTCCAGGCTCCGCTGGCTTCTCCCTTCTTCTGAACCTCAGCAGTGTTTGTTGTCTGTACCACCCAATGCAGCATCCCATTGGGTTTTCTATCTCCTATTCTTTAGTGAGTATGTATGTGCTAAATCTGTTCTCTTCATGTAAGAACTAGTGATGCATGTGTACTATAAATGAGGTTAGGAGTGAATGAATGTAAGTTCTTGTAGGCAAGGACAGTGCCTTTCTTTATTTCTCAGTTTATGTTCTCCACAGCATATTTGGGTCTGAGGAAACATCAGCGATTAATACTGTTCGACCATGGTGGGTGACTAAGGGTGCTTTGCAATTTGGAGCACTACCTTGACAGCAACTGAAGGGAGGCTTCTAAACTTCCAAAATAGATAGAAACAAATGTTACCTCAATAAAAATAAGCAAATAAAAATAAAACAAAAAGACAGAAGCTATAACTATGCCACTCAAAATAATCTTATTCTATACTGTTATCTACCTTAAAAAATACATTGGCAAGGGGACACAGTGATGCTTCCACCAAGACTTCAGGTTCTGCATAAGCTGGCAGCATTTTCTGCCTGCTTTGCACTTGTCTCACCTCGTGGCATTTGGTCACTCCTGATGGCTAAGATCTTGATACTGGATCCTTCTTATAATGAAAAGCGAGAGCACTTAGAAATGCCATTTCCTAGCTTCATGAAAAAAGGAGTATTGATAAACATTTAGTAGGTCTCTCGTTTTCCAGATTCTCGGTGTTAACTACTCTTACTGAGATTATAATTTCACAGTATATACCTGTATCAGATGTTTACATTGTATACCTTAAACTTACATCATGTCTTATGTCAGTTATATCTCAATAAATTTGGGGGGGGGGAAGATCTGTATCTACATCATCTCAGTAGTCATTTCTTCATTAAAACTCTCTGTGGAATATAGAGGAAAAAAAGTTTATTCAGACAGTATTATCCTTTTTTTTTTTACATAGACTCAAGGAGGCCAAATAAGAATGCCCTTCTAGAAAGATAGAGTGGCTTTTAATTCTCCTTAGTAGTTGCTGGCACATAAAACACAGTAGCCATTGGCAGAGTGTGTGTTAAAAGGATTTATATATTTAATCATTGCCCCATGCACTTCCTCACCTTGTACTTGTTCCTTGTAACATCAGGTAGAATACAGTGCTGACGATTGCTTCTCTTTCCCCCAGTTGAAGTTTAAAAATTATGAACACTGTATAATGAAATGGTGATTTTTATTCTGTCCTGGTGGTAAAAAGGGATCTGCTGATGTGTAAAATGAGACAAAGATAAATAACAAACAGATGTTCTCACAAAATGTTCATTAAATCCCTGCCTGGTAGAAGATGCTAGATTAC
The DNA here is from genome assembly GCA_019455555.1 of Galemys pyrenaicus. Taxonomy (NCBI): domain Eukaryota; kingdom Metazoa; phylum Chordata; class Mammalia; order Eulipotyphla; family Talpidae; genus Galemys; species Galemys pyrenaicus. The sequence continues at coordinate 1,068,906 of JAGFMF010011408.1, read as the reverse complement.
ATGTGTTCAAACTCCAAATGTGTTAGAGAATATGGAGCTTTTGTACCTTAATGCTCAATTTAGGAAAGACTGTATAGCTTTCTCTGTAAAAATCATAGTAATCAGTGACTTATAGTGTCTTCCTCATTTCAGAATGTCTTGTCATGACTGTTTTTAAACTTTTCTTATTGATTTTGACAGTTTCAATTATCCAAACAGACATTGCCTTATTGAGAGATTATGAAGTGGGTTTAAGCCTCGTGGATTGTAAAGGCGCACACAGGGGATATCCCATGTGTATAACTTAGATCCTCTCTAATGGACTATCTGTTATGGGAATTTGACAGTAATGATGGCGGAGGGGTGCTGGGGAGGGGGCACAGGAACAAAAACATCCTTCTCTTATTCTCTGCTATTCCATAAAAAACTTGAAAGTAGAGTTCTTGACATAGTATACTACTTGAAGCGAGGACTGCCTGCAGATGCTAACCCACTGTTATGCTGTGCAGAGTGCTGGGCAGGTTTTTACTTCTGGTAAGTTGTAAAATCATTTTATGTTCCAAAAGCAGGCAAGAATACCTAGCTTTACCTAGGGAAAGGAATAGCCAGAGAAGGTAATTTGAGGATGGTAGAAGTTCATTAGAAAAGATGATTCTATTTGTTTTTGTGCCTCAGTTTACTATTCTGTAAAGTGAGCTTAACAATGATGCCTATCTTGTATGATTGTGAGGACTAATGAATTGATACACGTAATTTAGAACTGTGTCTGGCATATGGTGATTAAAAAGTTTTGTCAAATGAAGACATTGATGGCTGGAGTTTGGTGTTTGGATATGAAAGTGGTGAAGAATTAAGTTGAAGTAATAAGTAGAAGAGTAGATTATAGATTTACACTTTGTTAAGGAATGTATATATATTTTTTTCTTATAGGTGATTGGGAACTATTATGGCATTTTTAAGATGATAATTTAAGTTTCAAATAAGTGACCAAATTTGCATTTTATATCACTTTGCTTGTCTTATGAAATATTAATTAGGATGGGGCACGGAGAGGACAGTATTGCAGAAATTGGAGCCAGAAGGCTCAGTTATAGCTATTACTATGGCCTAAATCTAAATTAGAAGAATGTCAGTGAAAATCGACAGGCAGGTCCAAATTTCAGAGTTACCAGATATCATAGACTGGCAACTAACAAATACAGTTCGTTTGGCCCATGCAGTACTTGGATTTGAATACTTTTGGATGGAGCATGAATTCTCCAGTTTGACTTAGACCTCACCACTCCCTACATTTCTAAATTGAGATGAAGAAATAGTCTAAAAACCTAGATCAGAAATTCAAAATATGAAGCCTTTGAGACAAAAAGATGAATTATGTTTTGAGTATATTAAGTTGGGGATATCTGCAGGATATTAATCACATTTATAGATCTGTGGATCAGGAGATAAGTCTGTATTAGGGATATAGTTTGGGAGAAATTAATGGTTTACCGGTAGTTGTTGAAACCGTTTAGGTGGATGATATCACTCATAGTGTATATTTTGAATGGTAAGAGAATGAATTCAACAAGAAGCTGGTGAAGTGACCTGAGATATTAGAGGAAAGAGTTCCAGGCATAGTGAGACCTCAAAGTACAGACTCAGAGTGTAGATTCAAAGGTAGCCTCCATAAAGACCCACGTTGAAGGGTTCTTCAGAGGGTGATGCATGAACCCCTGGGATATCCAGTACTGTCTCAGGGATTCTGAGAGGTCAAAACTATTTTCATGATAGTTCTGAGATGTTTTATTTGCCTTTTTCCCTGTGTTGTCATTTTTACTGATCATGCAAGAGCAGTGGCAAGTGAAAGTGCTGGTGCCACTCAAGGGAGTGTGCTGATGATTGTATTCTTTGCCACCACGTATTCACAGTCTAAAAGAACTATCTTCATTTAATAATGCCCTTGATAAATCAGTAAATATTATTAATTTAATTTAACCTTGATCCCTGTGTACACATCTTTAAAAAATAACTTTGTTGAGGTGTAATTGATACACAAAGAACTGTACCTATTTAACATGCACAATTTGATGAGTACATATCTTTTAAATGATCTCTATCAAAATGGGGAGCATGCATAAAGCTCATCTGATGTATACTAAGGTATGATAGTGTCTTAAGGTGAAGCACTTGCATGATTGAGTTGAAAACTGAACCAGCAGCTTTTTCCATAGAACTCCAATTTTACTTGGAAAAAGAAAAACACAACTGACGTACTATGATTATTCATACTTGGGCATTTGGCAGCCATTTTTTCAAAAATAAAATAAACCCATCACTTTAAGTTAAATACCTGACAATATTTGTTGTCAGTGATGATTTGAGCTTTCAAGTGAAAAATTAGAATTTTAAACATTTGTATCCACCGCCATGAACTTCAGAGCTTCCCAATACAGCATTTTCTGATGAAATTGGCAGTGCTATTAGCAAATATAACTTTTTAAAATACTGTATAATGATATACACCGCTTGAAAGATATGCACAGCTCTGTGAAACGATGTTTGTTAAATGATCAATGCTTGATATTGTAAAATCATACCTGGGTAAATGATTCATTTATAGTAGAAGACTATCTGGTGGGTTTTCATATAAAGAAGTCTGAAAAGTTCATTAATATGGATTCAGATTCCCCCTTATACTTAAAGAAACTACCACTGTCAAATTTTGGTGTAGTAGCAAAGAATACCCATAATTATCTGAAAAGATTATTTAAACATGCCATCATTTTCTAACTACATATTTACATAAGACCATATTGTCTTCAGATATTTTAACCAAAGAACACGTCACAACAGATTGACTGCAAAAACAGACGTAAGAATCCAGTTGTCTTCTATTAAACTCTCCTCCATAAAAAACATTGGCAAAGTTGTAAAACAATGTCATTACTGTTTTTTTTAAATATAGTTACTTTTCATTAAAATGTTTTTATGTTAATATGTATTAGATTTATTGTTATATTTAAATGAATAAACAAGTCAGTACTTTAAAATGTCAGGTATAACTTCTAACATAGTAAATATTGATAGATATAGCATATAAAAGTCAAAGGCACCTTGAGATCATCGGTATTTTTTGAAACGTTTAAAGGGATGTTAGTACCAAAAGTTTTGGAACTGCTCCTATAGGTTACTGGGAAAAAGTGGAGGAATAATTGATTACACTAGTTTTATTGTTACAGAGCCTAGACTCTTACAAGAGAAACCAAGATAATGAAAAGACATAATGTGGGGAAATATGACTAAATGCCGTAGCTAAGTGGACAGGGACAGGAGGCCCTAAACAAGAAAAAGAAGAGTATGGACTAAAGTGGTAATAATTTGTTAGAAAGAGAAGCTTGAGCATAGATAAGATGTTGTAGACTGAAAGAACGGAAAAAACTCATTCCAAGCTTGATGTCCACCACAGGCAAAGTCCTAGAGGCCAAGATAAGCATAATATATTCTAGGAAGAGTGAGGAGACCATCCTCTAAATAGTAAATAGTTTGAATGGCAAGAAGTTTCTTGAACATATAGGCCAGACCCATGTTATAGGAGATTTAAATGTTGGGATGAGGAATTTAGATTTTATGGACAATGGGAAGCTATTAAAGGTTTGTGATTCAGGATGACATAAAGAAAGTGGTATTTCACAAAAATTAATGTAGAAGGAGAGGAAGGAACTAGAAAGACTAGAAATGAGTTAGGTCAATATTATGGTCATCCATGCATGAAGCGATGAGGACGTAGTCATTGATATGGAAAGTAAATAATGGAAACTAGATATTGTAAAGGCAAAATGAACAGGACTTGATACATTAGAAAGAGGGGATTAATTTTAATACTGAATGACTGAGACAATAGTCTGTCATTGACAGAATATAAAAGAGTGTGAGCAGACCCATTTTAAGTAGTGTATGATGATAACTATCAATAGGTTGTTAGCTTGTTTTTAAGGTGTGGGACTATCCTAATAGAAATATGTATGTATGGAGGGTCACTCGATAAGAAGTTGGAATAGAAGTATAATAGAAGTTGGAATAGAAGTATTATCAGAGAGATAATCATTGGGTTTGAGTATATGAATGAGTTTTTTGAGGGACAAATTATATAAATCAGGAGCCCAGGCAGGAACTAATAAGCCTTATGATCTAAAACTATTAGATTTTGATAGTAGTCAGTGAAAAAGTAATTGAAGATTAAGAGAACAGAATACCAGATTACAGAAGCCAAAGGAAGATAGTTTCCAAAAGGAGATAGAAATCAACCATGTCAGATTCCACAGAGTAGAGGACTTGTATGTAATTTAAGTTTTATGAAAGCAGAGAGCTTTGTATTATGTTTTCCTTGATGATGCATCCTAAATGCCTAGAATTGTACTTGGCACATAGTAGGTGATGAATAAATAGTTGAGTATACCTACCTACTGATGCTAAAAGTTTTGCAAACCTTACAAATATAAGCGTATTGAAGAGAAATAATGAGCAGTATGTTCAATTACATACATTTATTTTGGTATTGACTCACAAATTTTCATTGCCAGTCTTCCAGAACACCATTGCATCAGTTGGGTTCAAAACACTATGTCCACTTAGTGGCTAAACAGTAGTTGTTTATCTCAGTTTGGGCATGTTTCCATAGTGGATCCTGGGGAGAAATAGGTGAATTTATCAGAGGAAACAAGTTACTTGATATTCATGGACTTCTTCATAGTTACATGGTAATGACTGTGTTTTGAACTTGGCATTTTATATTAGTTATAAGTAGCTGTGTAAAAAATGATCCCAAAACTTAGTATGTTAAACAGCAAAATGTATCTCCCAGTTTCTGTTGATCAGGAATCTAGATATAGTTTAGCTGGCTGCCTCTAGCTTAATGTCTCATGAGGCTGCCTTTAAACTATTGGCTGAGGCTGTGATCTCAACTAAAGACCAGAATACATGGAGGGAGATTTGCTTTCAAGCTCACATGTTAGCAGACCACAGTCCCGTGTCACATGGGCCTCTTCACAAGTCTTCCCATTGTCATAGCAGCCCAGTGGGAAAGATCTAAGCGAGTGAGAAAGAATGCCCAAGATAAAAGTCAAAAACATTTTATAACGTAGTCTCAAAAGTGGCGTCCCTTCACTTCAGCCATATTAAAATTTCTCAAAGAAAGTCAATACATCCAGGCGCAATTCAAGGAGATTACACCAGGAGGCAGGGATCATTGGTGACCATTTTAGAAGCTGCCTTCTAATTTGTTGACACATATTTTACACACAACTGAATTTGTAGAAAGAAGAAAGAAGCAACACTAAAGTCAACTTTTAATAATGAAACCACAAGCACATCCTGTCTCCTGAAATAAGAAAATTTGTACACTTGATCTTAGCCAAAGGCTGAGAAGCAATAAAATATGAAAATTTTGTCTTCTTCTATAAATAAATTCAGAAAAATCCCTGGCATTTAAATACATGTATAATAAACTATACGATTTATATGCACATGCGTACATATATGTATACATATAGATGTATGACTTTAAAAGACTTACAGTGTTTACTGAAACACAGACTGAGAAGGAACTGAGAAACCAAAAAGGTAAAAAAGGTTAACATCAAGAGATGAAATCTATCTTCATGTGATTCCTCTAATTACAAACCACCCGGAAGGACGGTAGAAGATGTTTAGCAGTAGTTCCATTTTTATTTCAGTACTGTTATTCAATTAAAATAAGTTAATATGAAATGAGATACAAACTATATCATTGGGATACAGACCCAATATGTTGTTTTTAGTGCATATTTGAAGGCAGAGAGCAAAAGTAGACTGAGCCTGTATGAAATTGAATTCTAAAAACAGATATTATGGATTTCCTTTTCATAAAAATCAGAACTATCAATCTCTTCCTTTTACCTTTTCTTTAACTTCCATTACATTTTAGTTTAATAACTGATAAAATGGTAATTTAGCAGGAAACAGAACAATACTGTCTTGCAGCAGATCTTTAAATTCAATTTTTAACTAAATTAATTTCATGAGGTCTGAGTTGTTCTGTCTAAATCCAGAAATTATATGTATTCATTTAGATTCATTTACCATATTCCATTTACTCCAAATAAAAGCCATAGCCCTGTTCTTGTCTATAGAGACAAAGAAAGGAATAAGGTAGGAGAGGAAAGTGCTTTATTAATCATAACGAAATCAGATGCCCATTTGAAACCGAGGAAGGAGAAAATATGTATAATAATTTGAAATGAGTGTGTCTGTGTGTTTCAAAAAGGTTACATTTGTGAAATAGTCATTTCTATTGGAAAGACATACATCTTTGCTCTCAAAAAGGAAAAGATTGAGAGAGGAAGAGCTCAGATTAGATGATCCCTTAGGTCCCTTGTAGCTTTCACATGCTATTACTCCCATGTTCATGTGATATATTTGAAGTGTAAGTCTTGGTTATTTGTGATAAGGATAACATGCATAATTAAAATATTTAGATCATCTCTAAACTTAAATTTAACCTTCACTTTCTTAGAGTCAGTACCAAATGTGTGTATGTACATGCACGTGTTTAAGGCATCTGGACTTGCAGGTTATGGGAGTGGGGTAGTGAGTGCTGTGTACCTTGCAATAGTTCTGCTGGGAAATGTAGATTATTGCTTTGCAGACACAAACTGCTTTTTTATTCCTTTTTGGAATAAGAGGGAAGCTGTGATCAGCTCTCCTTATACCCCTTGGACGTTCTCTTCAACTAGGCTTTTCTTCCCAAATTCCCTTAAACTCCTCAGATTTATCTAAGGTAGTTACTCCCAGTTTTTCATTCCCTGTAGGTTCTGCTTCATACTCTTTCATTTATTTATCACATATTTATTGAGCATTTATTATGTACTAGGCACAGTTGTAGGTGCTGGAAAAAACATCTGAGTACAAAAATACTTCTGCCTTATTGATTCAATTCTAGAAAGAAGAGATAGGCAAATATTACATAGACATACACATATACATAGTTGTAAGTGGTATATGCATAACTATATGGTGATTAGTCACACACATACGCACACATATGAGTATATAAAAAATAGAAGAAGCACAGCAGAATTAGGGGAGTTGAGAACATTCTTGTGATGTAGGTTGCAATTTTAAATAGGATGTTCAAGGTAACCTTATAATCAAAGGACATTTAAACAGTGACTTGAATTAAAGTGGCTCTCTCGAAGGACATTCAGGCACAGGAGACAAGCAACATGAAGACCTTTGGTCAAGAGAGTGTCTGGATTGTTCAAGGAACAGGTGTCCAAGGAGTGGATGTTATTAGAGCAGAGGAAGTAAGGGGGGTGATTGGAGATTAATTCAGAAAGGTATAACTGGGGGAGAGAACAGATCTTATAGGGCGTGGAGATCATTATAAGGACTTTGGCTTTTACTCAGAGTAAAATGAGAAAACTTTGGAGGATTATGAGCACAAGAATGATGTGATCTGACTTTTAAAAGGGTTATGCTGGCCACCATTTTGAGAAGAGATTATAAGGGTATGGGAAGGGTGGAAGCAGGAAGACCAGATGGGAAACTGTTGCAACATTCTAAGCAAGAGACAGTGGTGGCTGGGGCCAAGATGGAAACAGTGTTAGATGGTGAGAAGTGGACAGATTCGGGGTAAATTATTAGAGTACAACAGACAGCATATTGTTGGTAGATTGGGTATGTTGTATGAGGGGAGAAGTCAAGCATGACTTCAATTTATTTTTGGCCTGAGGAAGATGAAATAAGGTTGACATGCAGGAGTTCAGCTTTGGACATATTAGTTTGAGATGCTTATTAGAGATCTAAGTGATAGATGAGAGAGAGCGATTGAGAGAGAGAGATCGAGAGAGAGAGAGAGTTAGGTATGAGTCTGGAGTGCAGTAGAAAGTTCTGGGCAAGAGTTGTACACTTGGGGGTCTTTCCAACATAGTATTTCAAGCCAAAGGAGTGAATAGAGAGAAGAGATCTAAGGACTAAGTTCTGGATCAAGTCACTGTTTAAAAGTTAAGAAGAGAAGGAACCAGCAAAGAAAACTAAGAAGGATGGCCGGTGAGAAGTAGAAGCAAAATCAAGAAAGCTTGGCATCTTGAAAGCCAAATGAAGTAAATTGGCCACTGCCCATAATCTGTTCTGTCCTCTAATGCTATTGCCCTCCCTAGTTCAGCACCACATCATTACTTGTCTAAACCTCAGCAGTCTCTTTAATTGGTCTTCTTGCCTCCCCTCTGATTCATCCCCCACACTGCCAGACTTTTCTATTTAAAACACAAATTGGATCCTGTCACTCCTTTGCTTAAAACACTTAATCTATTTGTAGTTTAAGCACACTCTGCTGCGTCTCTCCTTCATGCCTCTGCTTCGCTTATGTAGTCCATCCTGCCTGAATTGCCCTCGCTACATTTCTCATCACCTAGCTAACTCGTGCTCATCCTCCAGACACAGTTCAGGTACTGTCTCCTTTGGAAAGCCTTGCCTGGTCTTTCCTCTGTACTTGACTTATGCCTTGTCCATGATTTTTGTTGTTACCCTGGCCATCCTATTTTATAGTCTATTTATCTTTTTCTCCCATTTAGGCTGTTATTTATTGGAGGAAAGTGATGATATCTTCTCCATTTCTGTATGTTTGGCAACACATACAGGGTCTGACACATAGTAGGCACTGAATGTATGAATGAATGATTGAATGTATGAATGAATGAGTGAATGAATGAATGAATGGAGGGTTACTTTTTATACTTGCTCTGGATTTGTCAGTTTCAGTTTACAGGTTTATAAATTTTTCTCTACAACTTTGGATTGTTTCAAATTCTTCAATTTTAAAATTCAAATACAACTAATTATGGGAAAGAGGACAGATTTTCATATCAGACGCAGCAGCAGCATATTGAGTAACAAAGTCATGGGTTTGCTATGGGATATCATCTTCCCCAGTGTAATCAATAGACATCTGAGTTACCATAATACCAGTCCTCATAAGTTGGAGTTCTCATGCTACCACATTTACCGCATAGCTTTGCCATGTTAAATACATTCTTGTGGGAAGACTCAAATTTGTTTGTAGCTCTGGGGAGAAGGAAAGCAGGTATTGCAATTCTGGACCTTTTAAAATATATTTAATACTTTTATCATAAGTAAAAGGAAAAAGCTAGTTTTTTTTTTCTACTGGTGACCTTCATTTCACGGGTAGAAATGTAAAAATGTTCTTGCTGGGCCTACCTGTCCTCTAGCCAATCCAGTATTCTGAGGAAATCATCAAATATCTACCTAATATCAAAATAAAAGAAATACTGGAGTTAAACATCGGTTTATGGTATTATGTATTTCAGGTGTACAGCATTGTCATTCAATATCATATACTTCACCACCATGACCACCAGTACAGCCTAAGGCCATAGAAACAGAAAACTAATTTGCTAATTTGCTAGTGGATTACCAAGGATAGTAGTGAGCCAAACCACTCCCACTCTCATCTTGAATAATTATTTCTGGATATGTAAATCATGATTATTGGAGAAATAACACCATTATGTTGGTCATTGATTTTAGAGCTTATCCTGCATCCTGGAAGGCATCACCACCTAGCTGGTACTGTATAGCTCAAGCTTCAAAAGGCCATTCAGAACAAACCCTCAATTCTGACTGAAGAATTGAGGCCATCGAAGGGAAGGGTGGGGTTTGAGAGCAAAGTACGTATCAGGGCCCAGTGGACTATGGTGAAGGACTATGGGTGGTGGGTATAGTATGGTAACATATATCTGAAGGACTATGGGTGGTGGGTATAGTACAGTAACACATATATATGTGACCCTATACCTCTAAGTCATATACGGTGTTGTAAATCAGTGTTACCCCAATAAAAAGTAATACTGAAAAAAGAGGCCATTCCACCATTGTAGCAAGCCTGCAGCTTTAGGGTGATTGGGAACATGGTAGCACTAGTAATCCCCTTTGCCATGGGCTCATTACACCATTCATGAGTTCCTTGCTCAAAAGTGATTCTATGTAGAATACAATGATGGTGGATGAGGCATTCCATACATTTTGATGAACTAGTGTGGTTGTGCCACTTTATGTTATCACCAGCGATATGAGAGATACAGTTTCTCTGCATTCTTGGCAGTGTTTGGTGGTGTCAGCGTTTTTTTATTTTAACTATTTTGATAGGTATGATCTTAATTTTCATTTCCCTGAAGGTTAGTGATAAGGAATATCTTTTCATCTGTTTATTTGCCACTCATATATCCTCTTTGGTGAGATGTCTCTTCATATCCTTTGACCTTTTTCTAGTTGGACTGTTTGTATTTTCATATTCTGTGTACATGAATCTTTTTCAGATATGTACTTTGCAAATATTAGTTGTGTGGGTTGTGATTTTTGATTTTTTTTGCCAGTTGGTAGTTTTGTTTTTTCTTTTTTTAAAAAAATCCACTTAATAGTCTTTCACAGAGCAAAAGTTTAAAATTATGATGACATACAATTTATTCATTTTTTTTCTCTTATGGATTCTGCTTTTGGGTGTTACATCTAAAAGTTCTTCATCAAGCCTAGATTCCCAAGATTTTCCCTGTGTTTTCTTCTAAACATTTTGGTTTTGCATTTTGCCCTTAAACTCTATGATACAAACTGTATTAGTTTTTGCTTACTACGTGAGATTTGTCAAGGTTCACTTTCTTGCCTATAAATGTCTAACTGCTCTAGGACCATTTATCGATTACAGTAACTATATAACTCTGGAAATTGGATATACCAATTCCTCATGTTATTCTTAGTTTTCAAAGTTGTTTTATTTTATGTATTTATTTTTGCTATTCTAGTACCTTTCTATCCACATAGATTTTAGGATAAGTTTGTCTATAGCTAGAAAAATATCTTGCTGAGGTTTGGACAGATATTGCATGTATGACCTATATGTCATTTTGAGGGAGAATGATATCTTTACTATGTTGGCTCTTTCAATCTATGAACACAGTAGGTGTCTTCAGTAATGAAAATCTTTGATTGTTTTCATCATGTTTGATAGTTTTCAGTATATGTCAGATAGACAATTTGTTGGATTTATACCTAAGCATCTCCCTTTTTTGAACAGTTGTGATTGGCATTAAATTATTAATTTTGGTGTTCACCAGTCCATTGCTAGCAGATAGAAATATAACTGGTTTTTATATGTTGGTACTGTATCATCTGACCTTGCTGAATTCCAAATTAGTGTTAGGAGATTTTCTACATGGACTGTCATGTCAACTGCACATAGGGACAAATTTATCTATCTATCCATCCATCTGTCTACCTACCTATCTATCTACCTACCTATCTATATCTATCTATCTATCTATCTATCTATCTATCTATCTATCTATCTATCTATCTATCTATCTATCTATCTATCTATCTATCGCTTCCTTTAAAATTTGTATGTCTTGTATTTCCTTTTCTCATCTTTTTTTTTAAAAAGATTTATTTATTTATGCATATAAGCACTGGGGTACAGGCCAGAGGTATAGAGGTAGGTGAGAGGATTCACCACAGAGAGCGGGGAGCAGAACAGGCAGACCATCGGAAGTACACTGCTGAGGGGAGCAGCAGGCACAGCAGGAGAGGTCTGCCGCACCATGTGGGTCCCCAGCCTGGCTGGCAGCAGGGATCGAACTCGTGCTGCAGTGGCTGCAGTTTGCTTCATAGTGCGTTGCTTAACCCACTGTGCCACCAGGGAGGCCCTCCTTTTCTCATCTTATTGGACTAGTTAAAACTTTGAGTACTGTATCAAATAAGAGTAGTGACAATACATCTTTGCCTTGTTCCCAATAATAGCAGCAAAGTATTCAGTTCTTCACCTTTAAGTAAGACGTTAGCTATAGGTTTTTTGGTTAATATTCTTTACCAAATTGAGAAAGTTCCACCTCTTCTCCTGTTTCCTGAGACTCTTCGTAATGAATTACTGTTGACTTTTCAAATGCTTTTGTCTTGTGTCAATTGATATTATTATATGACTTTGCATGTTTAGCTTCTCAACACAGTAGATTACCCTGATTGACTTAGAAACAAGAGAGCAGTCCTTGAACCCTTTGAATATACCCCACTTAGACAGATTCTATTTTTTGTATAATTCTGCTATCATTCTTTTTTTTTCACTTATAAGTAAAGGTGTTATTTTTCTCTCACTGACTTCAAAATTTTGTCTTTAGTTTTTGCTTATGATGTGTGTTGGTATGGTTTTTTTTGTTTGTCCTATTTATAATTTTTGATCCTATAATTTTATGTCTTTGTCAGATTTTCACCCATCATTTCTTTGAATCCCTACTAGCTTCTCTTTCTTCTCTCCTGGGAATTCAGTCATACAAATGTTAGATTTCTTGTTATCGTCCCACAGGTCCTTGAAGATCTGTTCATTTTTTCAATCTCTTTTCTCTTTATTGTTTGGATAAGGTACTTTTTATCATTCTATTTTCAATTGATTCTTTCCTTTGTCATCTTCATTGTACTGCTGAGCCTATCCAATAAGTTGTTGTTGTTTTTTTTAATTTTGTTATTGTATTTTTCAGTTCTAAAATGTCTATTTGATTCTTCTGTTTCTTTGCTGAAGTTTTCCACTTTTCATTTCAGTATGTTCATAATTACTTTTTCAAGCACTTTTATGATAACTGATTTAAAATGTTTTCCAGATAATTTCAACATTTGTATCATCTTGGTCTTGGTGTCTATTCTTTAAGTTGAGATTTTCTGTGTTCTTAATATGACAAGTTACTTTTTAATTGGATCCTTGGCATTACAAGGATTTAATTGGATCCTTGGATCCTTGGGTATTACATTATGAGACAGGATTTTTAAAATAGCATTTTTGATGTACCATTGATTTGCAATACCATGTATGTTTTGAGGGTATAATGTCATATCTCAACATGTGTATATACTATGCTACACCCACCACCAAAGTTCTAGTAGCATACACCACTATTAAATTGACCCTCCCCACCAATTCCTTCCACTCTCTACCCTTTCCCCTTTGGTAACCACCATATTTTTTCTCAGGAGATTTGGGATCTTCATTAAACATTTCATTTTATAGGTTTATTCTTACATGCTGTCAGGGAAAGTGGTCGCCACTTCATCACTGCCACATGTAAATAGAAGCCCAGTTGTCCACTTAGCCTCCATTTAACCTTGAGGAATGTAAAGGTGCGGCTCCTTACTTCTGATAAGAGTAGAAGTTTAAGCTCCCATAATGCCTTTGCTGACACCACCTTGATTGTTGGAGGGAGTGGCACCTGGTTCCTGCTTATGTGGCCTCCACCGACATTGCTGGCTGAGGTGAAAGACTTACGTGGTCGTGTTCATCTCTGATACACAGTCCCAGGAGGCAGCTTGGGTGACCACCTCAGCATCTGGAGAAGGTAGAAGCCTAAGTTCTATACTTAGCCTTTGCTCATCAGGGTGATGCCCCAGCTTTTTCTATTGTGTGGCTGAAATCTGGTGCTTTTTGTTTAAAAGTTTTCAGAATTGCCTCTTACCTCTTTCTGGCTCTTTGGGTTAGAGAGAGCAGACTGTTGAGACCTTTTTACTCTGCACATTGGATTATCTGGATTCCTGGCTTCTCTAATACCCAGTGTGGGACATATAAAGTAAAGGTATCCTCAGGGAACTCACCACTTTGTCATTCCTTCAGTCCTGAATTCCCTAGTCTGTCTGCCTTCTTTTCTCCACCTTTCAGAGTCTTCTTCAGTTTTTTTTGTGTATAATGCCCAGATTTTCAGTTGTGCTTTGTGGAAAAAATAGAAATGTGTCTACTTTAACATGTCCTGGAACCAGTAATTCAGGTATACATTTTAACATTTTAATTTACCATTCATAATGTTCATGATGGTCTCTGGAATTATATATTATCTTATGTATTTCCATCATGTTCCTTCTGAGCCTTCTTTCACCCCTTGTGTCATTTAGTTGACCTTTGGTGCCTAATCCTCAGCTCCGTTTTGACTTCTTTGACTATCCTAATGGTATTTTCCAAATTTTGACCCCTGTTCTTGCTTTCAACTATGAACACAAGTAATTTTAGTGATCTCCTGGATTTCTTTTTGAACAAAGATAAGAAAAACTAAGATGAGTCCTCACTTCATTCAAAACTATGTTGGAATGTCACTTCTTCAAAATGGCATCTCCTGACCATTCCCTGTATACTCACCCCATTTTTTTTCATAACACTTGCTATCCATGCCTTTCTCTCCCTCAGTATACAAGCTTTAGAAGGGCAGGGGCTGTGTTTTATTCACTGTTGTATATCTCCAGTGCTTAGAAAAGTCTCTGGCATACAGTAGGTTGGAAATTAATATTTTAAATCATAAACAAATAAATAATTTAGGAGGGACTTGGTTGGAAGAGAGAGGAGTGAAGAGAATATTCTGGGTACTTAGTCTAAAGAAGCCTAACTAACTTGTATGATACTAAATAGTAACTCCAGATTAGACGTATATGAAACAAATTTAGAGTAAAATGTGTGAGGGGAAGAAAATAACTTTTCTCTTTTTTTCCCCTCCCTTCATCTAAACCACTTTTCTTGTTCTATGAAAATGCCTTAGCATAAGAGCAAAGTCTTTCTGAATGTGTCATGTGTAGCCCTCTGATGGGAAATGGCATATTTAAAAGTCAAAGACTTCTGACCAGAGAGATTTCCACATTTTGCTTAGATGGCAGAAGCAAGTGACAGTTTGGCCAGCTGCCTTGGGTGCATTAAAACTTATGCGGCCCCTGGAATAACTGGGTTCATGCCAAGTGCATGTCTTCCAAATAAAGCTCAACACCTTGAACTGAGTCCAGTTTTTGATCGGGGAGTAGTTAAAATGAATAGAAGAGAGCGGTGATGTCATATATTCTGTGCAGTCAGAGCCTGTCATATTTCTCCCCTTAATATGACTTTTGCTGCAACTACCTATGGGACCCCACAGAGACTGGGGCCTCTCTGCTCATCACAGCAGAGGAAAAAATGCAATCTTTTCCTCAGATATCATTGCACCTTGGAGGAAGACAAGACTGCGAAGAGACATTTCTCACTTCAACTATTAGCTTGATGTTTCTCTAAGCAGTTCAGTTATCAGGCACAATACATTGGAAAAAGAAACCTGTTTTAACCATCCCAAGACATTCATAAAAATACATCCATTCATAGAGCATATTCAGAATAGGAATAGTATGTAGTATACTACAATAAAATATTAGGGATATGCTAAAACAAAAATGGAATTTAAATTCACCTTAATGTCTTTTCAAATGCAGTTGACTTCTAGGGAAACACAATTCAGTTTTGATAACATTAGTTATATACAACACTTGTCCTGGATAACTGATATCACGCAGTATAAAACTACAGAGTCACCTGACCCTTTCCAGAAAGATTTCCTTCAGAAATTATATTGTTCCTTGAACAGGCAAAGCTTTTACTCAAATGAGCTGTCTCCAACAAGCTTTCCATCAAATTCTCTGCCATTGGTGCACTTGTCTTAATTTTACTTAAGTGCCTGCTGGCTGACTTTGAATCCAAAGAGACAAAGCATATCTTTTGGGACAGAATTTATGCTGAGGAGGAAAAAGAGAAACAGCTGCTTTCTGCTCGACCTCCCTGTCTTCTCCCCACTACTAATGGAGATAAGAAGGAGGAGAGAGAGAGAAAATGACCCTTGTTCCTAACTTGATTTATTTCTTTGGAGACTTCTTTACACACTGCATATGAATAGC
Organism: Galemys pyrenaicus; assembly: GCA_019455555.1. Lineage (NCBI taxonomy): Eukaryota > Metazoa > Chordata > Mammalia > Eulipotyphla > Talpidae > Galemys > Galemys pyrenaicus. The sequence continues at coordinate 1,053,186 of JAGFMF010011408.1, read as the reverse complement.
CTCCATGTAAATATGTTTGTGGAGTGAAAGATTTCCTGTCAAAGCAGAATTTAGTTTGATGATTTGCTCCCACAGAATTATATTTCAAATAGTTGGACAGGGTTTTGCCTTTATTGCTTGGCTGACTCAAGATAGTAGTAAGATTATTATCCATCTACTCACTCATCCACCCACCCACCCATCCATCCATCCATCCATTCATCCATCCATCCAGCCAGCCAGCCAGCCATCCATCCAGCCATCCATCTACTTATTCAATACTTATTGAGTATCTGCTTCCCCACACACTGATGTTACTGCCATGAAAAAGATGGAGACGTAGATATTTTATTCCAGTGGGTCCTTGAAGATGTCCTGCTCTTGAAAACTCTCTCCTTTGAAGTACATCCTCATTTCATTCATTTTGTTTTCCCTGACAGGATGGTGAGCTCCTCCACAATGGAAACCCCATCTTGTGTTTTCTGTGATACAGGACATACAATAAATACTTGCTAGACTAGATTGAACAAAGATTGTAGGTAAAGAAAAACTTCCGAGTCAATTATCGCATTTTAGATCTAGATGGGACCTTAAAGATCATATTTTTTCAGCGGTATTTGTGTAAATAACTTTTGTCTGCTTCTAGGGAATAGGGAAGGCCCAGAAGAGGGGCTGGTGGGATATTATGGTCTTCGCTGTGCTTCAAATGTAAGATTTCTACTTTCAAATTTTGTATTTGTAGGGCATTTTTCAAATTTTATTTGAAGAAAGGGTTTGCTGCTTACAAGAAAACCTGAAAACATTGATTGGTCTGGCACCTCTGTCTTGTATAGCTTTTAGATCAGCCTGGGAAGGTGAGGTGACTCGTTTCAGGTCACACATGCAGTTATTAATACACTCAGAACTAAAACCTAACTGATAATTTTCTGTCTTCTTTTTTGCTATGACATTCTGTTGTTAACAATTCACATCAGTTACATGATCGACACAGCACTCGACGCATAGATGACATAACTGAAAGCAGTGTGAAAATTGAGTTTGACAACACATTATCTCCTGTAACTCCGGTCTCTGCACTTAGCCATGTGACTGTCAAACAGTCAGTGCTTAATGGTGGTAGTTGTAGTGGTGGTAGTTATTCATCACTAATTGTTTCATCGTGACTGATAAATGCATTCTAATCTTTTTATGCCGTCCTCATAGTCCCCCCATCATCATCCCTTTAGATGGCTCTCTCTCTTATTCTCTGACTGCAGTCCTTGGGGTGGGCTGGATGTGGAAACTGGGGCACATATAGGCAAATCTAGCCACAGCTCCCACTTAAATGCTTTTAGCTGACAGGCTTAATTATGCAACACTTAACAGTTAGTTGTCTGTTGTCAAGCTGAAGAAAATAAATAAGTGGCTATAAAGCATGAGTCATACTAAAAATGATTTTGAGAGTTCAGTTGGATTTTTTTTGTTTGTTTTAAAACAAGTATCTTTGTATCATTATTTAACTGTACCCTTCTGGCTTATCTATAGTTCAGTGATTTTCTTTGGTTTTGTTTTCATGGAGAGCGTGTTGGCTTACCATACTGTATGAGATTCAGAGGCACGGGATCACATCTCTTCAGATGCCTGTCACCACACCACACCCTCCACCAAGGCTCCCACAGTCCTCCACCACAGTCCATTGGGCCCTGTCCCCTCTTTGTCTTCCCACTCCCCATCCTTAACCTCAATTCCACAATGAAATTTCTAGGGTAATTGGTTCTCCTGACTATTGCTCTCTTGGTTTCCTTAGTTTTGTGTGTTTAGTGTTCCCTTCCTTCACTTCCCCTGTTGCCTGTTTTTCAATTGGTGTTTTTTCCAGTCAAGATTACCAATATCCCTGATGAGGGTTCTGAGTTTTGCTACAGGGAAAGTTACTCGGTGTTGCGGTTTTTCACATCTTGCAGACAAATCCTCTAAGAATAGTTTGGCCAAAATGTTCCCTCTGTAACACAGATGTAAGACTTTCAGGGAGGGCCTGCTGCTCACAGTTGCTGCTGCTACTGCTGTTGCCAGTACTGTCCTAGCTGGTGAATTGGTTTTGTCACTAAGCAGAATTGAGCTTTGTTGTTTTTTCTAGTTTATTCTTTCCTTTAGATGCTGTTGTCTTCTATTAGCATTATAACACCTCCTAAAAACATTATAATAAAAGTTAAAGGTCACACATAGAACTTCAGTCTCCATTTGGTCAAAAAAATACAACCTCCACTTTAAAAGTTCATGTTAAGTTTGCAATAGTTAATTTAGGGATGATTTCGTTATAGTGCATGACAAGCATAGCCTAGCTTTGCCCGTCCTTTTCAAGTGGACAGATTTATTTTATTTTTAAAATTCTTTTTCATTGTATTATTTTGTTATTGAGCTAACATAGATTGATAAACTATATATAACTCAGAGGTATACATTGACATTTCTTCAGAAATAAATCACCACACTATACCTACCACCAGGCAGCTATAATCTTCTACCATGGTCTGTTGGGCCCTCTTCCCCCTTTAGTCCCTACTCCTACTCTCTCCCTCTAGTGACCTCAATCCTATAGTCAGGGTTTGTCGTGGTTTAATTTTGTCTGTTCCTTTCGTTTCTCTATATTCCACGTATGAGTGAAATCATCTAGTATTTTTCTTTCTCCATCTGACTTATTTCACTTACCATAAGCACCTCCAGTTCCATCCATGTTGTCACAAATGACAAGAGTTCATCTTTTTTTTAATAACTGAGTGGTGTTCCATTGTGTATGACTAACAAATCTTAACCCACTGATAGCTGGGCACATAGGTTTTTCTGTACTTTGACTGGAGTAGAGAGTGCTGCAATAGATATACGAGTGCATGTACTGTTCAAATTAGTGTTCTTGCATTCTTTAGGTAGATGCCTCAGAGTGGAATTGCTGGATCACGTGGTCTATCTATTTTTAGTCTTTTGAGAAACCTCCATACTGTTTTCCATAAGGGCTGGACCACAGTTCTACATTCCACCAACAGTGTACAAAGATTCTTTTTTATCCACACCCTCATCAGCACTCATTTCTGGATTTTTTGTTTGTTTTTGATGTGGGCCATTCTCACAGGTGTGAGGTAGTGTCTCATTTTGGTCTTGATTTGCATTTTTCTGATGATAAATGAGGAGAAGCAATTTTTCATGTGCCTGTTGGGCATCTGTATGTCTTCTTTGGAGAAGTAGCTAATGAGCTCTTCTACCCATTTTTGACTGGACTCTGTTTTCTTTTTGTTGAGTTGTATTAGTTCTTTGTAGGTCTTTGATATTAGCCCCTTGTCAGATATGGGATATGCAAATATTTTCTTCCATTCCTAGGTATCATTTTAGTGATAATCTCTTTCACTGTGCAGTAGTTTTTTAGTTGGTTGTAGTCCCATTTGGTTTTTTTTTTTCATTATCTGTTTTCCTTGACAGTGGACTGTAGTCTGCAAAGACGCAACAAACCTGTCATGGAGTGTTGTGCCTCTGTTTTCTTCTATGCACTTTATGCTTTCAGGTCTTACATCCAGGTCTTTAACCCTAAAAGAATGGATTTTCATAGGAGAGTCTGTATATTGTGGTGTAGATATTGATATTGTGTATTGAGAATTTATAATACAGTATTTTCAGGTTTTCTTTTATATCTATTATAAATAGGACTAAGTGTTTTATTTTCATAAGTTCTTATAACTATATGTAATTGTAATTATTGTGCGGTTATAATTTTTAAAGTCTAGAGGTTTGGAGAAACCTAGACCAGTTTTATCATTTCCAGAGAGAAGTTGACCAGGCTATTTTTAGAAGAGATATTGAACCGAGGTTATTAGATGATTTGAGGGTATAAAACTCTACATTAGAAATGTGGGTGATTTATCAGACTGAAAGATGTTTTTCTATCCTAACATCATGCTGGACTAGGATTTACTTAGAACAACATTTATCTTTAGCACAACAGAATTCTTCAACATTATATAATGTAAGACATTAGTTTGCATTTATCATAGTCAACTAACATGCATTGTCTGTGACCCTTCATCATAAGAGTTAAAGTATTAATTTCATAACAGTGGTTTAAATATGTTCTAGTGCTAATTCCAGTTTTTATCCTTTTGAGGTAAATAGATTATTCTTCAACGATGTGTTTCTGCATTAGACTGAAGAATAGACAGTTGTCTGGGTTTTACTCAGATTTTTCTATGGGTCCTCTGTCTTCTGGTCTTTCTTTCTATGACGTCACCTAATAGATACCACTCTGCTAATTTATCAACTTGACTAGTTTTTATAATTGGATTCAAGGAAACATTCATCACAAATAGAAGTAATACCTAAGCCCTCTATGCAGTAGAATAATACATGTTTTAAACTTAAAATATTTTTAAGACTCCATATTCAGATAGAAGCCATCAGAGGCACACACAACCAGAAATTGTGATTGTATATTAATATACATAGACAACCAAGGACAGGCTCAGAGGTTCCTCAGAGCAGTCCTATTTATATTTATTTATTCCTATATCCTAAGTATGTCAGATCAGTACATATATATATATATATAGTAGAAAAATGTTTTATACTTCATTAAACTAGACTTCAGTGCTTAGCTCACCCTGAGCTCTCCACAGAGATTCATCTTTAACCCAAATGTGATAACACATTTCTTTCCAAATATAGACTATACAGTGTCACTTTTTTCTGGAGGTTTCTGAGGACCTTTGTGCCTCTCGTTTATTACATTCTCCTAAATTTAGTTTTCAAATGCCTCAAGAATATTTTCTCATTCACTTATTTCAAAACTCTACTTCATTAATGGGGACAGTGACTTATAGGACATAGTTTCAGTCTTCTGGCTTTGAAGTATGGATTTCCTTCTTCTGTCTGTCCCCCTGCACCTCCAAAATAGGCATTCTAAGCTTTAAGGAGACTTAGTATGTCAATGTTCAAATTTGCAAACGGAAAGTCAAAAGCAAGTCCACAGGAAGCTTGGTGGTTCAAAGACACCTGATCATTTTATTTTTAAAATGTGTTTAAAGAACTGAATATCTAAATTCTGTATTTGTAGAAACAAATCTTAATTAAATGTGTAATGTGAGTGTGGCATTTTAAAGACTGCTGTGTGAACTGCTTCTGTAATATAAATATCCCCCTCTCTGATCTGTGGGTTGGATATTAGAATAATGGCTTTTCAAGGATCAAGGAAAGGAATGAAAACAATAATAATAATAACAATAAAGACACAAAAACCAAAAATGAAAAGACAAGGGCAAATTGGGGACACGTGGTGGGGAGGGGGGA
>JAGFMF010011408.1:1021556-1038959 GCA_019455555.1 Galemys pyrenaicus | reverse complement strand
CCTCATTTTTGGTTTCTGTGTCTTTATTGCTGTTATTGTTATTATTATTATTGTTCTTATTCCTTTCCTTGATCCTCCTTTGGTTCCCTTATGTTCCTAAAGGTTCTCCTTTTGAAATCATCTCCCTCTTTCTAGCAGATCTGCTTGTGTCAAGGGTAAACATTTTAGCAGAGTTTGTTCTTCCAGTTGCGTTCAATGTATGTTATCCCCCAAGGCACAACATTCATGGTAATTCATGTGACATAACATTTCAGTAGAGTGGAATGGTAGAGCTAAATGGGATGTTATAGAAACTTTAACTTGGTATCCTTGTTTTATAAATAGGGAAACTGAGTCCCAGAAGTGTTAAATGACTCAGCTGAAGCTGTGTAGCTAATTAGTATCAGAGTCTAGAGTAGAACCCAGGTTTCAGGTCTCCTAGTCAAGTGCTTATTCTACCATGTATGCTGCTTCATATCTAATTTGTTCAGAAGTTACTAGATATGCATCTACTATATAGCTATAGCTGTTAAATATTTTCTGAATGGAAATTAAGAGCAAGCCTCAATCTGAATTTTACCCTTTATTACTTACGTGAATTTATACATCAGAACTTAATATCTGAACCTCAGTTGTCTTGTTTGTGAAACAGAGATAAGAACACCTACCTGTTAAAATTATGGTGAGAATTAAGTGATAAAAGGTATATGAAGCACTTTGCTAAGAGCCTTGCACATAGTAAACTATCAGTGAAGTAACTTCTTTTAACTAGGCAGCTTTTTCTCTACATAATGTATTCAGTTCCCCCTGCCTCCTCCCCAGGATGAGAATTCTCTTGGAAATATTAACTTTGTTAAACTGGTATGCAAATGTGTTAAAATGCAGTAATATTCTTCTAGCTAAACTGAGTCTAGTGTATCTATTTTTTCCTAAGTTAATTGCAGCTTGATTTGGTTCTGTTCTGTATCACATCTATTTCCACAAACAGGAAATTGTCTTTTCTAGATTTTGATTGGCAGGGATGGTTTTATAAACCTTATTGAATTACATTAGTGTTGCTCTGTGGTGGAGGAGACACTTTTATTATAAGCCTCTGTTCCTAGGTATTTATCTTTTTCATAAAATTATTCTTTGGACTGAAATAGTTTCGACTTGTTTTCTATTTCTGATGGACTAGAAAAATTGGAAGGTGGGAAAAGTGGGGAAATTTATTATAACATTTTATTTGACCACTGTAATCACATTTAAAGATTTTCCTGTTTGCCCCTGCGGTTTTAAAATGTTAAAATGTAAGAACCCAGAAACACAAAGCACAGTTATTTTAAAGAGCAACTTGCAGAAATTCCACAGGAAGTGACAGGATCTATATGAGGTCAGATTCTCATGAGGACAAGTATCTGGCGCCAGAAGCTTTCTTTTACAAGTTATCTTCGACAATTCAAAAATTTTTAAACAGATACATTATTTGAATTGGACCTTGTCCTCTCAGATTCCCAACCATCTTCTCAACACTGTTGGAAAATAATTGTCAGGAAAAAAGAGGTACAAAGTAAACAAAAAGAAACGATTAGGGAGGAGTTAGGAAAATAAGGATTTGTAAATGGAGTTGGAGCCTCAGTCAAAAAGTTAAGAAAAGGCTAGAGATTCCCCAAACCAGTACCTGGTGATTTCGGTCAAATTGCTGTCTCTAGGGCCTAAGAAAGATGTTGACCCTTATGAAGAAAGCTCATTCGTTAGGGGTAATCACAGCTAAAGGAAGTTGAGGATCTAAGGAGGAGTGGAGGCTGGGGAAATAGCATTAGGGTAGACTTAAGAGAGGAAGGGGAGTATAGAATCCCATGAGAAGCTAAAGAAAGGAGGAACAGGAAAGGGCTGTTTAATCACTGGAACCAATATAAAGCTATGTGGTTACTGCAAAATTAACTGTAACTTATCTCAACAACTCTCATTTAAAATACAGGCTCCAGAGAGTAGGGTTTATTATCTGTTTGTTCACTGATTTATTCCTAGCACCAAGTTCCCACCTGTGTTCAGAGTAGGCACTCACTAAGTCTTTGTTGAATGAATGATCTGCCCAGAAATTTACTTTAAGGTTTCCTCCCACTAGTGTAAAGATTACTGTGCATCTAATTGTCTCCATGTGCTGTGATAGGGAGAAAAAGGTGAAGAACGACTTTGAACCCAAGATGCAGAGCAAGTGACAGCGGAGACCTGGGCTCAGACAGGATGGTTTGGGGATCTTCCTGTAGAGAGTGTCTCAGTTACTCACCATAAAATCGCTTTCCTTTTTCAGAGCCCTTTTCCCTGAATCCCAAGGTATGCTATCCTGTAATTAGAAAGGAGGACAACCAAAAATGCAGGTCGTCCTGAGGAAGAAACTCTATTTAACATCTTAGCTGCTGCAAATAGCCTATAGCAGTTGCTGTTCTATTGCCTGCTTAATAAAGCAAACAAAAAACGCACGACCTTAGAAATTGAGAGTCCTCCTCTCCTTCTTTCTCCATGAACTCCTCTGAACCTGTGCACAACCCTATTTGGGCTTCTTATGCCAACTTCTCAAACAGTGCCTGGCACTACAAGGCACTCAATAAATATTTCTTGAATGAATGGCCCTGCTTATCATACGGTTTTGAAAGACCATCTGTGTGTTGGGGCTCTTTCTATAGCCCCCTAAAGAACAGACGGCTATAGCAAGAAGCAGAAGCATGAGGAAACTGGACAAAAGGAATTACAATTGCAGATATATCCAAATTCTGGTGCACTTTAGGGAATCCCCTAAGTGTCTCATATAAATTACCACTTCAAATCAACATGTAAAGTAGTTATTTCAAATGTGTGATGTGAAGCCTCAAGTAAATTTAGCACCTACTTTCCTTCTGGGGTAAAAAGGAAATTTAGTGTTGTGTGAATGTACCATTTTACATGAGTGTTTGCACTTGGGGTGACTCTTAAAACATTTGTGTCTCATGTTTCTCTGGCCTGTCGCTTAATAGGTTATGCTTAGAGATATAATTCAAGACATAATGCAAAATTGTTCAGTATCACTTACTGTAGAGGAAATGCAAATCAAAATCGCAGTGAGATACCACCTCCTCCCTGTGAGCATGGCCCATATCAAAAACAATGGAATCAACAACAAAATTCAGCAAGGATGTGGTAAAAAAGGAACCCTCACCTAGTGCTGGTGGGAGTGCAGGTTGGTGTACTCTCTGGAAATGGTATAGAGATTTCTTTAAAAAAAGTGAAAATTCCATTTGCTCCAGCAATACTTTATTAGGTATTTATACTAAAATATGAAAATATTTAAGGATGCCTGTGTGCATGGCGGTGCTGTCCACAATTGCCAAGTCGTGGACCCATCTAAGTGCCCTTCAGCAGATGACTGGATAAAGGAAGTGTGGAATGTATACTCGATGGAGTACTACATGTGTGTTCAAAAAGATAAAATAGTGACTTTCGGTACAAATAGATGGACACTGAGGTAATTATCTTAAGTGAAATAAGTCAGAAAGTAAAAGATGGATATTAGATAGTTTTACCCATCTATGGAATATAAATAATAAAAACCACACATGGGCAGAACACAGCAGGAATACATCTTGAGCTCAGTGGAAGAATTTAATACTTACCAGGGAGAACAGCGTGGAGGAAAGGAGGTGAGAGGGAGGTAGAGGGGGCATTGGCGTGGGTCATTTTGTGGAGAGTAAGTGGAACATATGGAAGTAAGTGGTACATATGGAAAAACAAAAATATAACCCCAAGATAAAATTAAAAATTAAATGACTTCCTCACTCCTAATCCCAAAGCACTTGAGCGTAACCAACATTTTACTAGAAGGGGTGGTTTGTGAAGGCAGATGTGCTTTCTACAAGGTGAAAGTTGGAATTTGAAGCCTGTAAGGTTTATGGGCATACCTAGGAGGCTCCATCTCTAGAAGCCAGGAAGTAAAATATCATGGAGACTACTTTTAATACAGATCTAGATGTGTAGGAGTTGAAAATAGTACAGGAAACATTGGCCGAAAACATTTGGCAACCTTGTACTTCCTGCCTAAAAATAACTGTTGTAGAACATTAGTGGGAGGTAATAGGCTATAGTGAATTGTAACTTTTTCTTATTAGACTCATACTACTGAATTTTTTGGATGGTACAGATTTTGTCCTGTTTTATTTTTTGTTGTTAGAAAGGTCACCTCCCAAGTGTGTGTGTATGGCTATATTTAGTTTCTACCTTTAGATGCATTTGTGTTCCCAATTTACATCTTCAACTGACATGGTATTGTTTAGGCAAGACATTTATTTTGAGCACTATAAGATTTCTGATGGTGGTGCTGTAAACTCCAGCTCTAAATTGATGTTGAAGAATCGATAAACTACTTAGCAGAGGAATAAATGACTTGAGGTAAAAATAACCAAGTAAAATGTAACTCCCACTTTCTGTTCAAGTGTGTGTAGTGAGTAGAGGCATACTTGACAAAGAGAGCCTTAAACAGTTATTATCCTCAAGGTCCTGTCCTTCATTTGGGTTAACTTTGCAGATCTTTTTTTTTTTTAAATTCAGAAACAGATCACCATGAAAGGAGATCAGGATCTGCTGATTACAGCCTGGCAAAGGGCTTCGGTCACGAAACCAGGCAGACTCTTCCTAAAGATGTCAGGATTATTTCCCCCATTTAGAATGTCTTTATTTCGTAGTGATGTGTGGATGAGTGATTATAGAAAAGCTGAAGAATTGCTGCTCAGGGGAATATTTTTTTTTTTAAAGATTTATTTATTTATGCATACAAGCACTGGGGCACAGACCAGAGGTGTCGGGGGGTGAGAGGATTCACCACAGAGAGCGGGGAGCAGAACAGGCAGATAACAGAAGCACACTGCTGAGGGGAGCAGCGGGCACAGCAGGAGAGGTCTTCTGTGCCATGTGGGTCCCCCTCCCTGGCCGGCAGCAGGGATTGAACTCGTGCTGCAAGTGGCTGCAGTTTGCTTCATAGTGTGTTGCTTAACCCACTGCGCCACCAGGGGAGACCCAGGGGAATATTTTTAACATTATAGTTGAATGCTACCAATTGGCTTCTTCCTTTCTTTGGTTTGTTCTAATGATTTTTCTCCCCCGCCCCCATTTGACCACTGTCCTAGATACTATCAGTGAGATCCAGGAATCAATTCATTTCATAAGTCATCAAAAATTTATTGAGCGGCTCCTTGGTGCTACATACTCCATTTGATATTATAAATTCAGTAGTGAAAAAAAGCCCTCACTGAGCTTTGAGGCAGACCAGTAAACAAGCACACACATGAATATGTATGTACACATACATACAGTGTTTCTTGATAGTGGTAAGTGCTGGGACAGCTATGGGTAAGAAAAAGAGAGACCTACTTAAATAACGTGGAAAGTAGGTTTCTCGGGAAAGATGCATTTCAAACTGAAAGCCAATGAATGAAAAGGCAGATGGCTCACACAGAGCCTGTGGACATCAAACACGGGTCCCTGAAGCAAGAAGGGAACAGAGGGAAGATCAGCATAGAGGACTGAAAGGGCCACCCTGGTGGTGTAGGGGTTAAGTGCCTTCACCACAGTGGCCTGGGTTGCATCCCTGATTCCCAACCTGGGGGCTGACCCACAAGGCGTAGCAGACCTCTCCTGTCTCACCCACTGCTCCCCTCAGCAGTGGATTTCGGTCGATCTACCTGTTCTGCTCCCCACTCTGTCTCCCATGAATCTTCTCGCCCCCTGCACCTCTGGCCCACGCCCCAGTTCTTGTATGCATAAATAAGCAAAGATAAATCTTTAAAAAATGCTTATGGAAAGGGATATGGCATGAGATGAAGTTAAGAGATGTAAACGGACCACATCATATAGGGTTTACTGGTCTCGAGAAGTTTGGATTTTATTCTGAAATCACTGGGACTCCATAGAGAGATTTTAAGCACAGGAGTCATTTGAACTGCAACACACACACACACACACACAAGGTGTTACATATATTGTGTTTTATATATATATATATTTGCAAAGATTACTTTGGCTTCTCTGTGGAGAATGGGTTAAAGGTGGGCAGGAAAAGAAGCATTGTCAGCCTATTTATCTATTTATTGCAGGAATTTCAGTAAGAGAAAATATTGACCTGAATAAAGATGATGTTAGGGAAGATAAAGAGAAATGGCTATTCAAGATGTATTTTGAAATTAGAATCAAAAGGCAGGATTTGCTCGTGTTTGGGAAATGCAAGGAGTTGACAGTAGGAGTTGAGGCTGACTTCCAGTAGAAAGGGAAAAAAATATGGAATAAAGGGTTATTTGTGAGCAAAGTACAGGCAAGAGGGAATGGGACTCAGGGACACACTTTCATTTTAACAGGACAGAACAGAAAGAATATAGATCAAGATGTAGGTCCGTTTTTCAAGATTTGGTGGTGGGAAGATGACAGAGCTCTTTCTGATGGTTCTTGTTTTCTCCCAAAAGCGTGAGGCGAGATTATCAACTAAAGGCAGGAAACAGGAGAGGAGTGGGGAAAATGTGGGAGGATTGAGGAGAGGTGAAGATGATACATCATAGTCACTTTGAAGAGTTGGAAAGCAATTTTAATGCAGAAGTAGCTTTGCTGGGCAGAGATGAGTGCTCAGTTGAGGCTTGTGATCATGAATACTTTAAATCAAAGCGAAGTCCATTAGCTCAGCTATGTGAATTTTCTCTAACCATGTTCAGTAGTTTATGTGCAAGCCCAGAAAAAGGCAATTTAACTGAATTCGTCTCACATTTTGCCATATGAGTGTATCTGGGAGTGCAAACTAATGGTACCATGGAATGAACATTGGATTTGGGATTAGAACGTCTGGACAGTGATGCCAACTCCAGCGACTTGGGAACAACTGTGTGACCTTAGGCAGTTTGCTTAACTCTGTCTCCCATTTCTCATTGGTGACATAAGGTTAGACTAAATCATCTTTAAGGTTCTTTCCAGCTCTAAAATGTGTGATTTTCCCCCGCCCTTGGAATAATTTCTAATCTCAACTAATCTTTCATTAATATAAGTATTGTACTTAAGCATGTGGAGCCAGATTTCTTAGATTTGAATTCTAGCTCCTCCACCTTTAAGCTGTGTGACTCTGAGTAAGTCATTTTAACTTTCAGTGCCAGAGCTCCTCTGTCTTTGTAATGGCATTGTACTACACACCTTAGTAGGGCTATCGTATGTGTTAAATGAGTCAGTGCCTCTGGTGCTCTTTGAACAGTGCCTCGCGTGTACTGCACCCTCAATAAATGTTATACGTTATTATTACTCCGAGTTCTACATCATGCTTTTGGCCATGAAAACATATGAAAGCTTGGGATTTCTTCTCTTACAGGCACGTATAACAACTGATACTATATATTCATTGTACATCATTTTGCCTCATGGTGGTATAGAAAATGATTTTGGAACCAGATGAACCTTGATTTAAAACCTGTGTCTGCCATTTACTTAACTGTGAGGTCTTGGGTAAATAAATTAAAAGAGATGATATTCAAATTCCTCTCTTATAAAGTAAAGGCAACAGAAATATTTATCTGATAGCTTATGAGGAGAAATTAGATGAGCGATGAGCTAGCGCTTGCAAAGCACCTGCCAGTATACGGCTTAGCATATAGTAGGGATTTAATCAAAACAATGAGGATGTTTTATAATTTTAATGTTTACATTCTTATGTCAACGCCTGAGGTAGACAGAACTTTTGTCTTTGGTACTTGTTATTTTCCTGGAGTACAGATGAGCAGTTGGGAACCCGTCATAGAGAAAGACCTGAAAGGAAAAGCCGGATCAGCCAGCACATTAGAGGCAGGATGGAACTGGAGGGCCTAGGACAAAGAGGTGTGCATTGTTGTTTGTTAATCCAATTTTGTAAACTTACAGATTTCTTCCAGCTTTGAAGTCTTCCTTTAGAGTTTCAATATTGCCCACCAGTGAGGATGGGCTGGTAGAGTCCAAGACAAAAGTATGTGTGATCTCTGCTTCCACACTAAGAAGGCACCATTGCTTCTCATCCCGCTGATCAAGCAGCAGGGAATGGCCATTTCTCTGAGGTTCTTGAGTTCCTGGGTGAAAAAGACATAGCAAAAACTGCTTGGGGAGCAGTACCTATTTTGCTTCCTAGGTTTGAGAACACCCTATTAAACTGTATTGATTTTTTTATAAGGGAAATAAATATGGAGGAGAGTCCCTTATTTAAATGCTTTGTAATCAAACTAGATCATAAAGGCCTCAAAAAGGACCTCAATTAATATAGATATTTTAATCTCAGTGTTATTTTCCACACAGTATTACACAGATAAATCAGACTCCATTTTTCTTCTTACCAATTGAATTTCACGAACATATTAGATTTAATTCTTCTGACTGAAATCTTGGTCATTCTTGTTAAAGGTACTTATCAGCCTGCTGATTTCTTCATTGAATAACGTTAGTGCAAAATTTTATCAATTTAAAATGAAAAGTAAACTTTAACCCACACCCTAATTTCCCCTTGTATGTGATAGCTAAGTAAGAATCTTCAACTGAGAGGCTGAATAACCTTTAGCAGAGTCTGCAATGCTGATTAGTTCGTGTGAATTATGGGCTTGCTCTCTACCTTAGATATTTGCTCATACCTGTTTTTCCTGCTCTAGAAAGATTGCAGTAATAATTGGTATGTTACCAGAATACACTGTTCTAGTGCTGGAGCATCAGCTCGGATATTTTGATACCATTTGCAGTTGGCCAAGTTCACTTCACTTTTTAATCTATTTCCCCTTCAGAAAAATGACAGTGATATTATCTGTCCTTATCTATTTTGCTTGGAGTTTGTAAGAATAAATGAAACATAATGGAAGCAGTTTGAGCATAAATACATAAATCTGAAAAATTATGACTTCTCAGGAAATATTTTGGTATACTGATATTTATGTTCTTAGAAAGTTCTTCCTTTTTATACAGTACATAATACACACCATAAAATTTTAAGAAACACGTACACACACAAACCTCATGTTATCTGACATGAATTCTGAAAAATGGTTATTTCCCTTAACCCTCCCCCCCCCCCCCCCCCCCCCCCCCCCCCCCCANCACCATAAAATTTTAAGAAACACGTACACACACAAACCTCATGTTATCTGACATGAATTCTGAAAAATGGTTATTTCCCTTAACCCTCCCCCTCCCCCCTCCCCACCAAGTGTCCCCAATTTGTCCTTGTCAGGATTCTCTTTCATGAAGGATACTAATCCCATCCATGAGGGCTCTACCTTAATGACTCTATTATCTTGCCAAAGCTATTCCTCCTAATATTAGCACATTGGGGGTAAGGATTTCAACATGTCAACTTTCAGGGGACAAAAACATTAATTCACAACAACTTTTTACTTCTGGCAAGTAGTGTATGAAGGGTCCCTCTTCTCCACACCCTTCAACAATCAGTATTGTCATACTTGAAACACTTTGCCAACTTAGTGAGTATGTTTTAACCTGCATTTTCTTGTTTATCCATGAGATTTAATGTCTTTCCATGTGTTTATTGGCCAGATGGGTTTCTTCATCTGTGAATTGTATATTCATATTACTTGCCCATTATTCTGTTTTGTTGTTAGTCTTTTTCTTATGGACATGTGGGTTATCTATTCTGCATCAGTACTCCCTTGTTTTATAAATACCGTCTTCTAGTCTGTAGCCAGTCTTTTAATTTTGTTTGTGCTGCCTTTGTTGACCAGAATTTTAAAAAACAATTATTGAATAAAATTTATCAAGGTCTTTATTCTTTCAGTATAAAACTGTGTGGAAAAGTGTATCATTATCATTCAACCTAGACTCCTTATCATTAAATTTAAATGAAGCAAATTGAAGGAAAATGCAAAATTATATTGCTATGACTTCATGTAAGACAAACTTGGGGAAGTTATCTAGAAATGCATGGGAGTTTCCATCACTGAAATTTTAACTTCCGTAGATCAATAAAGAAACTAAGTTATGCAAAATGAAGGCATTCTAGAGCTCTGCTATATAATAATATGTCCAGAGTTAACAATATTGTGCTTGAAATTTTATCAAGTTGATAGATCTCTTGTTACATGTTCTTTTAGTCATATTGGAAAAGAAAATAAATAAATAATTCAGTACATGTATTTTCAGCCTAAGAAAGTAATATCCTAGGAAATCTAAGTGTTAGTTCCTTCGTTTATCCATCATGGTATTCCTTGGATGAGTCATTTTGTCTTTCTTCTGGTCTCTTCATATCTAAGTGATGAAATTGCATCATATGGTCTCTGAGTTCTGTTCTGGTTCTATGATATGGGAAACAAAAATGGTTTAGGTGTGGGCTAATGATTTGAAACATTCATTCAGATCATGACGATTTTTCTCAAGAATTCTATTAGTATTTTTTAAAGACTTTCCAGTGTACATATCTACATTGGGCGTGTTCAGTGGTGCTAAAACAGTTCTCACAGATACTTTTGGAAGGGGAAAAAGACAAGTTGTAGAAGATCAGTGAGGGGAGTGAGGTGTGTTTGTAGCGGAAACTCAGAACTATTCTCAGTGCCTTTATTTTGATAAAGAACAGGCCTTCAATGTGGAGGTGAACCAGTCACAGATGTGGATTTTAGTCAGAAGCATTCACCAGTAGTATCTGACTTACAGAACACTGCCCCATGCCCCTAAAGATGACCTTTATCCCCCAAACACACACATCACATGTGTTCTATAAGCTTCACAAACTTAATTTTCATATATAATAAAAATATACCCCTTTCCTCACTGTAACTATGAGCCTCCTTGTAAATTGTTCTACCCGCAATATATAAAGATACATAAAGAATGAGAAGAGGTGGGCAAATCTAAGGAATGACTTAGTTATGGATCATCAAATCAAACTTCAGGTTCATGCAGTCCAGGTGGTATAGTGCTTAGTTAGGGAAAATAAAAAATATTGTTGTTGGAGATTTGACTTGGCCTTGTTAAAGGGCCATGAAAGGGACATTTCATGGCTAGTCCTGTAGAATGCATCACAATAGTAATCAATCTTGGCAAATGTGGAACTAGCATCCTCACTTT
Organism: Galemys pyrenaicus; assembly: GCA_019455555.1. Lineage (NCBI taxonomy): Eukaryota > Metazoa > Chordata > Mammalia > Eulipotyphla > Talpidae > Galemys > Galemys pyrenaicus. The sequence goes on along the minus strand of JAGFMF010011408.1, from coordinate 1,027,916 downwards.
AGGTGGTGTACTATAAACTTCCTTTGTGACAGTGTTACAGAAGCTATCTGAAGTGGGTATGCCAGCATCAACACGTGTTACCGTTGTGGTGACTGGTTCATTGTGTTTTCAACAGCGGCATATAAATCAGCTCCTCCTTTGCAGTGGAATAGCTAGTGCAGCTCCCAACAAAAAGGAAATGAACTATAATTTTCTGATATCTTTAGGTACCTAAAGCAATATGTCTCTACTAATAAACTTAATAAAACTTTTATGGACACTGCCGCTTGCTCCTTTTGTCACCTTTATTACCATTTCCTGTTGGTCAATAGGAACAAAACAGGAACTCACTTTCAGGTCAAAGGATTTTCAAGAAAATACTGACTAGCCTTAGCTAATTAAAAACAACTTAAAATCTTCTGACCGTTCTATTACACACCAGGGCAATTAAGAACCTCTTGTGAATGTGCACTCTCTGGTGTGCTAGGAGAGATATAAATTGGTAGTTTATGCTCTACTCTGTGATGTGGGCAACAATACACAAAAGGTAGACCTGTCCAGGCATATCTCATTTGATTGTGCTCTGTCTTACTTGCTTTTTCCCCCTCGGTTGTTGACTTTTGTCCACATTGAAGGCTGTGGCACCCTACATTGAATAAGTCTATTGGTGCCATTTTTTTTCAACACCATGTGCTCACTTCATGTCTCTGTGTCACCTGTGGATAATTCTTATAATGTTTCAAACTCATTATATATGCTTTGGCAATCTGTGATCAGCGATCTTTGAAGGTACTGTTGTGACTGTTTGGGGGGCACCGTGTACCGCACCCATATGAGATGACAAACTTCATGGATAGATGTTGTGTATGTTCTGACTGCTCCCGCTGTTCCCCATCTGGCTTCTTTGCTCCCTGAGAAACAGCCACATTGAAATTAGACCAAGTCATAGCCATGCAATGGCCTCTAAGTGTTAAAGTGAAGAGTCTCACATCTCTCACTTTAAATCAAGTTAGAAATGATTAAACTTGGTGAGGAAGGCATGTTGAAAGCCTAAGATATGCTGAAAACTGCTCCTGGTAAACATGTGAACACTATTGAAATGACAACAAAAGATTTAGAATATTACAAAAACGTAGGTAACAAAACAGCAGGGTTTGGGAGGATTGACCCCAACTTTGAAAGAAGCTCTACTGTGGGTAAAATGCTGTCAAACAGCATCCAGGCTACAGAGACATCTTGCATGAAAGAGTCAGTCAATGCAGCAAATTCATTCTTGTCTTGTTTTAAGAAATTGCCACAGACACCCCAACCCTCAGCAGCCACCACCCTGATCAGCTGACAGCAATCAATACTGAAGGAGGACCCTTCTCTGATAGAAGAGTTATAACTCACAGCAGGCCCAGGTATTGCTTTGCATTTTGCATTTCTTTAGCAATAAAATCTTTTTTAATTTTTAAGGTATGCACACATTAGTTTTTAGACAGAATGTTATTGCACACTTAATAGACTTCAGTATAGTGTAATCATGACTCTTTTTTAAAGGATGAACGCAGTAGAGCAGTTGAAAAGGTTGTAAATGTAACTTTTATATGCAATGGGAAACCAAAAAAATATATGTGTGTGTGACTTGCTTTATCGTGATATATTCACTTTATTGCTGTGGTCTGGAACTCACAGCATCTCTGAGGTGTCCCTGCACATTCTGCAGCTCAGTAGGGTTATATCCATAAGGCTTTTTCATCTCATGGTGATATTTACTATCCCACCCAAATCATTTTTGCTGTTTGGGGTCTACTGTCCTCCCGCTACAAGGGGTAGCAGATGTCTCAGGGTTCTGCAGATGTTTTTGGATAAAGCACTTTATCACTATTTGACATATACTTTACTTACATATTTTGTTTGTTTTCTGTGGTATCTACTAGAATATGAGCTCTATGAAGGCAGGAATTTTTATCTTTTTCCACTGTTTTATTTCCAGAGTGCGTTATGTAATAATTGCTCAATAATATCTGTTAATTGAATAGAAGGAAATTATCCAAACTTCACTGAAGCAGCCTTAGCTCAGGTTCCTAGGATAACAACAAGAAGAGTGAGTAAAAGTAACTCATTTTTACTGAGTATTTTGCTGTGTTTCAGGTACTGTGTTGACTATGTTTTACTTGGATTATCTCAATTACATTCCATAAAGGCTCTGTGAAGTAGAGGATATCCCTCATTCACAGATAAAGAATTTAACGTTGAAGGTGTTAGTTATCGTGCCCCAGGTTCCACATTCTCAGTTGTGCGTGGCAGGGCAGTTAGTTACACTAGAAGGAACCTTTGTTCGCCTGCCCTTGGCATCTGTAATACCACATGCTCCCTCCTCAGGAGTACTCTGAGGAAACCTCATGCTCCCAGATAAGGCTCTAAGATGATCACTTTGGTTAGGGGAGGACTATTTACTTATTTATTTAAAATTTTTTTTGATGTGTGCATCTTTTTTTATTAATTAGATTTATTTAATTATATTTTACATCATTTGTATTCCCCAGGGAGTGCCATCACCTCAGCCCCTTGTGCTCCTTCTACCCTCATCCCCATCTTTGCCCTCCCACCCCCATAGTCCTTTAGTTTATCTTTGACCTTTTGGTCTTGTTGAGTTTTTTGTTGTTGTTGCTTGTTTATTTGTTTTTGGTTGTAATTGCCCATTTCCTTGAGCTTACTCTTCTTTTTTTTTTTGTAGTTGTTGCTCTTTCACATTCCTAGGGGAGGGCTTTAGACAGGGGAAATCACTTTAGGTGGCACCTATAGAGAGGATGTGAATCCCAGCTGCTCCCATGACAAGGAGTTCTGTCAGTAAAGAGACTGGAGTCAATTTCTGGATATCCCATTAATTAGCCATAATTTCACCTCTCAACCACCCCAGAATTATCAGCAAAATTAAGGTGGGGGTGGGGGATGGTACTAGATCAGATGACTTCCAAGGCCCCTTTTAGCTCTAAGACCTTTTTTTAGACTGAGTACTCACTCAGAAGGTGTAGCGATTTAAGAGTCATTGTTTACTTTCATACTGATAGCTCAGATGCCTTTCTAAATCTTACTTTTCCTGTCAACCTTGTTGGAAGATTCCACCCCCAGAAATGGGAATGATAATTAGTCCCTCATTTTTTATCTACCCTGCAAAATTGTCACCAACTCTGTTCTAAACTTCATACTGGTTGGACACTGAATATCTTATTAGTCTTTCAGCTCACGAGTGTTATGCTAACCAAAATACATGGCTGTATTAATCTTCACAATGGCTTTTTGCTTCCTTATTGGAAAGTAAATGACCTTATAAACTACTCTGGAATGTAGCTATAGAACTGTTTGCAAATGAGTAAATATAGTTAGGGGAGATAGCATGATATACATATTCAGTCAGTCCATCAACAAATATTGAGTACCCACATGTGTTAGGTATTGTGCTGGATGCTAGAACTCTAAATCTGTAGTCTTTAGGTCAACCTAAATCTTTAGAAGCATATTGGGAGAATTAACCACTTTATCCCAGTTGTCATTTTTTAATAGAAAATGATAGTAATACTTGCTCTACCTACTCCAACCCCCAAAGTTGTGAAAATTGAATACAAAATGACATGAAATTTGTCAACCTTGTGAAACCCATGTGAAGATTTTAAAGGGGTTCTTTTAGTCTTTGGACTTCACTAGGATAATTTGCCCAAAGTCTCTTAGTGACTCACCAATAATTCTAGAAGTAGAAATCATGTTCTGATGATAAAAATCATATTGTAGAACCCCTTTCACGTGCCATCTGAGACATCTTCTCTAGGAAGTTACTTTCTTTTTAAATAAAAGTTTACTTTTAATGGGGTGGCATTGGTTTACAGCACCGTAATGATTCATAAGTATAGGTTCCCATCATCAAGGCACCCAGAGTCCTCTACCATAGTCTGTTGTGTTCCCTCTTTGCTTCCCACCCTTGCTCTCCTCCTCTTGTACCTTCAACTCTACAGTAAGATTTCTAGGGATTATACTGGTTTGTTTTTGTCTGAACTTGGTTTTGTTTCTCTCTATTTCACATATAAGTGACACTATCCAGTATTTCTCTTTCTCCCTCTGACTTACTTTCCTTAGCATTAGTACCTCTAATTCCATCCATGTTTTCACAAATAGAGTTCATCCTTTTTATAGCTCAGTAGTATTCCATTGTGTATATATAATCCACATCTTCTTGATCCACTCATCTGTCAAGTGGCACTTAGACTGTCTCTATAACTAGCCATTGTGAATAGTGCTGCATTGAACATAAGAGAAGTTGAGGAATCCTGGGTATTCAGCTTAAATTTCTTCCAGAAGTGCTAGCAGGTTTCCCTTATATATGCCACTATTTGTAGAAAAAAAATCTTTGAAAATACAGAAAAGTAGATATGAAGGCCAAAGCTGCCTTGAAACCATCATTATAATGGAGTGAGCAGTTTTATCAGAAGTATGAGATCTCTGGGAATTGGTGGTTTGGGCAACAGGGAGCATACCATGTTGAGAGCATAGGATTGAGGAATGAATCTGGATCCAAGTAGAATAGCCATACCAGGAAGCCAGTTATATAGCCTGACATGAATTCTAAAGATGAAATCAACAATCACAAAACTCTAAAGGGAGAATAGGAGTGGTCGAAAGAGAATGGGGTCTATACAGGGAAAGGTGGCCAGAGGACTATTATAAAATTTGTCTCCAGGCATGCATGGAGAGTATCTGCGAGTGCACAGTATGGTTATAATATGCTGCGGTGTGTGCGTGCATGCGTGCATGCCTGTGCTGGTGGTGGTGTCATAGAGAAGGAAAAAAGGTTAAAGCAAAATCAAGCGAGGTATTTTAGGTGAATATACAGGAAAAGATCCCGTACAGCTGAAGTCTGGTATATGCATTGAGAAGGAAATCAGAATCTTAATTACTAAAAGGATATTAACCAATATGCTGATATTCCTGGAAAGTTGAGTCCTAATGATTCAACTTGTCATTGCTTAGGGGAATAGGAGGTACTACTCCAGTTTTCAACCATCTCTCACAGTGTCCCGGGCTTCTGAAAATTTGGAACACCTTTGGGTGCCCAAGACAAGGAAAACAATAGTGTACCAAGAGAGGCTACTAACAATGGTTCCAGTATCAAAGTTTGGCTATCACTTCCTATCTCCATTCTTCCAAACAAGAACTTAGCGACAAACTGCAATTCTGTGTTTTTGAAGCTAAATGGAAACATGTAGAATAATGAATCTCAGTGAGCAATAATTGAAGTTTTAGCCCAACCCTGATTTTTCAGGAGCTCATTGTGTTATTTGTAGGTTATCCATACCCTTAATGGCCCTTATTCTCCATTCTCCTCTTTGCTGTTTGGTAATTTTACTGCTCATTTGTTCTTTTATCAGAGAGTGGGCAGAGAAGGAATAGGAAAATGACTTTTATTAGACAACTCTGCAACCTATTAGTGCTCTGGTGAAGATTCGGATGGAGAAAGAAGCAGAACTTTGGACCAAAAGGAGAGATTTAAGGCCCATATAAATTTTGGTTTTCTTAACAACTTGCATCTCCTGTGAAAAGGTGAACTAATTGCATAGTTTTTCGTGAGGGGACTTGATAAGAGAGGAAAATCAGGCCCTTAAAGAAAGTGCTGAAAGTTCTGTTTTTCAGATCCCCTTATCGCTGTATTAAGCTACAAAATATCCCATACTAAGGCAGGCTTCCCTCAGGCCCTGGGGACAGGTAAATGAAACAGTTTGATGTGACACTTACATTAATATGTTGTGATTTTTTTTTTTTGGTGGTGGTCGGCATTTTTTCTTTTTCTGTATCACCTTTCCAAGTGTGTTATTCATTACCACTGTCATTTATTTTTTCCTCTCTCTCAGGTTTTCCAGTTCCTATCTGTAATTCCTTTTGCTAGTGTGACTGAGCTGTGTTCCATTTTATTCATTTCCTGACTCACCTGCTAATTACTTGGGGTTAGTAATTAAGCCACATATATCATTTTATGGCTTATTTATGAAGTACAAATCTAATCATGTTACAATACATGCTTTTGAAAAGTGAAGGGTTTTTCATCATGGGTAAATTGACTTGGATCACAAGGAGTTGTCCTTTGTGGTGGTCCAGGAAGCAATAAAAGTGACATTAGTTTTAATAAAATACATGTGTGTGATGTAGTATGTGGTTTATTTATGGTGAGGGAAAAAGAAGTCAGCGGTTTAGAAAAATTAGTTATAAACTTCAAGAAGAAATGGATTAAAGAGATAAAGGGTTCATGTGTTTTTTTTTAAAGATTTATTTATTATTTATGCATACAAGCACTGGGGGTACAGGTCAGAGGTGGCGGGGGGTGAGAGGATTCACCACAGAGAGCGGGGA
>JAGFMF010011408.1:996571-1021506 GCA_019455555.1 Galemys pyrenaicus | reverse complement strand
GTCCCCTCCCAGGCCGGCAGCAGGGATCGAACTCGTGCTGCAGTGCGTTGCTTTGCTTCATAGTGCGTTGCTTAACCCACTGCGCCACCAGGAGGCCCGGGTTCATGTGTTTTAATAAAACCTTTTATCAACAAAACATTGGGCAAACGTATTTTGTAAAATTAAATAATGATAATAAATATTAGAACTGCCTCTGTTGTTTTTAAATCCTTGACTTTTAAAAATATTACATATGCTCCAACTAAAAGAATATTTTATGCCAAATATACATGAAGCCAATATTCGTATGTTTTAGAGGAAGTCAGAAAACAACAGAAAGGCCTCATAATTGGTATCAGCCATACCTTCATTTGTGAGTAAAAGATGTATCATGGACTAGCTGACCCCGTCCTTGCAGAACTGAAAAGAACTCTAATAATAGAGGAAATATTTGTATCACTGTTTTTGATTGAATTCTACCTTTTGGGGCATAATTAATGTTCAGTTTGGAAGGATTTCAATTAAGGCTTGGTCTGCTTGAAATAAGTTTCTTATTCAGAATTACCTGCTTACCATGCTGGTTTCCTTACTCCTAGGAAATCATTTGTAAATAATTAACTTAGGCAGTGGTACAAACTGAGCCACTGATGAGCTTTTCATGACGGCTAGTAATTCTTTCAAATACAATTCTCCTGACCCTAGAGTCATAGGAGACCCAGTTTGGCCACTGGCTTGCTGGGGAAACTTGGTGGAGTCAAGTGGCCTCTGAAATTAAGTTCCATAAAATAATGGTAAAAAAATCACACCTTTTCCAGTCACCTCATTAGGGTAGTGTCTGATGAGTCATTATTATTGTTGCTGTTAAGATAAATTCAAGCATCCATTTAATAATATCAGTTATTTGTCCTGCTTCTGCAACTTTTTTAACTTTATCTACATCGTCTCTATAGACGCCAACGTGTCACTGACTCAGATGACACAGTACATTTGGTGATACAGTTCACCACTATACTGAAGGGCAGAAGAAACCATTAAAAAAATGTAACTTGCTAGAAGCTATCTGGGAAGTAGCAACAGATATATTGCCATTTTGAGCTGAATCGTTTTGTTGACCGTGAGGCAGAAAGGCAGCAAGCTCAGATGGGAGAACCGTAGTTATTATCCAAAGGTCAGACTTGAAAAGCAGACTCTGCTGTTTCTTCTCCTAGCTCCCATATGTCTGGAGGGCCATGTGGGCGGTAGGGGGAGCCAGAAATCTCACTGTCAAGAAAAAAATTAAGTGATTTTCTTCAACTAGACTTACATTCTTCTATGCAGAATGACAAAATTCCTGTCTTCAAGGAGTTCTTAGTCTAAGAAAATAAGGCAGAAACATCAGACAACTCACATCTGTCTTGATGTTTATCTCAAAGTTATTGTTCCATAAATGTGATCCAGACAATTGGATGAATGAATGGGTGAACCAAGGAGTAATGAATGAACAATGAATTTTGAAAGGTTTCCATTGAGTGACTATTTGGAAAAACAGAGGTGACACCTTGAAAACCTTTAGCAGTATAACTTAGTCAAGCATCTACTTCCATTAGAAATGTAAATACTGCTATTCAGATCAAGGGCAGGGAATGCACTCATTTTTATTAATTGGTATGTAAAATTGAAACAAAACTTAACATTGAGGAATTCCAGTGAAGTTACAGTCCAATATCATGAAGATATGTTTTGTGTTGAATAATTTATCATAATATTTTAAGTTGTTTTGATTTATTTTCTACAAAACAACTTGGAGATAATATTTAAGCTTTTTCTTTCATTGATCGTGAACCACGTACATCAGTAAAAATATTCATCCCAACACACATCCTACAGGTGTGGCCATGTTGGACAGGGTGACAGATTTTTAATCAAATAGTTTGGGTTCCACTTCATCCATAGGTTCATGTTATTACTTTGGGAATCCTTGAAGCTCCCATGAGCTGCAGTTTTTTCATCTACAAACCGAAGCCACTAACTTTCACCCCATGATAGGAATGCTGTGAAGGCACTTGGTAGAATGTAGGATTCTATAATAATATAAGTTTTTCTGAGGCCAGGTGTCAGACATAATGTTCTCGTGCTCCAAGACTTTCATTTCTAACATTCAGGTGTAGAGGTGGGATGCAGTCTCTGAACATTGGTTACCACCTGACAACATTGAACTTAACGATGGTAATATAAGAGTCCTCAAAGTTATTAAACGAAAAGTGTTCTAACATGGCAGTTGAAAAGATTATAAGGTTCAACTTTAAACTCTCTATATGGTACAACTCTTTCAAAGACTTCTCTAGACTTAACTTCTATTTGCCAATCCACGTGGCCCATACCATGCATTGCTCTAGTTTGCAGTGTTTAGAATGGAGTTGTTTCACTGACAGGCCCTCATAGCATTTGACTAGCACCAAAGTTGTTGGACTGTTTGCTTTAATGTAATCGTAAGTCCCACTAAACTATAAAATGGCCATTTCATTTTAGAAGATTATTATCTTACTACATATAAATCACTTCACTATCCTCTAAAATACAACTATGTTTAAGAGCACTCAGCAAGCCACAGCCATTTTCTATATGTTGGATGAGGCTGTAAATGTGTCACCAAATGCTCAAATCAGATTGTTACTTAAGCACAATCCTATCTCCAAGAGGGAAGACAACTATTAAAAACAAGCTTAGAAAAAAGACATTTTGTAGATGTATTAAAATAGAAAACATAAGCTGATTAGGCAAAGTTCCAAAGATTCATTAGTTTATTAAAGTAGATTGAAATGAATGTTTGAGAGATTTAAATAAATTAACCTTTAATGAGTACCCAGGGGCCAAGGAAAAAGAATGACAGAGGATTAGGAGTATTTTGTCTGATTGTTGCATAATGCACGCTGATTAGTTTTTTTCTGAATGCTCATTGCTGTATAACAATACTAATAAATAAAAAGATTATATTTAAAATATAGCTAGATTGTAATCGCTGCCTGCCCTTATGTGTACACAAATACCGTGCTCGGATTTAATAGCAGTCCCTATAACTTTGGCAGAAGGAGACAGGAATTTTTGTCATTACATCATTACATTTTGAAATATCTCATATGTGAGCAAAGCTTTGGTCAATTAGGGTAATTTATTCCTAACATGATGGACATGCTTTTAGCATTTCAACATTAAATTTTTATTCTGAACTTCTAAACTTGTGCTTTAAATAATATTTTTGATAACAAGTTACTTAGAAGATATATTGGTTTTTAAATATCTTATTAAGAAAAAAAAAACATTTCTGTGCTTCTATACAAGTCCTGGTTTGTAATTAGCAAAATTCTTAAAGCAATTTTTTTGGGAACTGTGTTGGACATGATTTGATTGGGAGGGAGGGTGTTGTAACTATACTGCTATAAAGTCACATACTGACAGTATGTGCTTCTAGGAGGGCATTCCTCCAGACCTCCCTCCTCTCATTTATTTATCCCTTGTTCCTGGGTTGTGTATCAGGTTTCTATTAATGTATTTCACCAAAACTTTTGTTATGTTGTTGTATCTTAAACTCCAAGTTTGGAGCTCACATGGCTCACCTTTCATTTCTCGGATAAAGAAACCTCAGCAAAAAATGACTTGTCCAAGGATTATAGAGGAGCAGATACCAGAACCTGTGTCTGTTTGTCCTGCCCACTCACTATACTTAACTGTGTCTTTGCACGTTTACATTTTACCAGGTTTTTCCTAAAGTTCCATGGAATCATTGAGGAATAGGTGAGAAGCGACAAAAGCAAAACACATTGAAGACTGATTTTATTATGTGAAAAAATAGTGAAACAAGCTATAAGCTACTGTTTAATTCTAAAATATAATTATTAAAAATAAATTTTAAGAAAGCAGGTACAATCTTCTTCACATATTTTAGCTGGTATCTCCGTCAACAAGGAAAGGGACATAATCGTAGAACTATTATTCGCCTAAATTTTCCCCAAGACTTAACAATTTTGTTCAATAACCCTTCTGAGCAATATGTTCATCTTTCCCCTAGAAACATTATAAACTGGACAAGTTTTTGTCTAACCTATGTATACTATACAACCTCCATATTGTAAGTAATGAGTAAATAAACTTACTCTCTAAGTGTTATCTAGCTTTAACTAAAAAAAAAAAGACCTCTTTGGGCAGTGGCTATTCATTTGCTCCATTTGGAGCAGTGGTTTCTAGTTTCTGGATGCGCATGACAGGTACCCAGTAGCTTTTAAACACCAGATGCCTCCATGCGCTGTGCGGAGACAGTGGGTGCTTTGGTCCTGGGTGCGTTATGGTAACTACACCTGAAGGGGGAGACCCCATACTTCCAAAATTTTAACACCAATGTAAACCAATGGTACATCAATTAAAAGAAATTAAAAAGGAATCAATAGTAAAATAAAAGTTAAATTCTGAGGCCTCACTGTGACCAATGAAATTAGAATTTCTGGGAGTGAGACTCAGGCATTGGTGTTTTTTAAAGTTCCCCAGGCGATTTTACTATGTAGCCAGGCATGAGACTCACCACTTTGAAGTCTCCATCTCTTCTGGGTCATTCCTGACAGATCTATGAGGTCAGAGACTGGGTTGAGGCATTTTTTCTTTTTTCCACCATCAACCCATGCAAGTGCCCAATTTGCAAGAAATTCTGAGCCTCAAAATGTATCAAGGCTGTAAATGGACCGATTAAAATCTGTTTTTAGGGATGCAAGTCCCCAAAACGAAGAGGGAACGGGTGGGGGAGGGCTCACAAATATAGCGATGATAGACTATGAAAATGGATTCAGTTAGAGAGGGAGTGAAAGTTGAAATGATTTTCCAAACAAGAGTAACTAACTGGACTGAGTAACTCAGCTGGACTGAGAGGATATTTCAGGTCTTTTCCACTCCTAGATTCTTTGTCAAGGCAGTTTGGAAAGTTCTTAGACTTTCATGCCCTGACTTCACTTGCTACAACAGTTTCCTCTACTGTTTAATTAGACTAATTGTGTTTTAGGCTTGTACTAAGTACTGCCTAGAACTCTTAGGTGTTAAGAATCCTGTACTGTTTAAGGCTTCTCTCCCATGATGTAGCTTGACACCACCTCCCATACAGTGCTATTTTGTTGCAAAGAAACTCATGTTCAATCCCTTCCTGGAATTAAATTTGGCTATGACATTCTCTTCAACTCAATCGATCACTTAACATCTCTTAGGAGCCCTGGTTTGTTCTGTCAATTGTGTGTCTCAAAGCATCTTCCTGAAATGAATTTACTTTAAAGTTAAAGATGATTAGAGTGCTTCCTCTCCGGGAGACAATTACATTGCTGTATTCTTTGGCAGGGAGAAAAACAGTGTAGCATTAATTTTTCCAAGCTTTCTTTGAGTATTGCTAAAAGGAGACTTGTCAGCTTAATCCAGCATACTATAATAACGAAAGACAACTGCTATTAAAATGCAAGATTTTCTAGTAAGACCATTTCCAGGAGTTGTTTGGAAGCAGGAGAAAGGAGGGGAGAGAATGAAGGGAGATAGAGAAAGAATCTATTAGTATTTCTGACCTTTAAAGACACGTTTGTCAGTGAACGCTGTAGACAAAATAAACCAAATCAGAAACCTATTATTGAAATGTTTTTCTGCCTCTTTAGCCCAGTAGTATGTTATCCTGCCTCTTACACTGTTATGCTTTATCTGTTTTCTGGATGAATTGATATCTTCTGACAGGCTTTGTTAAGTGTACATAGTAAAAGGTCAAGTGTAAACCATTTGCTGGTGTTTCCTAGCAGGCTTTATGTCATGGTAAATAGAGATTGGAAGAGGTTTTTACTTTGCAGTATAGCTGTGTAGATAGTCTTCCAATGGACTGTGCTTTTTCTCATAGTGAAGCTCATAAACCTTGCGGGATTTTCAGGACTGTGAGTTTTAAATGGAGTCATCTCAGACTCCCCTCTTTCCCTCAACTCCAGATCCAGTCAAGCACCAAATACAGATGACTGCGCTTTGGGGATATCTCTGAAATCCATCCATTTCTTCCTATCTGTTGCCACTGTCTGAGGTGAGAGTACTGACATCTGTTCACTGTATCACTCTGGTATTTTGTCTGTCCCTCTGATGCCTTCTCGCCCCCCGTGCATCCTTTATCCTGCTAGCAGAATTAACTTTCCAAAGAACAGATCAGATGTTGACAGCCCTCTATCCAGAACACACACAAATCCACAAACATCCAGAATGAACCCTGAGGTTAAACAAATAAAAATCTCTGTGTCTCTCTGTACTCATGTGGAGAGATTCTCACCTGTGGGGATTAGAAAAATTTCACTGAAGAGGTGACACTTGATCAGGGTTTCAAAGGTTGAGTAAAAGCTCTTCAGGTTGAGAAAAGGGGAAATGGTAGTTCAAGCAGAGGGAATGGTTTGTACAGAATCACAGAATAAAAACCCAGAAACAAACCCACGCATATACTGCCTGTTGGTCTTTAACCTGGATGCCAAGAACACGCAATGGGGAAAAGATTATCTCTTCAACAAATAGTGTTGGAAAAACTGCATTTCCACATGCAAAAGAGTGAACTTGGACCCATAGCTTACACCATATATAAAAATCTAGCCAAAGTGAATTAAAGTTTAAATGTAAGACCTGAGACTATAAAACTCCTAGAAGGAAATCTCAGGAAAAAACATCGTGACATTGACCTTGGCAGTGGCTTTATGATATGACACGAAAAGCACAAACAAAGGCAACAAAAATAGGTAAATGTTACTACATCAAGCTAAGAAACTGTATAGCACAGCAGAAGAAACAATCAACACAGTGAAAAGGCAACCTACAGAATAGAAGAAAATATGATATTAATTTTAAAATATATATAAAAAATTCAATAGCACAGAACAATACAAAGCTGTAATAATTTAAAAATTGACAAAGGATTTGAATAGATGTTACTCCCAAGAAGATATGCAAAAGACCAACAAGTGTATGAAAAGTCGTTCAAAGTCATTAATCATCTGGGAAATGCAGGCCAAAACTACAAAGAGCTAACACCTTATACCTGTGAGGAGAACTATTTTTTACAGAGAAAAGATAGCAAGTGTTGGTGATGATGTGGAATAATTAGAACCTTTGAACACTGTTGGTTGGAACGCAGAATTGTGCAGCTGCTATGGAGAACACGTGGCGGTGCCTCAAAAAATTAGAAATAAAACTATCATATAATACACATTGCTCAGTGACAGGGGTATGTTTTGAGAAGTGTGTCATTAGGCAATATTATTGCTATGTGAATACCATAAAGTGTAATTACACAAACCTAGGTTCGTTAGCTCACTACACATTTAGCTGTAAATATCACAGTCATACCTATGGTCTTCTTTATTTTTTTTTATTGACGTATTTTTTTATTTCCTTTCATCGATGTTTTATAGCCTATTTTCTTTTTTTATTATTAATTTTTAAAAATTTACATATATTTGACATCAATTGTAATCCCCATGCGTTCCCCATCACCGTAACACCAGTGCACCATCACCTCAGTCCCCCGTGCTCCCGTCTGCCCTCAACCCTTCCCCTCTTCCCTCCCCACCAAGTGTTGTGGTCTTCTTTAATTAAAACATCATTATGTGATTTGTTGCTGTATAGGATTCCCACATGAGGGAACTAACCAAAAAACTGAAAAATCAGTATCTCTAAAAGATATTAGCACCCCAGTATTCATTTCATTGGAGCACTACTCACAATAATTAAGATATGGGAACAACCCAAATGTCCAACAGATGGGTGGATAAAGACTATAATACAATGAAATAGTATTAGGTCTTTAAAAGAAAGAATTCCTGCCATAGGCAGGAACATGGATGAGCCTTAAAGATATTATGCTGAGTGAAATAAGCCAGTCAGAGAAGCACAAATAATTCACTTAGATGAGGTATCTGAAATAGTCAGTCATACATAGTACCAGAGATTAGAACAGTGGTGACCAGTGGTGAAGGGCCAGAAGTAGGGGTGAAAAATTGCTAATCAGTAAGCAGCAAGTTTGAATTGTGCTCCATGAGTAAGTTCTAGAGAACTGCTGTACAACATCATGCCTATAATTACCAGTACTATATCGTACACTTAAAATCTTGATTAGAGGATAGATGTCATGTTAAGTGTTGTTACCATAATAAAATAGACATTCTTAAGAAGGAGATTGCAGAGACATTGAAAGGCATTGCATGTTTGACAAGTTTGAGAAGTTTGTTATGAATGAAGCATAGGATACTTGGGGAAAGTGGCAAGAAAGGAAGCTGATACAACAATTTGAGTCAGATTTTCTGTGTATTTCTTTGCCTGTCTTTTTAGTTGTCACCTGTTGGAGAGAAGAAACTGTCTTATCCAGTCCTGAAGTCCTAGGGCTTGCCTAGCTGACTGCCAAGCACACAGAAATGTTTGAATTAATTGGATGAATAAGGAGAGAGACTCTGTCAATGTTAATTAATTGATTTATTCATTACAGTACATGTTGAATACCTCAGTTAGACTCTAGGCTGAAGCAAAATTGAGATCCTATTTATTCTTTTATACAACAACAATATTAAGTCTTGTTTCAAACACAGATTTTATTTATTTATTTATCTATTTATCTATTTATTTAGCAGCCTTTTTCCACTACAGTCATGTTGTCTTCTCAAAGAGTAGATTCTAGTTTTCTTTGCAGTAGATTTGACTTCAGCTCAGGAATATCTCTAAAGGAACTAATCCCTTGTCAATACCCTATATTGATACTCCTAAGGTGAAATTGTTATAGGGGAAGTATAAATCTATAAAGATGCATTATCATATTACCAGAATCTCTGTTTTCTCCCGTGTGTTTAATTTCACAGCCAACAGCAGGGTTGTTTATCATCCATTCCTGAAAAATGAGTCCAAATGGGGATCCAACATTAGGAATGCAGAAAGCATAACTCCAGAACATTAATGATACAGTATAGCAAAATTAATGGGGTGAGGGGAAGGAGGGAGCATACAAATTTTGAACATGTAAATGAAGATTTACTGTATTTATGTAGTCCTATCTTTAGGGAATGCTAAATCACAAACTCATCATTGGTTAATTAGGAGGTAATTAAAATTGTAACATAGTGATTGGATAAATAGTTAATGAATGCTGAATGAATGAAAAAAGGAAATCTAGGGAAATTAGTGTGTACAATTTGGAAAAACAAAGATATAAATGATATTCCTACAGTACGTCAGTCTTAAAGGATACCGTATCCTTTCAGTGTTCGTTGATGTGATGAGCTTAACTCTCCAGACACCACAGGAGTTTCAGCTCTCTCCTCTTCAAAGCACCCTACACTGAAATGCAGATTTATCTGACTGCTACTTCAATTTTCACACACTTGCAGTGAAATTATTTTGCTGAGTCTTGTTTACAACTTATTTATTGGAGTCTTAAGAATCTATTAGTGGAAATTGGTGTACTATGTAGTAACTGTTCCTTCTGAAAGTGCTTGCTCTGCCTAGGTTCCTGATCAGATCCAGCTGACTAGCTAGTTTTAAAAACCAGTAGAGTGGTTTCTTCAGGGAGAGCTATGCTTGCTTTTGATAATGACCTCAGCTTTATGAAATCAATCAGCCCGAAGGGAAGATCTCATTACATATCTGACAAGATAGACTCCATATTCAATAGCAGAATAACTCTCTGTCCTCAGGCACGGAAACCTGCAATTATTTATTTTATTTAGACAGACACCCATAACACAATACCTCTGGGGACACTCTCACATAAGTATGAAACAGGTAATCTAATGCTCAGTGTGTTAGGAACCTGCCTTATGCCTGTCACACAGGTGGAATATTTGTCAACAGGAATTGCAGTGTGCTGAGAGCCAGCTCAGAGCAGGCTCGGATGAATCACCATCGTTCTAATCCCCTAACCCCAAAGATGTAGAGAGAAGGTAGTGGCTGAACTGTCCCTAAGGCTAAACTCCAGGAAAGTAAGACTTTCTCTTTCCATTTCCTCTAAAGACTGCCAGACTTTATCCTAAGAAAATGATAGATCACCCGTCTGCCATCTGTCACTCTGAACTGTTCTATCAAATCAACAGTTTTTTGAACTTTATATTCATTGGGGAATGTGATTCTTTGCTGTGCTTCCCAAGCCTTAAATTGTACCAGGGAAAAGAACCCTGAAGAATTCTTCTTCTTGAAGTTGGAAATAAGTATTTTGCTTTCCTGCTCACGGAACTGAAATATCTTAACAGATTTAGTTCAGACTTTCCTCAAATAATTCACCTTTACCAGGCCTGAGAGATGTCAGCCTCACAGGAAAAGCACAGAGAACATTCTGAGAGTAGGAAAATATGAATTTCAAGAGAAATGGTGCTTCTGTGTTCCAGCTTTAGTGTCACAGTTAGCCGTGTTCTAATAACATAGCACCTGTCTGTACGCGAGTGCGATTAAAGCGTTGGGAGGAGGCATTTCAGTTGTAAGGGGGAAATGGCTTCGTTCTTGTTGGAAATTTCAAGGTGGTGACAAATATTGTCTCCCAAAAATAGTACAAGCAATGAGCAATCACTGACGATTGCCAGCTTTATTTATTAATGATTTACCTTCATGACTGTGTATCACCTGCAAGAAGTGAGGGTTGTAGACTGAATGTAAAGCTCGCATCTTCCAAACTCATAAACAGGATGGAATCTGGGGGCCTAAGGATATAAACCTAGAATTTTCAGATTCTGTTCTATTCTGAGGCAAATATCTATAAATCCTCAACTGGTTAAAAAGGGCGCTAATCCTTATTTAGTGTCTAACATGTTCTAGACCCTAAACATAGATTCTCGCACTTAATTTTCCTCATTTTCCTGTAAAGAGGGGGTGGGGCATGACCATGCCTATTTTACAGTGTAGAAACCATTTCGGAGAGACTTGTTTTAGGTACCTTATGAGTGGTGGACGTGGTTGGGAATCCAGTGTGACCCCAGAGTAGCGCTGACAAGTGCCTTTTGTGGGGCAGCAGCCACCAGCCACGTGTCGCTCTTGGGCTCTTGAAATGTAACTAGTGCAACAGAAGAGCTGAACTTTTCATTTCATTTTACTTTCTTTGAACTTGGACTTAAATGGCTGCATGTGGCTGATGGCGACTGGATGGGAGCATGTCTCTAGGCGAGGCCTTTCCTTGACCATGGTTTATAAAGCAGGAGCCTGTAACCTGGTGTATGTTCAACTATTAAGAGAAACTCCGTGGATAAGGGTGTCCTTTACAGTGTTTTCTCATGTAAGAGTCTTGGTGGAGGACTCTTTTGCCTCTTGGGGAAGAATGAAGTTATGCAGAGTGAATCATAGTCTTCCACTCTACCCCCAAGAAATTTTCTGGGATCCTAGGATGGACAGGATACCAGGAATGTCGAAGGAACCCCAAAACATTCCTTCTTCCCTTCAAATCAGCCCCAGCAGCAGATTGGTTGGCATCTAGAGTGTGAAACATAGCTATTGTGCCCAAAGTTGATGCTGAGTTGAGTTCAGTATGCATTTTGGAATGCTGATAAGTGTGCAGGGCACCACGCCAGGATGGGGGTGGGGGGCGGACGGGAGAGTAAAATAGGACTGAGATGGATGCACATAAAGCACGTCCTCAACGTGTTTAAACTTGGCGGCGACTTAAAGCAGGAGGGAAGGGCAAATGAGACAAATTTCCAAAGAACTGTAACACGGCATGTTCTAAGAGGTACAAGGGAAGTGCATCGGAGGAGGGTCAGAAAATCAGAGGCACTTTGTGGAGGGGGCCAGGGAGAGTGACTGGAGTGAGGGCAGAAAAAGCACAAGGGACTGAGATGATGGTGCTCTCGTGAATTGGTGGTGGGAATTCCATGGGGACTACAAATGATGTCAAATATACATAAATAAAGAAAAAAATAGAATTTTAAAAGCCCAAGTTCCTTGTTCTCCTGCTTACTAGCTATGTGACGTTGGGAAATTTACTTAAAACCCTGTTTTCCCTTTCTTCGTTTTCCTTTTCTTCATTGCAGATGAGAACAGTGAGTAGAACGTAGGACAGTATCAGTGTAAAGCAGGCACATTCCGAGCGGGCAAAGAGTGGCGCTGCCCTGGTAGCTGTGTACGTCTCGTGTCGGGCGGAGGCGGGTAACTATCATGAAGCATCATGAAGGAAATAGCATCTGAGATAAACCCTGAAGGAAGGGCTGTGCTCTGAAGGTTGGAAATCGAGAAGAAGGAGGAGCAGCAGGACCCAAAATGTGGAGAGTTCGGAAAGTACTGGAATGGAGTTTAAGTGCTGGGTAGTCCCATTTTGTTAGTGTCATACTCATCTACTCACACCTGTGAGATCAGCGTCACCAGGAAACTTGTTAGAAAAGCAGACCACAACCGAGACTTACTGAACCAAAATCTGTATTTTCACAAGGAAACCTGGGGCTCAAGAAATGTTGGGGCAGAGGAGGGTCATAGAAGGAAGCAAGGCTGGGAAAGGAGGGGGTCGTTTGAGGAGTCACTAGAAGTCTCTGAAGTATCACTCTCAATAAAAATCTACCTGTGGGCAGTATCAGGCCTTGAAAGGGGCACCTATGCCCTCACTGTTTTCTCTCTTCTGTCCACCGCCGTGCAAGCCAGCCCTTAGCGGGAGAGGACTTGGCCCCTCTCTTTCCTCTCTTGCCTTCCCTCACCATTAATCTCTTACAATTACCCTGCTTCAGCTAAACCAGCTATACAGAACGTTGCACTTACGAAATTGACAAAGTAGGTTCCATTTGTTTCATATCAGCTAAGACCTGGAACTGAGAAATGTTCGTTGGTTTTGGCTGCTAAGCCCTGTGGCTGGGGAGTGATACTGCAGTCTGACTCCTTTGCGCATTGTAAATATTCTTTCAGAAGTAGCAGGTGGAGCAGTTGGGTGGTGAGAGCTGAAAATGTGGTGTCAGAGGTTTCAGGCCTGGACTGAGGAAGGAAGGGGATGCTCCCCACGTGGATAAATCATAGAAAAGCACCTGCCTGTGCATTAAGGGCCTGGCCATTATCCTAACCACTTATTTAATTTGAATGTTTTGAATTAAAAGCTGAGTTGGAGACCCTCCTCCTTTCCCTTACCATGGAGTCCCAGATCTGATTTTAAACAAGTAGAGAATAGGACTGGTCATGCAAATTTGTTTTATAGGCAAATTAGCTGCAATGTTCCAGTTGCCAAAAAATCATATTCTATTTTTTCAGCACAAAATGTCTGGAGATTGCTGCCTTGAATTGAATTTATCAGGTTTCACAGGATGTAACCATTTTCTTATAAAAGAAACTAATCCAGGGAAGATAATGTGTTTCTGTACCACCTAAGTCTGTGGGCCACAGCTGCAAATAAGAACTAGCAAGGCCCACCGGGTCACCTTTTGGTCCTTTATCCTGGGGCAATCATTAAAAGTGTTAGATTGCATCGTGAAGGTTAGTCCTCATTTGACCTGATAGTGGAAAGCTCTGTAAAGTGAATTGTGACCGTAACTAGTACAGCAGCTGAGCACAAAGAGATCATTGATCTTCTTTCACAAGAAGCATGAAAATTCTTCAGTGTTTTCCTCAAAGCCCAGGAGCCATTTGCACGTGTATGGCGGACCTCATTGCATAGGAAACCCTGACCTGCAGGCTGGACAGTTCGCTAGGAACCACACTTCATTCTGAGCTGCTTGATCTTCTGCTTCCATTGGAGAAGAAATATCATTTTCCAGAAACTCCACCCCAAGCCTTCACTTGGATGCGTACTTCCTAAAGGGGCCTCATGTGTGATAGGGAGTCCGATAACTTGTATTTCGACACAACACAAACTAAGCTGTCTACACCAGTCGGCCCAGTTTTAGATGAGAGTTCATTCCGTTGCCATGTGGGTGTTTTAAATTATGACCATAAGATACAGAGATAGCAGGAATCTCTATCATTAAGGTCTATTACCTATTTTCCTTTTATTTTACCAATTTGTACTTTCCATTAGACAAGCTGTACATTTTGTGGGGCTAGGTAGTGAGCAGACGAGCTGTGAGGAGGCATGAATGAGCAAAGTTCAAGTTTTATTAAATTTATACTCCGGAATAAAAGGGCAAGGGCTACAAGAAACATATGACTGGAAAATTTCTAATTTTGCTCCATTAGTTATCTGTGACTCCCTCGTTTGTTTTCTTGCAGTGGCTGGCAGTAGAACCCTTAAAAAGTTAGATTTCCCAGGTGCTCATTTTAGAGACAATAAGAAAGTTGACAATTAACAAAATGCATCCTGCTTCACCAGCAGTTTGGGGAAGGTAAAAGGAACCCTAATAAAATAAGTGGCAGTTCTTAAAAATGTAAGGAAGCTGAATTCCCAGGAACATACAAAAGAGTGGTCCCCAGACTGACACACCTCCTGCTCCCCAGGTTTAGGTCAGGAATTCTATAGATGAGGTCCCACACTGCACAGAAGGATGAACTAGGATCTTCAAAAGATTATTCCTTGTAAAAATAATCTTCAAAAGATTATTCCTAATTTAATATTCCCCAGTTTCATCTTGTCCAGTTGAAAATTGGTTGAAAATGATTCCATAAGAGATTTAAAGATAAACTCTGTAGTTTGGGTGCATGTTTTATACTTAAGTCATCATTGGAATTTCAGCAACAAGAATTGTTTAATTTAAAGGTGTGGCTTTCTTTTTAACATTGAAATTGTCTTAATAGCACTATTTTACTTAAAGTAGCATCAGGCATGGATCACAAATACGTGACACAGAAAAAGATCCTATAAGCATTTATTGACTTACTGGTGTATTTACTGCTGACTTAAGGTAGGAATAAAACAATACAATAAAAGTAGTTAGGCATCACCAATGTGTCTTTGGATTTTGCTGTTTCTATAACCCTTGTTTTCCAAACACAAATCTTTAGCGACTGCATTGTGTCCTGGATATAATATAAAATGTGGATTTGTATTCAGTGAATCAGCTCACACAGTGTGATATCTCTCTTGTGGATATGAGGTCTTTCCCTATAAGAAAGAAAGCCTGAGATGGTGCCCTGATTTATCAGGATTTTCACATATGTTGATCATTTATGAGGAGGCTGCATAGAAAGTACTCAAATCTCACTTTTAATTCAGTGCCAAACAGAAGTCTGTACATTAGTGTGACAAACAAAATACCTAAATCCCTGAAGTTATCAGCTGGGACTAAATGAAAGGCAAGCTCGATTATAGTCACATGTCTGTTACTAAATGCCTTTAGTTCATCAGATTTTTTTTCCCTCTGAACTCCTTCAACTTTTAGAAGAAGGAACAAACATCAATGAAAAAGTTCAAGGAGGAAAGCAAGGTATGTTCATGGATCAGGGCAAATTCAGACCAGTCTCCTCACATTGCACATTAACAATTCAGAAATTAAAGTAGAAACCCAAAGTTGTAATAGTAGCAGTTAATAGTTATTGAGCATCTGCTCTATGCCAGATGTGATGCAGAGTGTTCTACGTACCTGATCTCATTTAATCCTTTTAACAATCCAGCCAGTTAGGTGCTGTTATCAGCCTCCTTTTATAGATCACGAGCTCTGTGAAACCCGGTCTTCCACTTTAAAAGGTAGTGATACGGACTACATATTTTTCTGTAAAATTACCAAGTGCAAAACAAAATAAGTACTTTTTTCTGGTTAACCATCGCTAATCAGAACCTCCTAAATCCCTGAGCATTCCATTTGATCAAGATTTCACTTGCAATATGGCACTCAAATGGTGGACATGCATTTAAAACTTGATTATTCTGAGAAATGTTGATATAATCAGCATCAGAACTTTTAAGTTGTGGCATTATCATCTGTTAAGTCTTCAAGTGCATAAGTTCCTAGAATGAGCTATATACTCCTATCCAATTGAATATTAATTTATTCATTCAACCAGTGCCCCGTCTGTTCCAGGAGTCAGACATGGTGGTGGGCACAGGGGATATAGTTGTACAACAGAGCAGGGAACTACAGGGACAGGAACAGACAGACGGAGAAGGAGGAAGGAGAGAGCGCAAGCACGTGCGAGAGAGAGATCCTCTTCAGAAAAACTTATCCAATCTAATCTTTTATTTATTATAAGACTATGTATTATACATACATATTTAAACAGAATAATAGTGTATATGCTCATTTATAACCTGCTCTTGAAGTTGGAACTATAGTGATTATTTTTCCATGTCAATGAATATTCTTTTTATTTATTTTTATATTGCGATAGCATTAGTTTGCAGCCCTATATATGACTTATGATTCACTTAAATTAATAAGTAATCATAATTTTATATATCCGTTACCTTTGCAATGACCCTGTGCAGTGCTATCATTCCCCTTTTACACATGATGAAGCTAAGACTTAGGAAGATCACATGAATTACCCAAAGCTACTCAGCTAGTAAAGGACAGAGAACCAATATTTGAGCTCTAATCTGCCAGGCTCAGAAGCACTACTGTTTCTATCATACCATTCTATCTCCCACGGAACTTACTTTGATCAGTATGAAACTGCAGGGAGAAATGCCAAGAAAGTTTTGGGTAGTATACTAATATCTGACTCTCTGGGAGCATTCAAGTGCCAGAAAGGTCTTCCTTTGAAAATGATATGCAGATCTAGTCTGTGAAAAATCATCTCGGGCATGACCTGAATATTTCCTAATATACTGCGCTGGGTGTTCGTATAGTTAGTTCTAGTCGTGGCACAGATTTAATAGCCGGTGGATATGATGCAATGAGTGGCGGGCTCAGGATACAGAAGCAAGTTTTGATCCGTTCTCGTAGTTATTCGGTTGATGCAGAGAAGGAGTGTTTGACAGGTCCCGGGAGACATGTGATGGAAGTGTTCCAAATGGAGTCTGATTGCTGAAGAAATGCCACTCGTTACGCAGCCTGAAAACATAAGCCTAGGGATGTTTTTTATTAAAAGCAATAATGTGAAACGTCATTTTGTTAGAGCGTTAGCATGCATTGTACTGAAACTTGATTGACCTTTAGCTGACTGCATTCCAAGCCTTTTATTGACATCTCGCAACACTGCCTCAAGAATTCTATAGCTGCAGGCCCTAGAAAAATTGAGGGTTAAAGAATGAGCCCTGAGAGGCCAACCTGATTTCTCTTTTGATAGGATTAGAGAACCAGTAGATAAAAGGCTTAGGAAAGTCACCTAACTTTGGACTTTAACAAAGCTTCTGATTCCGCATTAAATGAAGTTTTAATTGAAACACTTGAAATTCCAGGTGCTACCAAGGAGTTAAAAAACCATTTCTGCTGGCCCCTGACTGACCTGTGTAAGACCTGCAGAGCAGAAAATGCTTTTAGCCATTTGATATGGTGCAGCAGCGACTAGAAAGTCACCATGTTTCTGACATCATTTGAAGAGTAAAGGAGGGCCTCCCCGGTGGCCCAGCAGGTTGAGCGCCACACTGTGAAGCATCTGTGGCACAGCAGAGCGAGTTCGATCCCTGTCCAGGGAGGGGACCCACATGGTGAAGAGCAAAGTATTAGTACTACCCACCTGGGCCATGACTTCCCATCACTCTACCTACTGAATAATGCCCCTTTTGTTATTGTTTTTTTTAAATTGAGCTAACTGGTTTACAACACTGTGTATGATTCAGAGGTGTAGAATCACACTTCCTCACATGGATGTCAGCACACCACCCCCCATAGTCCTCTGCCATGGTTCAGTGGGCCTTCTCCACACTCTGCCATCCCCTCTCCCTCCCTCTCTGGTAGCCACAATTCTACAGTCAGATTCTAGGGTTTGTTTTGATTTAAACAGACAAAAAAAAGAGTAAATAAATAACCCCTTGCAGTTTCGGTATCTTTGTCTTCTTTCCCCATTTGCTGTGGAATTATAGTTTTCTGGAATCCTCTGTATTATTGACCAAAGTGACTATGGCACCAGAATAGTGCAATGATTATATCTGCATCGATGAAACAAACCTTGTAGTGAAAGAATGCAAAAATGTCAGGAGGTAACCTAAGGAATATATGGCCAGCATTTTGAAAGGAAGAGTAAATCCAATCATAGCCATATTTATAGAGGGTCCTGTCTCTTTAAGGAAGGAATAGAAGACAATTGAGAGCTTATGACCAAAATATTAATTTCCTAGAAGCAGGAGGGATCTTACAAATGACAGAGTTCTTTTAAGGGCCTATATTTCAATACTGTATTTTTCAGCAAGACCTGTAAATATTACAGAGGGCAACTGGCTTTAAACAATTCATGTATTAGTCCTAGACTTTGAAGATTGAAAGAGGTTTTCCTCTGGTGGCTCAGATGAAATCTGGAGACATCCCAGTCCTTAATGGAGTCTGGACTTTGGCTTTCTTTTTCTTCTTTAGGATTGAACCAGCTGCCCTTTGACCCTGCCAACAACAACGAGCCCCTGCAATTTGGTAGTGCCAGTGGCCCTTTGGTCACAGAAGGCCTCATTGAAAATGGAGGGGAATCGAGCAAGAAAAGAAAGAGAACAAATGCTCCTGCAGGTAAGCTAGGCCTTAATGCACTCTCTTCAGCCAGTGCCATTGAGCCAACATTTCCCTTGAGCCTTGTATATGGCAGGCACTGTGCTAGATTTGTAGGAACCACAGAAATGAAAGCCCAAGCCTCCCTGGTGGTGCAGGGGGTTAAGTCGCAGTACTAGGAAGCTCTCTGCAGCCACTGCAGCATGAGTTCAATCCCCGGCCAGGGAGCTGATCCACATGGTGCAGCAGACCTCTCCTGCCTCACCTGCCGCTCCCCTCAACAGTGTACTTCAGTAGATCCACCTGTTCTGCTCCCCACTCTGTCTCTGAATCTTCTCACCCCCTGCACCTCTGGCCTACACTCCAGCCCTTGTAGGCATAAATAAGTAAATCTTAAAAAAAAAGAAAGAGTCCCTGACTCGAAGGAACTCACAATGATATAGAGGGAGAGAGTAAAACGACATGAATAGTTTTAATAATAAAGTAGTGTAAAACAGCATCTCACCAGTGCTGTGGTAAATGTGTAAAAGGAAAAAGTATCTATAGGGGTATGAATCCTTGGGCATCGTGGAACACTTAACAGTGGAAGTGACGTTTGTAGCTGGCTCTTACATGAGTAGGCTTGAGACAAAAGATGAGTAAAAACCATTGGTTTTGGTGGAAGGGATTGCACGAGTGAGTGGTTTCACTGTACATTTTTCTTTGTGTGTGCATGTGATGGTGTGCCCGCACGTTTACTTGTGATGCAGGTAACTGTGTGTATTTGCATCTCAGCGCCCACCTGTTTCTCCCAGCACACACTGTGCCCGTGTGTGTTTTGAGTCCTCCTTGCGCTCTTAGAGCAGCTAAGAGCACATTTTCTTAAGTCCCCTATCATAGCCAGCTAGATTTTTAGCCTCCTCTCCAGTCCTCTGTATCCGTCATGCTTGACTGGTTTAGTCTTGTGGAAATGTCTCCAAAAGAGTGGGGAAACCATAGGTCTTAATTGATCACTTTTATTTTAAATTTCATCTCTTTGTTGCTTGGCTGTTTATTTGGAAATAGTAACTTGTATGGAGAGACTGGTCTTAAATTTTCAGATGGGCCTAATAGGGCCGTTCATGGTACTTTTTTATTTTGTTCTGATTTTTTATATCACTTTTATATTCTGATTATAATATGGAGCATGTTTATAAACATATCACATCATATCTCACTTTTAGTTTTTATTTTTTAAATTATGTTTGTTGTCGTAGCAATTTATAATACAGTCTGTGTTTTAGGGGTATAGGTTCACCCCCATACAAATGTGTTATCACCCCAGCCCACCACCAAAGCCCCGATAATCGTCCACCATAACCGATTTTTAGATGATTAATTTTTCTGCTTATAAATTAATATATTTAGTAAACAAAAGTTTGGAAAACAAAAATGCAGTAAAATATTTGGACCCTCAAAAATAAAAGAGTGATTCTCAAAACTGTATATTCTGGAACACTGGAAAGTGTAGCCAGAGAAAATGACCTGAGTTGTGATTGCCAACTCTACCTCCCTGTGCCCTGAGGTTGGTTGCTACCCCCTCAGAGTTCACCTCTGAGTTTCAATTATAAAGGAGAACGATACTAAAACCATTTAGGGAGTGATAGCAGAATTAAATGAACTGATGCAGGTAAAGTGCTTCATATGCTATCTGCACACAGCCATCATTTCATGTCATTATTTTGTTATCTCATTACTATAGTACAATCATATCATAAAGTTCATCGTTTTAAGAATCAACACATTTCACAATTTCCAGTTAGTCATTGCGGATACAAAGGCTGTGTGTGTGTGTGTGTGGTGTGCACTTACTTGCCTTTTTAAGGTATATGTTTGACATAAATTCATTGCTTACTTACAGGCATAACTCCAATCATTAATTACCGTGCTGTACTATAACACTCTACTTTTTCAGGTTTTCACGGTTTCCTAAGCAATATAGGTCTATTGCCTCTACTCTAAGTTGTGCTAGACTGTGGTGGTTTTTTCAGTTGTTACAGCCACGTTTTACTTTGTCCTGTCTGCAATCTGTGTTCACTTCTGGTTTCCTTCAGTATCTATTGATATAGCAGCTTTTTTTCCTTCATCTTATCAGCTACAAACTTTAAACAAAAAACCCATTCCTTTCTCCATGTTGGTTTATCGCTAGTATGTTAAGTAAGAATTAAACAGCTCTATGTGAACCCCTTATGGAGAAGGTTCTAGGATTTGGGGCATCAAAGTTCGACATCTCTTTGGGCTGTTTTGAGGCCTTTTTTGGTCACCTACTAATTTTACCCCCATATTCATGATCCCGAGTGCTGGTTTTGAGCAGTGTCTCCTGAACCGTTGTTAATCCTTGAGAGTGGGAAAGTGGAGGTGCGTTCTCTGAGTGATGAACTCTAAGTTCGATTTTACTTCTAATGAGCGTATTCAGCTAGAGCAAAGTAGCTGTTGCAGATACAGGGTTTTAGCAGTAGACTATGCTAATCTGTAATTAGCAGAATCAATTTGCATTCAAATAATGAATATGCTGACGTTCTTAAAAAAAACAGTATGTTCTTTAAAATAGGTGAAAGAGGCCCCTGGCAAGCTAAATTATCTCTCTTGCAGTCTTTTTCACACTATTTGCTTAGCGAACCCTTTCTTTATGAGTAATACAAAGGTTACACCAGCCCAGGTTAAATTACCACAAATTCCAAATTAGTGTAGTTGAAATTAATGAGGTGTTACTATGCAGGGAGCCTCTTAGAATTGGTCAACTGGTAATCTTATGGCATAGATTGTAAATGGGCAGGCTGCCCCATAACTATTTTCTTCCTATGCAGTGCCAAACAAAAGGAAGAGGGAAGTTATTTTGGGAATAGAGACTTCCTTCTTCTTTTGTCACAGTTGTAGGAATGCTGCAGTTGGAAGTGCTTGCAGTGGCTGCCCATTTCAGCGCTAAGTGGAGATACACATCTAGCTGTTACAGAACTCAACCATGTGTGCCCTTTGAATCAAAGATCTCCCTGCCTCGCCTTTCATTACAAATGAGGGATGGGTCTTTGCTTGCAGCTCTAGTTCCTCATTACACATTCTTTTTTTTACTTTCTTTCCAGTCCCTCCTACCTCACCCTTTTCTATACACTGTCTTCTCCTTTTATACTAAAATTGATTTCTTGAAGGTCAACAGTGATCTCCAAATTGTCAAAGTCACAGTGGCCTTTTGGCAGCTTTCAACCACGTTGACCTCTTTGCTTCATTTGAGGCTGTTAGCCTCCCCTTCTTTGAGTTCCCTACTCTTGCTTCTTTGGCATTAGACTCAGTAGATTCTTCTTCCTTTTCTGTCTCTTTTGAGCATTCTTTCTCCTTTTCTTCCTACCTCCATTGTAATTGAGGTTACTCTTATCCACATTTACAAGTCACGAAATAAAGGTTAAGTAGAGGTACCAAAGCATGGGCATTTAACAAGTCATTTAACCAAGTCTCCAACTCTGGCCCCTAAGCCAGTAATTAATGTTTGGAGATAGTCGGAATCTGGAGTCATTACCAAAATGTTTATTAAACATTAGTAGCACACTAAGGGGCCTATATTTATGTGAGAATAAGGTGAACAGAGCATGGATTTGATTATCTCTAGAATCCCTTAGAATGCAGATCCTGCAATTTATTTTCAGCTTTCTTGTCTGCTACTCCCCAAAAAATATCTTCTTTTTCAGCCAGGCTGACTGCTACCTGTATGCAGTGTGGCCGTGTGCTGACGTCACTTGGTTACCTTGCTCATACCATTTTTCCCTCTACTTTCACCGGTCATCATCCTGTCCAACTGACCTTCTCCAGGAAGCCTCCTGGATCATCCCGTTTAAAATGTTCACTTGTACCATAGACACCCCTTAGTCATTATATTCATATGAATCACTTGCTACTGACTATAGATCACCTAGAAATGGTCGGTTATCTGTTTATATGAATATGCCTTAGCTTTTCAACTGAACATCAACCCCTTATTGGAAGGCCCCTGACTAGCAGAGTTAAAAATATCTTGCACACAACAGATTTTCAGTTGTTGGTTGAGCACATATGTGGTTGAAGAGTTGCTTTCCCTTTGCCTTACTGTTCTCTTGCCACTCCCAGGGTAGAGCATTGCATAAGTTGGTCACTCCATAGCTGATGTTTGATCAACTAACTACTTCACTTGACCCCAAATGTCAAACTCCAGACATTCGTAAGATTACAGTATGAGAAGCAACCACAAGTCAGATCTGGATGTTTGTGAAAAGAATACTTGGCCCCTATAGGATCCTTGATTCTTTACTAGGTAACATTTCATGAGTGCCTTAGGGGAAAAGATAGGTAGCATGCAGGTGCCCTGCCCTGCCTTCTCTGTGAAGTAGATTGGTAATCTGGATTAGATATGTTACATCTGACCACAAACTCGTCCCTTGTGGATCCGGCTGCTCCCAGCTTTTATCCTGAGTTGAGCTCAGACGTCTTCAGAGCATGTTTGCTTTCAAATTTCACCTTGTACCCTTGGAAACGTTTCTTCAGTGATGCTGCATGCATTGTTTAAGATGGCAAAATGAGTACACTTATTCAGCTGGTACTCTATGACCCCCAAAAATAGAAGATTATTAGACCCTTGTCAGATCATAATGCCAAGTTCCTGTCCTGAAGATGCCAACTGCCTCCTGGTTTAAGGTCCACCTGAATTTGTAGAAACAGATTCCAACTCTCTTCTAAGATGTACCCTCTAAAGTAGAAGAATCCATGAGTCAACAAAACCAGGGGGATAATGACTAAAATTGAATGCATTCTTTCAAGCCACATCATGATATGCTAATATCCAGAAAAAATGTGTGAGCCCTCTGGAAGAGCAGGCAACTAGACTGGGGATAATTATAAAACTAAAGTGATCATCCAGATGTGGACACTTACATTTCCGTTGTCTTCACTCATGTACCTATATTAAAAGATACACTTGCACTTAAATACGCATTATCCAGTACTTAACAATATTGCCATTTTTCATTTGAAATAATGATTGACTCAAGAATTGAAGAGCTCTAGGAAGACCTTTATATGCAATAATAATTTTCATCTGTACAGTGGTTCTTTCTCTTAATATATTTTCATATTCCCTTCATGTTGCAGATAAGATGCTGACAGCAAGAGGAAAAACAACTTTGTCTAAGATAGACAGGCATCACCAGGAATGTTATGATATGATCAGGACCTCCAGAAAGTATCTCATCGTGGTGATAGACCCCTAACTCAGTTATCAAGGTTTCCTTTCAAATTCTTGAAGTCAAAATGAGACTTGACAATATGAAAGACAGTGAACAGTAGCAGCACTGCCCAGGCTACACTAATGAGAGGAAGTGAGCCTCCAGAGCATAAGGAGGTTCAGTCAGCCATAAGGAAGAGCTACATCAGAATGAGTGATCAGGGGCAGTTGTTTAAGCGTGCTTAGAAGAGGGATATAAAAATGAGATGAGTGCTCATGTGCCTAGAAGTACTTTTATTTCCTTTCTCACCTAGAAGAGGCATCAGAAAGCAGGAAACTTTTCTGTGACACTTTACAGCCCTTTGATTTACCTCAGACTCACAGGGCTGAGACTTTTATTTCACATGTACTTTGAAGTCCACAAATGAAACCATTGATTGTTTTTAAAGAGAGAAAATGCCACCGTTTTATATCTTGGTGTGTGGTATTTCTAGCATGTCAGCTGAATTATTACATTGCCATCGGCAAGAAGAGCCTATTGTTTCCTTCAGATGGAATTAAAATAAGAAAAAGAGTAGACTAATAGCCCTACTCAGCTTCTTTAGTCCTTTGGACATTTTTATCTGATTACAATTTCAAGAAATAAAACCATATCTTGATAACTAGAGGAAAAAAGTAAGGCTACTTCATTCTTTCTCAGGTCTGACAGAAGCTCAGTGTGAAATTTTTCATCTTTAAGGACTATGGGGGCGGGGGTGGAAAAGAGAGTGAGGTGGCACAAAAGAGGGAGGATAGAGAAATGCAAACACATCTCTCTCAAGTTGCCCCAGCCTTTGGAATAGCTCTAAATGATTTTAGACTTCACTCTGCCTGAGTCTTTAGGAGTCCTTTTCTCTAGGGGACATGCAGTGTGAGTCAGCCTCACGCGGTGGTGATAAAGAGACCAGTGGTAGATGTCGAATCAGAGTGTTTTAGAGTTGCAGGCAACCTCAACTAAATGCATCATTTTTACACACAAAGAACCAGAGACCCACAGAAGAGACCTGTCTAAACACACATGGTTAATTAATGGAAGAACCAGAACTAGTTATTACCAGACTAGACAATCATTTCAGATTGGCTCGGATTGTGGCATCTGATTGATTCATTGGAACTGTAGAAAGTGTGTTTCTAATCTGGGGGAGGTGGCTTCCCACATGCTAATATCATGGCATGATTTGTAGCAAGCTAACCAGTGGTATATGGAGCCCCGTTCTGTACTGCCAGCCATACCGTGGGAATGGGGGGGGGGGGGG
>JAGFMF010011408.1:981902-996563 GCA_019455555.1 Galemys pyrenaicus | reverse complement strand
GGATCGCCTTTTGGCCTTATGGAAATCACAGATATATATTTTAAGCCTCAGTTTCCACATATGTATAATGGGGAATGCGTTTTAAAAATTGTCAGGTGCTACTCTTAAAGTTCCTGTTGCTACTTGTTAGGCTTTGAAAGCATGAAACCTCTTCTTCCGATCTTGAATCAAACTAAGAACACAGAAAACTTGTGAGGAACAAAATATGGTATCAGTTTATTATGGGTAGAACTGGACTGAATAACATTGCTTGAGATTGAGGTCTAATGAGATTTCCTACCATCTCCAGCTCCAAATCTGTACCTCACTATCCACTTACTCTGCCAGTAACACTTCAGTGAGAGCTAGAAATTAAGAGCTAGTTGGCCAATATTCCTGCGACTGGAAGACACGGCCTGTGCCCAGAGCAAGCTCTGTTCGCTTTGAAAGAGACAAAGCTTCATCTCAGCTGGCGGGCATTCTGACCCGATAGCAGGAAGGCAGAGAGGTTAAGCCACGAATGACGAAGTTTTATTTTAATCCTACCACAGATAAGTCAGTCCTACTCCTACGCCAAAGAACAAGCAAGGGTAGGATGAAAGTTTCCATAGTTCTGTCTGCCCATTCTCACAGAGTGGATGTATCTCACCCCATGAAATGGTGACAAGAATGCCCATCATCCCCAACATTGTAGTTTATTCGATGACTAACATGATTTTTGATTTTTCAAAATTTATTCTTAAGATTTATTTAATTCTTAATAATTTTTATTGAGGTAACATCAGCTTATAAAATGAAGTTTCACGTGCACAACATTATGATGTGAACCTATATGTACTACATTATGATCATCTTCGAAAGTCTAGCTTCCATCACCCTAAGACTGGTTCCCTTTTCCTATTTTCCCCACCAGGCAGCCAGAGGAAAGGAGCAACCATTTTCCTGTGTGTGGGACCAATAAATAGGGTTGTAACACTACACATGTATTACATTTACATTTTTACTTCTCTGTGTATAAAATGAAGACATATTCCAGATGCACCTCAACCTCATGTCATCTACTTTAGCCTCAATGTATTATCTTACAATGAAGAGGTTTCATTTTGAGGTATAACCAACATGGAAAACCCCAATGAATGAATGGATTCATGAATGAATGAATGTTTCAGCAGTCTTTCACATGGAACTACAAACGCCACAAGTTTCCTTTCTCTTCTGTGGCACCAAAGTATAATCACAAGCTTTATTACTACTGCTACTACTAATAGCTAACAGTATGGAACATCTACACATGCCAGACACTGTTCTAAGTATTTCTAACAGGTCAATTTATTTTATTTTCACAGCAACTCTATATGAGTTTTTAAAAGCACCCCAGATGACTCCGGTATGCAACCAGATTTGAGAAGCAGTGTAGGTGTCCTTGCTGTACCTAGGCCACTATGACAGCATACATCTAGAGTCTTCTGTTAAGAACTGAAGTGAAGTGAAGCAGGAGGCCAAAAGCTGACAAAGAAAGTGGTTGAGTATATGTGGACCACTCTAGGTATTTCAACACAGAAAGAAGAGACCACCTAATTTGCAGTTTTTTCTTTCCTTGCTTTATTTCCAAGTATCTTTTTATTTCCTATTGAGATAAAAATCCATGATAATGACATTCCCTCTTGTAATGACTAGACCATCTTAATTTTTTCCAGTCCTCAATTTCCTTGATAATGATAGCTGTTCAGTCTAGCCACGTAGATCATAGTATTTCATATTGCACAATTGCTTGTGTAATAGCATTAATTTTTTAAAATTAAAAAAATTAAATTTATTTTAAATTTAATTAAAATTAAAAAATTAAAAATATTTTTAAAATTTAATTAAAATTAAAAATATTTTTAAAATTTAATTAAAAATTAAAAATATTTTGCTTATTCTCCACTTGAATTTTGAGCAACAACAACTTTCAGTGTGTAAGCTGTTTTATGGAAAGTGGTGAGTGAGAGTGGATGCAAGTGGCCCAGAAAGCCATTAGACACATGTCCAGCTGCTGAAATTGAATGTCCTGTTTGGGGGAGAGAAGTGGGGAGGACAGTTTTGAGCAGGTGGCATTCCTTAGCTACAGTTGCTCTCTTCTGCATATTTGATTGAACAACCATGGGGGAGTGGCAGCTTTTCTTAAATATTAATTTTATGCCAGCCCTCTAACCAAGTGTATTATATATAAACTCAAGAAAACTTCACAACCAATCTTTGAAATAGATACCATCTTCTCCTTTATTTACAGGTAAAATGCAAACTGATGCTTGGAAAACTTAGGACACTTTCCCAGGCTGCATGGAGCGAGTAGTAGAATGCATTTTCAAAAGAGGAGGCAGGCTATTGTAGTTGTTAAGAGCACTGCTCAGAATCCTGGCTCTTCTCTGAAGCAGGTTATTAGAACCCTTTGAGCCTTAGTATCCTCACCTATAATGTAGGAATAATACTCGTGTACAGGTTTTTGAAGGATTAAGTGAGAAAATTAACATGGTGTTCTTTTGTTCAATATGTATTTAGTCTTAATAAACATGAGACATTGCAACAGGCATTAAGAGTACAGCTGTGAACAAAGACAAACTCCAGCCCTGGCCACGTGATGTCTAGTGAGGAAGATACTCATTAAGCAATTAATTGCACAAATAATTATTTGTAATTATACTGAGTGCTGTGAAAGAGTGACTGCTTATAAAGAATACTCAGTAAATGAGAGCAAATATTTACTGAGTGGCTATTATGTGCTGGGCTTTATGCCAGATAGAGAATTGAGTGCAAGAACACAGTTGGGATGAAAAGTAGGGGCAGTTTCAGAGGATCTTATTTCAGATCAGGATGAGGTTAAAGGAGTCCTCTTCTTTCCTCTGGTCAACCAAGGTGGCTTTGGGGGGAAGGAGGTAAAATTTCAGTTAGATGTTTCGTTGAGTTCACTGACAGGAGAGAGCTCAAGTTGAAAATGTTCCTTCTTTCCCCAAAATTAGCTCCTGGGGATCCTCCCCAGCCTTCGTGACCTTTGTATCGGCAGGGTAGAGCTCTTTGGAGGCTCCTCGTTTGCCAAGCCACGGGGGGGGGGGGGTCCCTCTGAGATGGATGCGCAGTGCTGAATTTGCTGAACCGGCAACAAGTTGTAACTATAAACTGTTTTCAGATGCTAATTTAAATATTAGCCCTTACCACTATAGTAGTTCTGCCAGTCAGCTGTTTTCTAGTCTGGCCTTTTTTATTCTTCTCCATAGTTACGCTGGTCTAGGCTGAATAGCCTGAGAAACACTGACTGATACATCCTGAACAGTCTCAGCGGGGTAGCCCCTAAAGTTCAGCTCCCGTGCCTTTGGGTCGGGTCTCCTTAGGCTTCTTACCAACACTAGCCATGTGCTCAGGGGAATTTCCGGGCTGGGGCTTCCCAACCTTTGAGATTCACCTACTCTTTGCTGTGAGGTGCCACTTTCTCTGTGGTGCAGCCTGCCAAGAGGGAGATGCCTTTCACTTTTCGTCCGGCGATCAAATAGCCAGTTGGAAGGTTGTGTTGAAGCTCGGGCTGCCAGACGTGTTGTTTGTCTTGATCCGAGTGAGTCAGTAGCTAAGGACCTCGATTCCTAACCTTCACTGCAGGTCCTTCGCTGATGCAGTTGTGACTTGGGACTTAACACATGGGTTGGTGAAATCCTGTTCTCCATATCGCTGTGAGAAGGTCCTGCTACTCTCCTTGTCCAGACGATGTTTAGTGACTTGCTCAAGACTAGGAGCCAGCAAGCTAGGCAGACTCTGGGTTCTAGGTGGTGGGTTCTATGCACTTTGCACTCTACCCTGCTGCTTTGTAGGGGGCTGAAAACAGCAGTGATACACAAAGTGGTTTTTATCACGGATTGGAAAGAGGCAAAGCTAGAGCTGGAGAGAGAGGAGTATGAAGACTTTTGAAGTAGCTGAGGCAAAGGAAATATGGGCCTGAGGCAGTATTAATGGAATAAGGGATGGAGAAGAAGAGCTAGATGCAAGAAGCTTAATGGAGGTAAATCATCCCGAACCATTACAGCTTAAAGAGTCATAAAGCTTAGAAATGGAGAAAATATGAAAATCATCAAAGCAAGTCCTCTTCTTTAAGCAGAATAGAAACGTGGCCACTTGCACTGATGTGTGCACTGAGATTCAACCCAAGCGACTTACTGAAGGTCTCAAACTAATCTGGGCAGAAAGGAACTGTAACTCAGAAGTCCATCTTCCTAGTATCATCCTCTTTCCACTAGAGCGTGGAGTCTCCCAAATCTGCTTCTCAGTTTGTTAGTTTTATTAAAAAATATTTTCATTGATTGCATACAAGCGAAAAATCAGATGCATACACCAGTGAACTGTCACAGACAACACACTTAAGGAACCAGCCCCTGAACACAGCTGGCACCACAGAAGACATTCGTGTCCTTTTCCAGGCACCGACACCCCCATCAGGTATAATTTCTGCCCTGACTATGTCTTCCTCTTTTCATACTTTCCTACTGGGCCCCATAAAAGTGGGAAATTCACTCATGGGGATCCTCCTGTTGATGGATATTTAGATCATTCCTATCTTTTGCTGGAACAAACTGCCTGCAAAGAGCACGCACGCATGTGCTTTGCTGTTCCTGTGAGCAGGTGGGACCTAGTATAGGGTTCGAGAAGGAAACACTAAGGACTTTGCACATTTTCATGACTGATACCATTAGGACTCGTGCAAAGTTTTCCTCCAACCCTAGTGTGGACTCCCTATCTTTTTGTCAGAACATGATATCATCAACCCCATGAATTTTTGCCAATTTGACAGGTGAGAATTGGTCGCTCCTTTTTGCTTTAATTTGCATTACTCTGTGAAGGAGTGATCTTTTTCAAATGTTTACTCATCCTTTGTGTTTCTTTTATAAATTCATGGTGGTATCTTTTCTCATTTTCCCATGGCTATTTTTCTTTTACTTTTGGACTTGTAAGGGTACTTTTTCTGGCAGGAAAATTAATATATTTTCTGTTAAGTGTCTTGCAAATGGTTTGCCATATATTTGCATTGCTTATACTGTGTTCTTTTCACATTGAAAGGATTTTATAGTTATTTTCCCTCTTGTAGATTCTTTTGTCATTTCTTTATATATGGAAGACCACATATTCATATTTTTCAGGGCAGCCCTAGTGTTATATATTCTATCACATTGTCCCCAAAAGTACATAAGTGTATATGTCAAATCATGTTTTCCCAGTTCTAGAGTCAGAAAATTTAATCATCCTACCCATTTTGGTTGCCAGTATAGTTGCTGGTCTGTTTTCCAAACAAATCCAGGTGCTCTTTGAGGAGAAAAATAGGGTAGCAGGACACACCTGTCTTATACTTGTGGAATCTGGTATGTGCTAAAGGGAATGTGAATATGGTAACCTCTGGTCTTTCCCAACATCGTGTCCCCAGCTGTCTTCTGCTATGACACTCAAATAGCTAAGGCACTTTGGAATGTTTGGTTGCCATTTCAAAGTGTTTGGTTACACAGAAGGAGGTCTGGAAATTTTCTGCTGTTGTCTATAAAGGGAAATGGAACTTTTTGAGCACATGGAAAAATCTCTTAAATTCCCATCTATATTCTTCAGGCCTATAAAGATTAGTTGTATCTAAGAAATAAAGAGTTTGCTAATCAAAAATTTTAACTGTCAGGATAGGATTTAAACTAATGTGACCAGTTTAAAAGCATTTTCAGCAGTAGACAATTTCAAACCAACAACACACTGACCTGGTTATTCAGCGAACATTTATTGGCTGCCCACTGTCTGTCACGTGATATTGGATGGAAGGGTGGATGAATATGCTAATTTCTAGCTGAAACTGAGAGATGAAAAGACCTGGCTCTTGTCCACAGGTGCCTATGTCTGGTAAATAGAAATTATTCCCTTCCATTGATGAAAAACACTTCCCTGTGAATTCTAAAGGGACCAAATTGGTTAGTTTTTAGTTAGAATTACTGAGTTTGCTTAAAAGCAATAAAAACTGAGCTTAGCCTCATTTAATCTGTCCAGTGCCTTTTTCCTGTATTTTTCTCTCAAGGTGCCTCATCATTATACTCTTGTTTCAGAAAAGCTGATATGAGCATTCAAGTAAGAAAAGAAAATGCCTCTTCCTTTGCCAAAATTTCTTTTGTCCAAATGTCAATGACACCTTTAGGATACGAAACGGTCACAATGATCTTGGTTGCAATTGACAGGAATTTGGATGGTAGAAATAAGAGAAAATGGGAAGATGGAGGCTTTAAGCCTGCTTCAGCCTTAATTGTCGTAAGGAATGACACATTTCTCACTGAGAAATGTTCTGGGGTGATAATTGGCTTCCTATCGCAGGCTGAATGTGGCTTGAGACGAAAATGCTTCCCCTGGATTATGAAATAGGCAGTGTTGGTATTGTATTTTTAAAATTAATTCAGTAAACATTTGCTCTGATAATTAGACCTCATAGAGCTTCATGCTGAGGGTACATTATCATTTCTGTGTGCAATTTAAAAGTTTCTTCTGTGTAGGTCAGCATAAAAAATGACTTTGACTATTGGACTGGTCATCTTTTCCCCTCTCTACCCATCCCTCTCACCTCCACCCAAGCTTTATAGAGGTTTAGACATACAGGAACTTTTAAAGCATCAGACCTTCAAGGATAACTCTGCAATTTGGACTCCCATCTCTGTGCAGCCCGCCCTCCCCACAACATGCTTACACCACTTCTCACAATTGCTCTTTGAAAAGATCAGGCTGCCTCTACTTGCAGGAGAGCTCCTGAGTTATTTATGCAAGTTAGCAGCAGCCCAGTAATTCTATCCCCTCCCTGGGGAGCAGATGCTCAAGTCTTTCAGATGTCTTTGGCTACTCTTGGCTAGTTTTCTTCCAAGACAAGAATTTGTAGCTCTGAGCACCTCCAGAAAGGCCAAACAACTCCCTCAGGGGTCCACGGTGAGACTGAAGGCTTAGTTGGGAATCAGAAAAGAATCAGAGCATGTAGCAGGCTATTAGGAGGTGGGTGGGGTGGTGGAGAGAGGGGACACTTAGATATCATCGAGTCCCGGGTTCTCAACCAACGTGCCTGAGAGGTACAGTCACATGTGTATCTGGTTGGCACTGCCTCCGAGATCCTGGTCAGGGGCGATTGGGGCTGGAAGCAGGTATTCCTGTTGCAGCAGTTTCTTTTTTTTTATTTTACATTTTTTTATTAATATAAAATATTTAAAATTTACACATACTTGCCATCAATTGTAGTCCCCATGTATTCCCCATCACCATCTCACCAGTGCACCATCACCTCAGTCCCCCGTGCTCCCATCTGCCCTCAACCCTCCCCCTCCCCTCCCCACCAGGTGTCCCCACCTGGAGCAGTTTCTAAGAAATACTTCGTAGGAAATACGGGAAGAGCACAGGTGTACTTTTAAAAACCTCATTCCCAGCTTTAAGTGAACTGGATTTCCACACATCATGCAAAGTTCAGTGGCAAAACTGACTCGATCCCAGGTCTGTGCACTCCTCATCCTCATGCTCTGCTCCGGACAGAAGGAGAAACAGCAGTTGAGCAAGTCAGGAAAGAGAAGTAACCACTGCGATGGTCTGCCTGCCTCCATGACCACTGAGTCTCTGAGAAGTCTCAGATAGCCCGGGCTCTTGAGGTCAAGCCCCGCAAGCCTCGCTCTCCAAGCCCACTCATCTCTCGAGCTTCGTCAGAGCAGCACTGGACGCCTGCACGGAATATTCCCTGTGTGTTCAATCCACTTTCTCTACCCGGAATCTTCTTCCTCTTATCCAGGCAAAACCCAGTTTGCTCCCCACAGGGACAGTTACTTATCACAGTACCCGCTTGGTACTTAGTGCCAGATAGCTGCCTGTAGTAGCTTTTAGATGAATAAATATGCAGTTAACTTCCATAATTTGCATTTTCTATGAGAGAAGAACTCGCCGAAGCCCAGGCCTGCACTGTGTTCAAATGAGTATTTTGTGCCTCTTGTGGCACTTGCTACTATTTATCTGGCCTCACAGGAATTGCAGACAAACATACATTCCACTGGCCTCTAAGTTCATGAAGGCAAGGGTCATGTCTGTTCGTCTTCGTGTTTCTCCCCTTAGTCGCCATCACACGGCTACACACATGGTAGCTTCCCAGTAAGTGGACTGAATGAACGAGTCACATTTTCTTGTTTTTAATAGTTCTTTGCTTTTTGAGAAAAGTAATTTCAGTGGCATTTAGCACTAGATAGTGATTTATTGTGGTTACTGTTTTACTATTCAATTAGTTGACTATTCTATGCGATATTTCTGAACTCTTTAAACTAAAGGGAATAGATGTTACCTGCATTTGCAGCAAGAAAATCGAGGTACAGAGATACTGAGGAACACTTTACCCAAGGCACAGAGTCAAGACTGGAAAACAGCTTCTTACTCTTAAGCATGTGACCAGGTGAAGTTCGTGAGCAGAACACAATGAAGTGCTGTAAAATTTACAGATTTATGGCAATTGTGAGGGAGTTACCAGGGGGTGGGTATTCTCGGCATCATACGATCTGGACCATATGGCTGTTTCCTGGGAGGAATTACGCGCTGTCCCGGCACGTGTCCTGGCACATACTGTACTGCCCCATGCAGATCTGATCCGCTAAGACGGTTCTCACCTTCTTGTGAATCAGTTCACACCTGTGTGTATACATGTACCTCTTAAGAAGAGTCTGGGTACAAAGTATGCTAGAAAGTTTCGCATCCGCAAGTAAAAATTCTTTCCATGACATTTATATTTTAAAAAGTATAAGAAAGATATACCTAGTAAAGAAGGTAAATACAACTGAAATTTTGTGGTGTAATCTTTTTCCCATGCATAGGCAGGAATTCATTGATTGCCTAAAGGAAATAATAGCAGAATTGAGTAAATTAATACTGATTTTTTTTTAATGAAGATAGAATTGTAGCACTAGGAGGACCTTTGGGGGTGGGGGGAAAGAGTAGAAACATGTCTGTAAGTTCAGACTCCCCCTAAAATACCACATTATTTAAGTTGTGACATACTTGTTCAGAAGACTTTATTATCACCTTTTTGACTTTCGTTTAAAATATTTTACTTATTTTTAATTTTTTAATGGCATACCATTATTTTACATCCTTTTTTATTTTTTCCTCAGTATCGGATTTCTTCCCTCAGGTGCGGTCTCCATGGTTTCCCCACCACCAAAGCACCATAGTCCTCCACCCCAGTCAATTGTGCCCTCCTGCTGCCTGTTTTTCCCCTTCCCCATAGTTCCTTTCTTGAACTTAAAATAGTCCCTGCTAGATTGTCAATTCTCTAGTAACAGAAACCTTATTTTATTTGTTTATTCATTCGTTCGTTCATTACATAAATACTTATCCCATCCCTGCTATGTACTGGCACTGATTTAGGCAATAGACAGACAATAGTACATAAAACGGAGTCTATGCTTGCCTTCATGGACCATAAAATCTAGTGAATGAGACACATAATAAACAAATACTTATATAGGTTCAGGTCCTTAATTACCTAAAAAAATAATGAAACAAATGAAAAGCATGTAGAACGAACAAGTGCTGCAATTCACGTAGGTAGTCAGGGTAGGGCTGAGCAGTTGACATTCAAGCAGAGACTTTGTCTTTTACAACACAACCCCCAACCCTGGCTCAGCCACCAGAGCTAGTAGAGAGCTAAATATATAGTTTACTGCCTGCACAGTGACTGACTTTCACAACTTCCTTCTAAAGAAGTAGGGTAAGAGCTAATATTGATTACTGCCTAAATTCTGGGCTTGGAGTCTTGGGTTTAGAGCTTCTATAAACTAGTCTTTGCTGTTGAAGAAATAGCTGACAACTCTAAGCCAATACTTGCCTAAATCTGTGAAGTGAATATTGTAGCTTTTACTTT
Organism: Galemys pyrenaicus; assembly: GCA_019455555.1. Taxonomy (NCBI): domain Eukaryota; kingdom Metazoa; phylum Chordata; class Mammalia; order Eulipotyphla; family Talpidae; genus Galemys; species Galemys pyrenaicus. Next base: position 986,674 of record JAGFMF010011408.1, on the reverse strand, counting down.
CAGGGTAATTTTGTGGATGAAATACCAGATATTAGATTACTTATTGCGAAAACTGCTTGAAATACACCCGTACATGTGTGGGGCACTGATATGTAGCAGAGAGAGCATGTCAGGTCAGTGGGAAATGGTGAGACTGTTTACCAGTGAAGCTGAAAAGATGTTTATCCATATGGAAAAAGTTGAAAATAAATCTTATCTCAAACTCTATGCAGGTTCCACCAAGACTATATATTTCAAAAACAAATATTTTTAATTCTGGGTAGAAAATATTAGTAAGTATCTTACTAACTTTGAAATAGAGAACGATGTCTTAAGTCAGGAAACAATTAACTATACAAATGATACATTTAACTATTTAAAATTTAAAATGTTGTTCATCAGATACTCCTAAAAGAATGAGAAGTTACAAATAAAGAAAATATTTACAAAACAAAGAAACAATAAGAATATGATATTAATGATAGCAGGAATGGTGAAGGGAGTCAAAAAGTACAAACTTCTAGTTATGAATAAATTAAGTCTTGGGGACATCATGTAAAGCACAGTGACTATAGCTAATAATACTATACTGAATATTTGAAAGCTGTTGAGAGTAGATCTTAAAAGCACTCATCACAAGTAAATAAGTGTTGTCACTATGTACGGTAATGGGTGTCAATAGATGTATATGTTATATACAAATACTGAATCATTATGCTGTACACATATATATAATGCCTGTTGTATGTCAGTTATACGCCCATTTTAAAGAGTACTAATATTTTATTTTTTAAGAGATCCCATAGGAAATTGAACAAAAGACAACAAAAAGATATTTCACAGAATTTCAAATGCATATAGCTAATTAACTTACGAAGAGGTTCAACATTGTTAATCAGGAAAATGCAGACGGTATCCTAAGACGCTATTTTATATCTGTTGGTCAACAAAAAGTAAAAGGTGACAATACCAAGCAGCCTTTCTCAGCTGCAGCTCCTGAAGAGGACAAAGTGCTAATGACCTACCATATCCATTATATGTACAGAATTAGCTTTTATACTTCTAGAATGGGACCAGTTATGTACCATCCTTGAGAGAACTGAGGAGATAGTTACTGAAATTATTTTTTGTGTTCGGTGTTCAGATGACAAAGTCCAGCTAGGAAAGGCAAGGATGGAGAAGATGCAGTTACACGATTTCTTGTGTGTACTCATAGGCCGATCGAGGAATTGCTGCAAACACTGTGACTATGTTGACATTATCTCCAAAAGTTGAACAACCATATAGCCTGTGATTCCAAAATTCTTCTCCCAGGTAAATACCTAAGAGAATCTCTTTTTCATATATAAAAGGAGATATGGACATGTATAACAGTATAGTTTACCAAACAAAAACCTGGAAAGAACCTAAATCCTCATCAACATTAATTATACATCAATAAACTGTGCTATATTCATGCAATGGAATCTATGCGGCATTCAGCGCAAATGAACTACAGTCATACATAAAAATATGGCTAAATTTTAGCAATATAATATTAGATGAAAAAAGTAAGCCCTAAAAAGAATCCATAGAATATGTTATTTTTAAATCTAAAATAAAAGTGTGTTAATATTATATATAGGTATAACAAAACTTATTTTTGAAAAGCAAAGGGAAAATGAACAAAAGATTCAGAAAGATTCATGATGACTGGTTTGTGGGATGTCAGATTCCCCCATGTAGGATGGGGGTGGAGGAATCATCATACTAATCAAGATCTTTGTTTTATTTTTGGAGGGGCCATTGAGAATTTGTAAGTGCTTATCACATTATTGAAAATAACTAGCTAAATAACTAGGGGACCAGTGCTCAGAGTATGTTATGAACTAAGTATCATAACTTACCCAATTTTATGCACCTGATTGCTTAAAAAAAATACATGAGTAAGGAAGTACTTAGCCTCGTGCTTTCTATGTAAAATAAAGTTAGGGAAATAGCAGTTGTCGCTGCTACCATTTCTTCTTCCCCCTATTCATTTTACCTCCTGTGAAGAAGTCATTGTTTTCCTGTTGTTCCTGAGAATTAATGATCATAAATACTAATTTGCATGAAGTATCCCCCAAATGACTATGAGAACTAGATTCAAAATTTAGTAGTTCCCGAGTTTTCAAACTTTTATAAATCCATTAGACATCATTTATTGAACTGTGCTTTTTTTAAATTATCATCAAAGTAGTCTGTACATACACTTTTAGGATTTTACTAACACCAAAAAGCTTTAACCTCTGCATGTTATGACTTTGGTACTCAAAATCATAATAGTAATTTAATCTAATGGTGGCAGATGGTACTGAATTAGGCCACTCTGCTAGAAGATTATAGTGTGTGATGAATGGGTGGAGAAAAAAAATTGCACTCTTAGCCTGGATCGTTAGCAATTATTATTTATTTATTATACCTTACATAGCCCCTTCTCTTCATTCCCTGCCACAAACTTTCCTGTATTTCCACCATTAAAAGAGCTGAACTGTAACTTTTCAGGATAAGTTTTTAATGTTACAATGGAGTGGGAGGAATGACCTGGAGGTGGTTATCTGATTTCAGTCTGTTTTTGTGGTGAAGGGTTCAGTGCATAACTGGAAAGAGAAAACTGAAGCAGTCCAGAAGATGAAATGTATAAAAGAAAATAAGGTAACAGCAAGAAAAGCAGAAGAGTACTGGGATGGGGGTGGGGGGGTGGGACACGTATCATAATGACAAGCCAAAAGATCTGGAGTTAGACCTAAGTGCTGCCTGCACATCATGTTTGACCTTCAGCTAGCTACTCATCTTTTCTAAGTCTGTTTTCTGGGATAAAATGGAGAAATTAGTCTAGATGTGACTCTGTATGTCCCTTTACACATGAATGTGCAATTTAAGACACATAGGGGATTTTACTTCCAGGAAGAAGGAGTAAATATATTTTCCCCTACCACTGCCACTAGTCCAGTTACAAACCTTGGATAGTATATATTTAAAAAGTCTCTACATTTCTTGCAGAGACAAGAAATGGTGGTGGGGGCAGAGGGATATGAATTGTAGGGCCTGTGCCTTTCCATATAAGTATTAGAATAAGTTTGTCTGTGTCTTCAAAAATAACTCCCTTGCTGGAATTTTGATAGGAAAAGCATTGAAACTAAAGATCAGTTTGGAGAATATTGACATCTTTACTAAGCTGTGCCTCTGGATACATGAACACAGTGTGTTTGTTCATTATTTATGTCTTATTTCATTTGAATTTTATAAACTGCAGCATATAGATCATATAGAGGTTTTGATAAACTTATATTTAAGTATTTCATTGTATTTGAATAATTATAAATGATTATATTTTTAAATTCAGTTTCTGTATGTGCATTGTTAATATACAAAAATGGAATTGATTTTTGTGTGTTTATGTTGCATCCTGCAATGGAATTTTCCATACCGATAATTATGTTTACTTTGTTAAAGTTTTCAATTTTTTCACTTGACTCAAGCAAGTTCATTATTACTTGTTGCAAGATTTTTCATCAAGTCGGATTTGAAATGTTTACCAGATAATTCTAACATCTCTGTCATTGCAGTTTTGCATCCATTGATAGTTGTTTTCATTTAGTTTGAAATTTTCCAGGATCTTGGTATGAAGGGATCTTCAGTTGAAATCTGGACATTATGAGACTTTGCCCGCCCCCCTCACTACCACCCTTTGTCTCTTTCCTTCTGCCTTCTCTCAACCTCAGAGCTTGAAAAAATTTTATGTTGTCAAATTGCCTATTTTATATACATCTAATATTGGCTTTTATCGTTCTGGCTTGCTTTGTTGCATATATATGTATTTTTTTTTTCAACTTTCCTCCATTTTGTTGAAAATGGCTACATTTCATCCTTTTTTGTCTATGCATGTACCACATATTCTTTGATCTATTCATCCATTGAAGGAGATTTAAGCTGCTTTCGTATCCCAGCTATTGCTGCTGTAAACATTGTAGAACATATGGGTATTTTTGTTGATGGTCTCATATTCTGTGAATAAATGCACAAGAATAGGATTGCCAGGTTGTGCTGTATTTCTATTTTTAATTGTTAAAGTAAGTGCAGATTGTTTTCCGTGGTGATTTCATCAATTTACATTCCCGGCAACAGTGTAATAGGGTCCCTTTTCCTCTGCATCCTCTCCAACACTTGTTGTTGGGGCTCTTTTTGATATGTGCCATTCTCTGAGATACTTTTAGACGGCATTGTAGTTTTAAACTGCATCTCCCTTATTAGGAATGACAATGCTCATCTTTTCATATGTCTGTTGGCCTTCTGGATATCCTTTTTAGTGAATTGTCTATTCACATCCGCTGCCCATTTGTTACTTGGGTCATTTGTTTCTTTCTTGTTGAATCATGGATTTTAAAAAAAAAATATCTTGGATGTTAATCCTTTATCAATTATATATTGTGTAAATATTTTTCCTACTCAGTGTGGTGTCTATTCAGCTTGTATTTTCTTTTACTGCATAGAGAGCTAAGTTAATCTTGAAAAAGGAATATATGTGGAGTAATCAATCTATGCAATATTGTCTTGCTATATAGCTAAAGCAATCAAGTTTGTGCAGTATTGATGGAATGATACATACTTAGATCGATGGAATGAAATAGAGGACAGAGAAATAGACCCACATAAGTGCACTCAACTGATTTTTCTTTTTTTTTTTTTAAAGATTTATTTATTTACGCATACAAGCACTGGGGTACAGGCCAGAGGTGTGGGGGGTGAGAGGATTCACCACAGACAGAGCGGGG
>JAGFMF010011408.1:933009-981852 GCA_019455555.1 Galemys pyrenaicus | reverse complement strand
AGGGGAGCAGCGGGCACAGCAGGAGAGGTCTGCCGCACCATGTGGGTCCCCCCCCTGGCCGGCAGCAGGGATCGAACTCGTGCTGCAGTGGTTGCGGTTTGCTTCACAGTGCGTTGCTTAACCCACTGCGCCACCAGGGAGGCCCCTCAACTGATTTTTCAAAGTGAAAAAGTAATTTAATGAAAGGAGGATAACTTTTTCAACCAATGGTGCTGCAGTAATTTGACCTCCATAGACAAAAAAAAAAAAAAAATAAGCCTAGATCTAAACTCAAGCCTTATACAAAAATTAACTAAAGATGGACAATGGTCTTAATTTTAAAATGTAAAATTATGAAATTCCTAGGGGGAAAAATAGGGTAAAGTCCTTAGGGACCAACAGCCAGGCAGCATTAGTTAGATGACACCCAAAGCACAGTCCATAAGAGGATCAATTGATAATTTTGACTTCATCAAAATTATACTCTTATTCTGTAGCCTATAGGCTATTTCTCCTAGCCTATAGACTGGAGAAAACCTTTGCAAATTACATGTCTAACAAAGGAGTAGTACTTAAGATACACAAAGAATTCTCAAGCTCAACATGATCATACATACATTCATACATACATACACACATACATACACACATATATACATACATATGTATGTATGTGACCCAACTGGAAAATGGACTAAGACATGAACACATTGTTCATCAAAGAGCATATACAAATGACGAATATGGCCTGGAAAATATGTTCCTATCAATAGTTATTGAGAATACACAAATTAAATCACAATAAGATATCATTTACCAAAATATCTATAATAAAAAATAATAAAACTAACAAATTCTGACTAAGATATGGAAGAACCGAATCAACTGTTACAATTTCTGATAACAATGTACAATGGAATAGCCACTGTGGAAAATGTTGATTCTTTTTTAAAAACTTAACATACAATTACCATAAAACCCAGTAATTGCAGCTTGACATGCAATTAATATACCCTTCAGATAAGACATGCACGTGAATGTTTTTACCTGCTTTATTCATAATAGCAAACAACCCAATTGCCCAGCAGTGTGTGAGTGGTTACACAAACTGTGATATAGACATACCATGGGGTACTAGTCAGCAAGAAATAGGACCAAAGTGTTGGTTAATAGAGCATGAATTAATATCCAGAGAGGTATGCTGATGGAGGCAAACAAATCTCAAAAAGTCACATACTTTGTGAGTCTATTTATATAACATTCTTGAAATCGAATTTATAGAAACAAAGAGCAAAGTTCTGGTTTTCAGGGGTTAGGAAGGGATTCAGTATGAGAGGAAGGTGGGTATCACTATAGAAGGGTAACTTGAGGATGCTTGTAGTGATCGACAGGTTCTGCATCCTCAGTGTCCATGTGATATTGTTATAATTCAATTCAGTGTCCATGTGATATTGTTATAATATTCTCCCGTGTTGTACTATGAGTTTGCAAGATGCTACCAAAGGTGGGGTGGGGGGATGGGACATGGAGGGGGAGGCAAGGCAATGGGTGAGGGATACACAGTATCTCTTTATTGTTTCTTATACCTGAAGGTGAGTATGTAATAATCTCTCAATAAAAGTTTAAAAAGGAAAAAGACAAATGAACAACTGCACGAAAATAACTGAAACCACATTCTGAAAAGCAGTGGTTAAAAAAATATTAAAACAACAGGAATTTGGCAGGGCTTTTTTTTTTTTAAATTGATGATCTCTTTCCCCATTCCTCTCTGGCCATCTCAAGGCCCTACAAAGTTTTATACTGCTGCCTACCAAGCCTTACCGCAGACAGTGTGAAGGTGTGTGAACTACACAGGTTGCTGGCTGGTGGTACACTACGTAAGTTGCACCGATCCGCCCTCCCCAGCCAATGTTCCTCAGCTAAAGGATCTTTACCTGCATAAGTTGGACAAAAGGTGTTCAGCATGACTGTAGGAATGTGGAGTAAATGCTAATGCTGAGAAGATTGGGGGACTAGGGCCAAGACAGGTGCTAGGGATACGTCAGTGTTGCCACACACCCCCAGAAGGGGTTGGACAGCCTTGTTCCAAGGAAATCGTTGAATGCAGGAAATGAAAGGGTGGGTAATTAAAATGTGAGAATTCTTATAGAATATGTGAAAATGTTATCATAGGAAATATTCTGAAAAATGATGTAGCATTGTACCTCCAAAGGTAAAAATTCATTCACCATGGTGCAGGGTACGTTATGCCAAAACATTTGGAAGTAACAGCTCTTGCTTAAATAAATATGGTTTTTGCTTTCACAGTTTTCATCTTTTTCAGCTGCAACCATTGCCAATTACTTACCTTAGCTAATAAGTTAGAATTTTTATACCACGGGCCGTTTTCTCAGGCTCAAGGGCAATTTGCTGATTGTTATTCTTCCTTTTCCCCAGTAGGCCCCCCGTCCAGCTTATCCATTCAGAAAATGAGACTAGTAGGCCAAGAGATTATATTTGTCATTTTAATCATGAGAGCTGTTCAGTCTGGAGTAAGCATTTGTGAGTATGCCATTGGTCCCGTTACAAACCCAAATTCGCAGACAAATTAAATACATATACATATCCACTGACACAATTCCCCCTCAGAAGCTGCACAGGAGAGTAGCTTTGAAGAGGAAATCAATGTTTGACAATGTTGGAGAGCCCCTCAAGCTTGGGAGATGATTGAACCACAGTTTGTATCCAAAGTGAAGGAAGTCCCTACACACAGTATTCCAGGGCAAAGTACAGCCTGTGGCCCGTGTGCACGGGGGACCGTGGCTCGTGTGCCAGGGAGGGGGAACGACCACAGACAGCATTCCCAAGGAGACACAGCACCGTTACCAGGAAGAGTACAGCATCCACAGGTAGCGCTAAAGCAAAGTGCGGCATCCCTAGGCCTGTGTCCCACCTACTCACAAGGGACCCAAATCCTCATCTCTTTGTGGAAATGTCCCCTACCCCAGCTGTCAGATAGGAGCACCTTAGAAAAAAGGATTAGAATGAAAGTTGTTCCTGATTTTATAGTGTTGTGTTTTATTATTTATTTTTGTCCTGATACTGTGAGAGATAAATAAGTCAATGAGAAAACAGGTTTATACATGTCCAGTTGACTTTAGAATTGTTTGAAGATTGGACCTCCCTGGTAGCATAGGGGGTTATGTCTCAGCACTATCAAGCTATCACCACGCGGCGTGAATTCGATCCCCAACCAGGGAGCTAACCCCACATGGTGCAGCAGACCTCTCCTGCCTCGCCCACTGCTCCCCTCAGCAGAGTATTTCAGTTGATCCGACTGTTCTGCTCTCCACTCTGTGTCTGGTCAATCCTCTCATCCCCTGCACCTGTGACCTACACCCCAGTTCTTCTATGCATAAATAAATATTTTTTTTAAAAAAAGAGAAATTTTTGATAATCAAAAGTTTATCCTATGGCTTCTTTCCTTTCCTTTGTAACTTATAGGCCTGACAAACTTTTAACGATAAAAATTGCATCATGGAGTCTAATCTAAAATATGGCCCCATGTGCTTAGCATTCTGAAATACACTGGATTCTAGAAACACAAGGAAACTGCCCAGAGAGCAGACTGGCTGTTTAAATGTTTATATAATCATAACAATGAAAACGATTACTATAATAACAACAGTAGAAGTAATAATAAGATGTTTTGAGTTCATATTATTGCAGGTTGTGTTCTACTACTTTACATGGATTGTTTCCTTATTCCTCTAAGGTCGTTTATTATCATAAGCCCCATTTTATAAAGAAAGAAAGTGAAACCGAGAGATTTAATCACATAGTTCCATAATGCTGCTAAAGATTCCTTATTATTGGGTCCATAATTACCAAACTAGACTGTCAGGCAAAAGTCAAGTGATTATTCTGATGTAATACAAAATGTGCAGAATTCTGAATTGCTCTGTTTCAATGAAGATGTCATTTTCAAGGATAATTTGTTCGGGGTCTGTATTTCATGTGATCTATTCCTATTAAGAGTTTTCAACCTTCTTCATTTCTTAAGACATAAGCCTGGTGGATGATTTGCAAGATATATTTTGAGCACACAGATTTTGTTTTATTTTTCACTTAATGGGAAAATAAATAACAGTGCTTAAAAGATATTAGTGTGTACTTGTTTTAAAGGTACCCAATTGACATTTTGAATTTTATTTCAGGAATTTAGTACAGTTCATGCATCTTTAGGAAATCAAGGACTGTAGACTCTGAGCTATATGTTCAACTGGTAGAGGATGGGAAGAAATTTATAGTTCAGTTTTTATGGAAGACTGGTGCCATTAATACCAATTTTCAGAGCAATTTCAAAGGAAAGGAGGAGATGGACAGAGACATGGTCAGGGAGAGTTAGACAGGCAGGCACAGAAATAGCTATGAATGGAGTTGGACGTAAGTAGTGATGGGCAGGCCCAGACACAGAGAGACCTGGGGGTGGGTTGGGGAAGGAGGGAGCAGAGGGAAACATGAGTAAAGGGAAAGAGATCAACAGATAAATGTAGAAAGATGGAAGTATCTCAAAAGATATGGAAAGACACAAAGAGGCAGACAAACTTAAAAACAGAAAAAGAAAGAAAAAAGGTAAGAGGGACAGAGAGAAATGAAGAACAGGGTGAGAGACAAGGAAATGGAGTGAAACAGATGGAAAGATAGAATAATGGACAGAATCTGAAGGATGAGAGACCCAGAAACAGAAAGTTAAAGAACTAGTAGAAGACAGAAATCAAGGGAAGAGCACAGGAAAATCTGCTGCCCTGGAATGGAGAATAAGAGAATACAGGGAGTCCCTGAGACACGTGATCAGAAATCACCATGGCACCAGTGCTGGGCAGGAAATCCTGAATTGTAATTGACAAGTGGCCGAAGGCTCAGTATCAACAAGTATGAAAACCAAAAAATCCAGGGACCCATGGTCATGTGGAGCCTCCATTTACCTGCAGGAGTTCAGTCAGATTCCCACAGAGAATCATCAGAGAAACCTCATGCTTCCAGCAGAGGGAATGGGAAGTGAGTCATTTTGAAATCTGCAAAGGCATTGTGTTCTTCTTCTTTTTTTTTTTCTTGATAGGTGACTTTATTTGGTGTGAATTATTTTGTTATGACTCTGATGTCATTCCAACATAAACATATTTTTTAAATTTGTTTTCTCTTCTTTAATTTTTTTATTAACTTTTTTTTTATATATTTGACATCAGTTGTAATCCCCATGTATTCCCCATCACCATATCACCAATGCACCATCACCTCAGTCGCCTGTGTTCTTCTTAATCAGGTCTGCTTAATCAGGTCTGCTGTTAGGGAAACTGGTTAACCAGAGCCTAACATATTGGGGTTTTGCCAGAGCCGAACTTACTGGTGAAGGAAATAGCTAACTCCCACCCACTCTAGCAATCCTGCCCCACCTAAGGCGGGGGTAAAATACTGAGAAACTCTTGTGACGTTCATAGTCCGAAGGCCTAAGCTCACTAAGAAAAGACTGAAACCTAATCATAAGACAACCGAATGCTTCTCCCTTCACCCCGCACCACTACAGTACTTACATGTCATCAGAAAATGAAAATCAACACCATGAAATACCACTGCACATCTATTGGAATAGTCAGAACCCAGAGCACTGACAACACCAAACGCTGTCAACATGCAGAGCAACAGGAACTCACTCGTGATCGGTGGGGGCACAGAATGGTTGGCCATGTTGGAAGATAGTTCGGCGATTTCTAACAAAAGTAAATATATACTTCCCATGTAATCCAGCAATCATGCTCTTTGGTATTTACTTAGAGTTTAAAATTTATGTCCACACAAAAATATGTCATAATTGCCAAAACTTGGGAGTGACAAAGGCTCCCTTCTGCGGGTGAGTGGATTAACAGTGCTACACCCGGAGAATGGAATATTGTTCAGCACTAGAAAAAAAACGAGCTATCAAGCCATGAAAAGACATGGCCAGACCTCAAATGCATATTACTAGTGAAAATAGCCCGTCTGAAAAGGCTATATACTATATGATTCCAATTAGGAGACATTCTGGAAAAGGCAAAATTGTAAAAATATTAGTGGTTGCCAGGAGTTGAAAGATGGGCAAAATGAGTAGGCAAAGCACAAAAGATTTTGAGGACAGTGAAAATACTCTGTGTAATACTAGAGTGAGAGATGCGTGTCATTTACATTGAAACCTGTTAATTGTACACCACCAAGAGTGACCCCTAATGTAAATAAGGACTTTAGAAGATGGTGATGTGTCTACACGAGGTCATTAATTATGACAAATGATACTTCTGTACAATTCTGGTTGTGCTGATAATGGGGGAGGCTATGGGTATGTGGGTGCTTGAACAATATGGGACATCTCCCTACCTTTCCCTCAATTTCTCTGTGAACCTTAAACTTCTCTAGAAAAATAAAGCTTAAAAAAAGAAATGAAGTACATATCCTTACTACCAATGGATGAACCTCATAAACGTTGTGCTACGTGTAAGCCAAACTCACAGTATCTCCGGTTGCATGATTCCATTTATATGAAATATCCAGAAAAGATAAATCCGTGGAGACGGGAAGGTGACTGGTGTTTGTTAGGGCTAGGAGGAGCAGAGACAGGGGAGCAACTGCTTACTGAGTGCAGGCTTTCCCTTTGGGGTGAGGAAAGCGTGGAGCTACATAGAAGAGGTGGCCGCACAACACTGAATGTGCTACATACCACTGCACTGTCAACTTTAAAATAGTTTATGTTACATGGATGTTTCCACAATAAAAATAGAAAGAAAGAGACAGAGAAGGAAAAAATGAGACCAAGAGGGAAAGAAAAAGTGACAGAAAGGGGCAAGGGGAGGCAAGAAAACAGCCTGAAAGCCAAAGTCAGACAAGGCGGTAAAGGGAAAGGAAACAGTCAGGAACAGAAATGGGCAGAAGGCACAGATGAAGGCAGACAGGTAGAAGGAGATATTGACAGAGACGGATAGGGGCAAATAGAGTCAGACGACAGAAATAGACCAGGTAGGAAGAAGAATGCAGAGAGTGGGTCTGATGTGGGGAGATGATATGAGGAGAAATACAGATACAGAGAAGAGAGAGGGAAGGAAACCAATAGAGACGAGCAGACAGACTGACAAGAGAAAGATGTAAAGACACCAAGAGACAAACCATGAGACAGGAAGACATACTTGGAGGAAGGGGTGGGGGGGTGGGGGGGAGAGGAAATGAAGGGATGGAAGAGAGAGAGAGAAAGTGAGGGAGGAAGGGAAGGCGGGAGGGAGGGAGGGAGGGAGGAGAGAGATTGCGTGATAGAACAAAAGGCATGAAACAGGAACTAAGAAGTCAGAGCAACAAGAAGCAGAGACAAGTAGATGCAGAGGGAGAAAGAAAAAAAAATGGAACAGTAATCAGCTACAGAAAAACAAGAGTTCAGACTGACATAAATGCATACAGTAAGAAACAAGCAGACAGACAGGCTGCTAGAGAGACAGGCTGACAGATTGCAGAGACCCAGAACACAGACAGACAGATGTACAAAGAAACTGACACAAAGACAATAAAACAATGAAGAGACAGGTTAACAAAGATAGAATGACAGAAAGAATTGACAGATAGAGAAAAGGACACAAAGAAGCAAATGAAAGAGGCACAGAGTCAGCGAGACTGACCCAGAAACAGGAAGGCAGATATATAGCTCCGGACAGTAAAACTGAGCCAGAGACTTATATTTACACAGAAAGAGAAAGAGACGCCGGCGCCATTATTCAGAGACACAGAGACAGATCAGACGGCAGGAGGCAAAGACAGAAACAACACGGAGAGACACAGTGAAATGCAGGATGAGGGATGGGTATGGGTGGAGTGGGGGTTAAGAGGAGAGAGAGGCTGACTGACTGACTGACTGACTGACTGACTGACTGACTGACTGACTGACTGACTGACTGACTGAAAGGAAGAAGGTAGTGGACAAAGATGTCAAGACAGAACGGGGTATTGATAGAGAAACAATCAGGGAAACAGTACCAAACCACACATGCTGATGTAGACAGACAGACAGGCAGAGAAGCAAATTGCATAACAAATGGAGGGGTCCCCTCTGGCCTCACCTCAGTCTCCCTTGTCATCACCACCACTGTCACCACCACAAATGCTTCAGTGTTTAGCATTAGTCAAGGGACAGCAGGGAGGAATGTTAGCACAGTGTCTAGGACCTGGCAGAGATTTTGGGAAAGGTGGTATCTGGCAAAAATTGTTCAAATCATGCTGGGAAGGGGATGAGTATGAACTTTACCTTTTGGAAAGTTTCCAGGGCCCCTGAACTACTACGTAGGGGACCCCTCGTCTTATGCCCATACTGTGAGCATTTGGCCACGTCAGTGCCCTTGATTTTGGGTTGTTGTTATTGTTGTTTTTTAGCAAACACATGAAAATCTCTCAGAAGTCCATTGTTTGCAGATTTCCCATCATGCTTCCTTCCTCCCTGGAGGAAAATGCTTTGTTTCTTTGATAAAGCAAACTTACCACGTTTTCCTTTTACAATTTTCTATTGAGTGTCTTGTTTTCATAGTTTAGAATTCATATAGCTCTCAGGCAAGTTTCTAAGATGTTTCTCTTTAATATTCAGCTGCAGCTCCAAGGAATTTACCATTACTTTCCTTTTTTAAAAATGACAGTTCTAGGGGAAACTTTTCTTCCTGAAGGCATTTTACCTGAACTATCTTCAAGGGACTTCTGGCAGCTTCTTAAGTATCAATGGCATCTGATATTTGCTCCTCCCATTGTATTGAAAATGTGCAAATAACTAAAAAGATGTGCTCCACAGGTGGCTTTTTTCTTGCTTTCCCCAACTCTTCCTGCCCAGCAGGAGAAATCTCTGGAAAATGAGTTTGGCCTGAGAGAACTAAAGTGTGAAGGGAATATGTGTTTGCTTTGCTAAGGCCTGATGCAGGGAGTAACAGTGGCCTGGTCGCCTAGAAAGTTCTCCAGTCTGTGTGTGGAGTTCGCTCCACCTTCTAGAGAAGCACACAGGAAAGCCAGTCCTCGGTGCATCAAGATGGTGTTCACAGGAGAAATGTCCCAGAGCACAGAATGTAAGCTCCAAGTTGGAATGCTGTCTACGAGAACTGTCTCCACATGTGCCTGGAAAGCAAAGAGCCTTTTTTTCTCACTTTAGGAAATTCCTGGAATTTTCAAATGAGGAGGGTTCTGAGCTCATTCAGTCCATAAGTCCCACTTACAGTGAGGAAACTTAGGAACAGCAGCCATACAATTGGGTAGCCTCATTAGGAGGGAGCTTAGTGTGGAAAACAAGCAGTAAGACAAAACGGTAGGTTCAGACCAGCCGGACTCTGTGTAACCTGTTATATTCAGCAGGTGTTTGAGTCCTGTAAAATGATTCCTGTAAAATGAGAAAGATAATAGAACTCAGTGGGGCTGTGAAGAAATAAGACAATGAGAGGAAGGAGTAGCGTGCCTCCCATGGTATCTGGCACGTAATAGGTGCTTAATCTATTACTCTTATTAGCTTGGAAAGAAGTGACACAACAGAATTATGGCCTCTTGACTCATGATCCAATACTCTTTGAAAACTGGGGTACAGTGTACCCACCGAATAGGTAGTGATACTTCATATACAGCCAGAATTGCAGCACTGACCTTCTGTGCCCTCTATCATTATTCCAAATTTTCACAGCTTTGGGGAAAGCAAGGGCTTCATGAGCATTTCTAACTATCACTCCACATTGGCATTTAATCTTTGGTTGTTTTCTGCAGGCCTTCTTCAGTGGTGACTGTAGCCTGAACTAGAATCCAAAATACCCACAGGCCTCCATATGTTGAATAAATAGATCTGTCCAGAGACACTGACGACTCCACATTCAATCACAAACACTTTCCCAAACTGCGGGGTTGGTAGATCTGAGCAATGCTCCAAGTCTTGTACATGTTGCCGCAAATCTCAGTTATTGGAAGACACATAGGATAGGGCCCCTTGCCTGCAGGTCAAGCCTAATTGTAGTGTGCAAAGAGCTTGTTCAGCAGAGCAGCTCTTTGAAAAGCCCTGCTTCAGGGCCAGTAGCCCACAACTCACGGCTGCTTTGTGTCTTAAAACAGGTCATCTGTACACAGTATCTCGAGTCACCTGAGGGGTGAAACTCCAAAGTAAATTCAGGGAGATAGTGATCAATATTTTGCTGAAACCAGGAGGCACTTGGGCTCGTTTTATCTGCATGGACTGTTACAAAGTTGAGCAGGGGAATTAAATTCTGAAAACAAGTTGGAACTCGATTGAAAGGGTGTTAAGCTAGGAATTGATTCCAATTTCTTTTATACTTAAGTCTTTTTCATTTGAAAAGCTATTACTTATATAAATAGATTTAGGGGAATTCAAACTTTCTGCTAAGTGCCATTTGTTCTCTGAGATATATTGAGGTGGAAAAGAAACTTGGTAGACTTTTCTCCTGTCTGATAGGAGAGTACAGCCTAAGACCCCAGTAGCTTATAAGGGCTTTGTCTAGAGTTCCTGTTAAAGCTGTGATTTGCTGACATTTTTCATAACTTAACTCCTCTGTTTCCTCGGCCAAGGAAAATGCCTCAAATCGTCTTTCCACTCAAAATTAAAAACTTGCGTTTGATGCTCTGCATGCCACCTTTTTCACATCCCGGTTGATATTTGAATGGGAGGTTAGCATGAGTAATACTCCTGTCGCATTTTCAATGTCAACAGCCCGTGTTGTGCTCTAACAGCCTCTTAACCGGCCACCACTTTACTCATCTCTGGCCTGCACACCGCTCTGCATTTGTGATGGAGAGAAGAGCACCATTGCAGCTCCGGTTCCGGCTGTGCCAGGGCCTGCTGTGCCAGGGCCTGCCCAGCATAGACACAACTGCCCAGCTTGGTTTGGGGTTGGGGATCAGCGACCAAAATGTAATTCTCTGCCCCATTCGCTCTTGAATAGTCTCTAGTCTCACTTTCTCATTCCTCATCAGCTAGTTGAGAATGCAGTTCCTTCGTGCTTGGAGACTAGCTTAGTTGTATGTTCTTTCCCTTATAGGTGGCCATTTTGGCAATGGGAAATCCCTGTTGGGGGGGAAATGGGGATCCCAAGCCCAAATCAAGGTGGGTGGCAGGGATTTTTTTTATTAATATATTTTTTAAATTTACATATTCTTGCCATCATTTGTAATCCCCATGTATTCCCCATCACCATCTCACCAGTGCACCATCACCTCAGTCCCTCGTGCTCCCATCTTCCCTCAACCCTCCTCCTCCCCTCCCCATCAAGTGTCCCCAGTCTGTCCTTGTCTCCTCCTTTTTGGTTTTTGTGTCTTTATTGCTGTTATTGTTATTATTGTTGTTCTTATTCCTTTCCTTGATCCTTATTTGATTCCCTTATGTTCCTCCTAAGGGAGGAACCATCTGGTATTTTTCTTTTGCCTTCTGACTTACTTCGCTGAGCATCCCATCAAGTTCCATCCATGTTCCTATGAATGCATCTAGTTTTCCTTTCTTGATTGCTGAATAGTATTCCATCGTGTCTATGTACCACAGCTTCCCGATCCACTCATCTGTTTTTGGGCATTTAGGTTGTTTCCAGGTCTTACCTATTGTAAAGAGTGCTGCTATCAACATAGGGGTGTAGGTATTCTTTTGAATCAGAGATTTTGTGTCTTTTGGGTCTATTCCTAGGAGTGGGATTGCTGGATGCTATGGAAGTTCCATTCTTAGTAGATTGAGGAACCTCCATACTGCTTTCCATAATGGTTGGACCAGCTTGCATTCCCACCAGCAGCGTAAGAGAGTTCCTTTATCTCCACATCCCCGCCAACATTTGTTGTTGCTACTTTTTTTGATGTGCGCCGTTCTCACTGGTGTGAGGTGGTATCTCATAGTGGTTTTGATTTGCATTTCTCTGATGACAAGAGAAGTTGAGCATTTTTTCATATGGGTGGCAGGGATATTTAAAAGCAGAGCTAATTAAGGCAGGAGGAACTCAGGTAGACTTCAAGAACTGGTTCGCAGCTGCTACATTATTAATCTCATGTCTAAAGTAAAGAAGGCATCGTAACTAAGACATAAGAAGACGAAAAGCAAAGTCCCAATGTAGAGGAAGATAGGCTGTGAGCGTGTAAGTGCTCTTGTCTGGCACTGTAGCGGCTACACAGTAGTCCGCCTGGGAAATGAAGCTTTGTCAGGCTACGGATGTGGCTTGAGATCCTGATTCTGCAATTGTTCCTGGAGTGTCCTGTCTGGACAGGGAAAATGATGGGTAGAAAAGTGTCTGCTGGCAAGCCAATTGCCTCATTAACGGGAAGCTGAAGAGGAATGTGTAAGCTGGGAAATGCACTGGCCTTTCACCAATTGCTTGAATTAACAGAGTGGCAATTTCTCTTCACACAACTGATGCCTTCTCGGAAGTGAGAACTTGTGGTTATAATTCATCACGGGCTTTGGAGAATAGATGACAGGTTCTGAAAAAGGGCTTGAAGTTGGAGCTGGCCAACCAAATCATTGTTCCTGCCAGCCTTTACCCCTGCATTGCCACCATTTGTCTCCACTCTTCAATTCCTTAAGAACCAGTTGAACTTCGGGCTTTCTCTAAACTTCATTCATTTATACCAATGGGCAGGAAGGGTGAGTGTGAGTTCCATCAAAGGATGATTACTTTTATAGCTGTAGATCTTAGACTGGCATTGCTTTACAACCTTGACTGGGAGCTCCCACATGGGGGGAACCTCAGTCCTTCTTCTGTCTCTGGACCTTCATACAGTAGCCATTTTAGGGTTCCGCATATAGTGAACAAGCAATACTTGATAACATACAGACGGTTGGGTCTCCCATCTTTTCTATCGCTCAGCAGTTTAGAATTTAGATTGCAGAAAATAGAGTGGTCTCCTCTCCTGTGCATTTGTCCTCCAGTAACTTTTCAAACACATTCTTATGATCTTAAAATCAAGCCTATAGAATAGGGCATGAGTATCTAAATTTCTCCTGTGCTAAATAGATGGGGAGAAATTTGGCGACTCATGGCCTATTCTATAGGCTTGATTTTAAGAATGTCAGTTTTTTTAGTCAGGGATCATGTGACTCTAGATGTTGATGTTACAGTTGTTTATCAAAGGTAGCCATTACCATCTGTGCTATTCCTTACCTTTCCTATATGCTTTGTGGTAGCAGAGGAAAGAAGAGGAAACAAGGGCACTGATACAGCATGCAGACAGCTCGAAGGCAGAAATACCTGTGTTCAAATCCTGTCACCACTATGTCCTAGCCATGTGACTTTGGATTAGTTGCTTCTCTTTGAGAATCTATTTCCACAACTTAAAAGTAGAAATAATATCATCAGCTGATCATGTCAAGTTGTTACAAGGATTGAAAAAAGATAATATGTTAATATCCTTTAGCACAGTGATGGAAGTTGAAGTTAGGGTTCTACATTTTTATTATGTCCAAAGACATAGCAAGAGAATCATCCTTTGATGGGTTGTGGTTCAGTCATTGAGATGAAATCCTTTTGAAATTTATATTTTCAAGTTTTTTGTATTTTCATATTCTATTTTTAAACACATTTCAATTCCTTTCCATCATAAATATAGCATATGCTGTTCTCTCACATTATTGCATGGGCCTAATGAATGGATTGGGTATTTGTTAGGATACCAAATAATATGAAACCTCCACATATCCAGATGGCATCCCTGTCTTTCTTCTTA
This sequence comes from Galemys pyrenaicus, assembly GCA_019455555.1. Taxonomy (NCBI): domain Eukaryota; kingdom Metazoa; phylum Chordata; class Mammalia; order Eulipotyphla; family Talpidae; genus Galemys; species Galemys pyrenaicus. The sequence goes on along the minus strand of JAGFMF010011408.1, from coordinate 968,157 downwards.
AATACTGGTATGTGTTATGATTAGAAAGATAAATGTGTATATGTATATGTATATATATAGCAGCAATCATATAAATGATATATATGTGCATATATATTTGGAACAGTTATGTAGAAAATTTACTGATTCTTAGATTGCACAAGTCTTAGATTAGACAAAGTCATCTAATTCAACTCCTTCCTTCTACCTCATCACCTCAATGCAAAATTACATATGACACAGTCCTGATAGGTGTTCAGCTAGCTGTGTTTATATTCCAAGTGATGGACTTAGTGAAGAAATTTAATGGTTACCAGAGGGAACAGGGGATAGAGGGTGGAGGCGAGAGAGATAGAGGAGGTATTTGGCATGGATGGTTTGGTGGAGGGTGAGTGAAACATGTGCACATATGAGAGAGCAAAGATGTAACTCCAAATTTAAATTAAAAAATAAAATAAGTGAATTTACAAATCAATGAATAATAAATGCTCCAAGTGACATTGAGATCAGTACTTTATGATTTGACCACTCTACTCTTCATGGAATTCATAGGTTCTCATGGGGATTCCATTGGGTAAGTCAACCGTAGACAATAGTGCTGGGTATTAAACTACTGCCTATTATTGTAATTGCTATACAATTGGACTCTGGTTGGGAGGGCTCTCTTATATTGACTCTTAAACTGCCTCCTGCATCCTAGATTCCACTATAAAATATACCATACTACGTGGAATCTTTTTTCCATATAATTGTCATTGAAATATTTGGCTATAGCTCCCATGCTCCTAAGTTTTCTCCACATTAAGTTAGATATCCTAGTTACTTCAAAATGTCCCTCATAGGAAGGATTTCAAACACTTTACCTCATACTCTTCCCTCTGGTGATGTTCAGTATTGCTCTTGCTACATGCCCATCACAGCGGAATACAGTAGCCAGAGCAGGAGTGTATTTGTTGTCTTCTCCAGCTCTAGAGTCTGCTAATGCGTCTATTAATACAGTCTGAGTTATATCTGCATTTCTGGAAGTCATTTCATATTGTTATCTCATATTGAAGTTACAAGCTAAAACCCCTAGGTCTTTGTAATATGCATTACAATGAAGTCATATTTCTTCCATTCTGTTCTTCTCTGGCTACCTCCTCCCTTTTCCTCCTATATTACATCTTTTATAGTTGTGGGTTCATCATTCCAGCTACTTTTCTTCATGCAAATAAAGAAAAGTATGATAGATGTAATAAGAAGGCCAGGAAGATGTGACATTCACTGTCTTCTAACTGAGAATGTTCTCGGCAGTTTATTAGTTCAAGTGCGGGTTTTTACCATCACCTTAACAGCACTCTGATCCTTCATGAAAGGCATTGTGAGTCCATGTGTCCTCATTCTCTCCAGGACCTTCAGCCTCTGCTCAGGTCTGTCCCATCATCAGAAGAAATCATATTCTAATTTAGTTTGTCAAGCTAGTATAGAGTAGTGGCTGGCATGATTAGAAAAAGCATGAACTTTAATAGCAGGCACATTAGGTTTAAATCCTGGAAATGCCATTTACGAGCTGTGTAGTTTGGACTTAGTTTTAGTTTTCTGTGACTTTAAGATTTCAACAAGACAGTTCATGTACAGTAGTGCCTAGAAGATACCCAACAAATGGAGTGACTTTTTGAAACTCAAGTCTATCATCAAATAAATATATTCTCCAGTGTTGTCTTATCGAAAGTTATAACAAGCAAGCCTATCATATTCTTCCAAAAGCATAGATTAAAATCTTGAGCAGGAAATGGGCAAGTAGAGAGTCCTATAAAAACTGTTGTCAGTTTACTCATCACCATCTTCGAGCACAATTCTTCAGCCAGTTAGGAATCCCATTAACTAAACTATTATCTCATTCACATTTTGTCATCTTTTTTTTAAAGTCAAATTGTGGAGGAGTTACTGTAAAGCTGTCATTCTAATAGCATTTTCAAAGAAAAAAAAAAAAACTAAAATCATCTTTACTTAACCAGAGATGGGCTTAACATGGGCTTCCCTGGTCACCACTTAATTTCCTAAGTGTTGGTGTGTCATCCATTTAACAGGCTATTCTTTAAGTGACAGTTTAGCAGCTCAGCAAGTGGTGGGTTGTACGATCTACATTTTTCCTCTTTTTGAAAAAGAAAGGGGAGAAAAACACACGAAAGGTGGTACATGTGGTCCTAAAAGGTGGCTTCCCACACCTTCTTTACTTCAAAAGCAAGCCTGCAGCGCTCTCCAGACCAAGGAGCACGCTGTATGAACACTATTTGAAAGCACATGACTTGAGTTCTGGGTGTAGGTTGAGCTGCCTGGAGTTCACAGGATAGTTTTCTTTATCAGAAACAGAGCTAGTTTAACTCTCTTGAGCTCCTCACATTTAAATATTACATTGTTCTTTGTTTCTCGCTTTCTATCGCCCTTTAATTAGTGTATCCATCTGTTTTCCTGCTACTAGGGGGACGCTTATTGGTTGGTAATTACAGCGGTGTCCCTGGGCTCCTATTCTGAAAGTGTGTTCCACATTCCTGACCTTCCAGGCTCCGTGACAGTTGCTCTTTCCTGGAGTGCTGTTGCTTGTCATTGTAGGCCCCTGTTATGTCCTCCTGCTCACTCAAGCCTGGAATTTAATTCCCTAGACCACTCATAGTGAATCTGATCCTTTGCTCCACTATCCCTGACCTCTTGTTAGACAGTGATTATATCCAGGGTTTCTAGCACACGGTGCTGATCCAAACTTCCCATCCATCAGAAAGTGTATGAGGGAAGCCAAATGGGCCCAGCATGCCATACCTTTAAAAAATGCCCCTTACAGAGAGAAGATGAGAGGAACCAAGAGTGTCAGATGGAAGAGTGTCTGGACATAAGGACGAGATGAGCAGTTTGCAAGCTTGGCAAACTTATGCCAACTATTGGCTAAGTGCCCTTGAGTTGATTTGTCTGGCTCCTTATCCTTGGTCAGAAAGAATAGGTGTTCCCCACAGGACAGTCTCCTCAAATCTACCGTGAAGGCTCTGCAGAATCTGATCTTAACTTCATAGTCAATGCCATCTCCCACTCTGTCCCCTCAACTATGGGCAACATGTTCTATGAATCAAGATTTGAATAAAAACTTTGTTGCTCAGGCCCATACATTTCATTTTCATATTTATCCACATGAAAAGACTTTTAAAAAGTGTAAAATTGAGACGTGTCATTCAGTGGATCACGTTTATCGTTTCCACTGGAATGCTTACCACGTGTCAACACTGGTGGGTGTTATGTCATAGACTCCGCATTATTACCCCATTTTACAGAGGAGGAAAGTAAGTGCCACAAGGTTAATTTATTAACCCAAAGTAATCCAACGTGTAAATGGTAACCCTGGGACTCAAACCCAGGTCTGCCTGGCACTACAAACCAAGTTCTTAACCATCATACTGTCTAATTTCAATGTTATTTTATTCAGGAGTGCGTAGAATGCTATGAAAGGCAGACGATACTCTGCCTAAACACTAACATTCACATGTTTCTTCACTCCGTCCCGTATCTTCACAGATGTCTGATTACATGTATGTCTGTTCCTTTGATTTAGCTCCTTCTATTCTGTTCCCATACCTTTCATTTTCCCTTTAACCTCCTCTCTGCCACCGAACGTCATCATCCCTTCAGTGCTTAATTAAATTCCATTCCTTTCATGAAGACTCTCACTGACTTCTCTGTTCCCGTGTCCTTACAGCCTGTACTTATAACCCTATCACCTTGTGCATGGTCATTTTTACAGAAGTTCAACAGATGTTTGCTTTGACCTTATTAGATGCATAATGATCAATTAAATAATGTGTATTTTCTCAGAGTTCTCCAAGTCAATGATCTCATGATGATAAATTAAACCTGTGTCACAAGTCTTCAAATGAGTATAAAATTACTGTGCAATATCTAGAGACAGTATTAAGACCTCTGATTTTTAACTGGCACTCCTGACAACACCTAACAAGTAATATGGTAGTTAGTTGAAAAGTGTAGTGGTGAATTAGGTAAACTGGTGAATATCTGGGTTCTGTTCTTGACTTTACCACGTGCTGTGAGACCTGGGAAAAGTCCTTAACTTCTGTGAGTCCTAGTTTCTTTATCTGGTAAGTGGGACTAATCATACCTGTTTTCCTCCCCTCAGTGGGTTGTTAAGAAAATATAAATGAGAAAACACATTTATTGTCATGTATTACAAAATGTCAAACATTATGCAAAATTGACCTATTATAATTACTATTCTATTTTCTTAGCGTTTGTAATTATCTAGGAAGGAGACCCACTAGTATCAATTATTTAGAACGAACTCCATCACTTCCCGTGGAAAGGACTCCAGCTTAATCCTCAAAGCAAGTGTTAGACTTGGCATAGTGTTTCTGTAAGTTGGCCAGGATTCTTTCAGTGATAGAATCATGTGTTCCTGATCTAAAAATGGGCTAGTGTGGGCACAAAGAGAAAACCACTTTGTTTTCACTAGGTAATAGGGCAGCCCTCTCTGGCTGCACAGTTGGGGCCTTTGTAATAGTACTTGCTTGCTGTGCTTCCCATGGGGTGAGCTAATGAACCACCAGAGAGCGGCTCTGAATTAAAAAGGTCACACCTGACATGAACCATTTCAGCACAAACATCCTGTTCTTTTCCCCTCTTCAAGGGGGAGGTTTTATTTAAGACCATCTGTGATTTGCCAAAGACTTAAATTGTGTGATGGCACAATGACCCTTGCAAATAAATGTCAGGAGAGAAAACCCATTCGGAGTTACAGAATCAAGAAACGTGAGTGGTACAAGATCCATTAGGGACTGTGGAGGCCAAACTCATCTCACAGGTGAGGAAACCAACCTCCAGAAAGAGGAGATGAGTTAGTCAAGATTACACAGTAAATCTGTGGGCAGAGGTGACGCTAAAACCTGTTTCCCTTATCTCTGTACTTCCTGTCCACTGTACCTTTCTCTGCATCAGTTCATTTAAGTTAAAGGTCCAAAACCTTTTCGGTACTGATAGTGACTTCGGTGTCATCCTCTAAATTGGAAAACCTATGTCTAGTCTCTTTGCCAGGAACAGCTGCAGTGTGCCAGCCCCGCGTATTCAAAACCAGACAGTTTTGGGTTCAAAGCATCAGTTCGCACACCTTAGACTTCCGTGATCTCCATAGAGGAGTCCAGCAATCATTTCCCACCTACATACTACATAGTTTTTCTAAATTGTTGAAGTCTTTTCAAAAATAAACAGTCACTAGCGTGGTGAGCTGCTTGGTGAAATGGTAAGATGGCGCACTGCAGTGGAAACTGCAAGTGAATTCACCTTTGCGATTACTGAACGGGACCTGGCCTGTCTCTGCCAAACGGGCCATGTTTCTAGCAACTCGTCTGTGCTCCATCTGGTCCCCTCTTTCGCCCTTAGATCACTCTTACCTCAACTAACCCTTGACTCCACTCCCCACTCCCTTTCAGTCTTCCAAACACTGTCTGTTATATTGTCTTGGCTCTCTCGAAGACCTTCCTTTTAACCTGCCTCAGCCCACTCCCCGCTCTGCTAAGTGACCTGTACTGTGGGCGGCTCCAGTTGTGTGCTGGCCTGCCTGTGACACCTGAAATTCTATCATTGGATCTTTGGTGCTATAGGTCAGATTTTCCCAGGTAGGAGTTCAGGACATCTAGCTCTACTGTGGCCCAGAATCTTGAGTAACTGGATCCAACCCCTAATATAGTCTACCCTTAGGTGAGTGACCAGACCATTTTTTGAGTGACCAGGCCATTAAATGTGATTAGATGATATTTTAGATGTCAGGGCCTGCGCAATCTGGAAGTTACGTAGTTTGGAAGCATTTTAGTCGTGTATGTGTATCTGTGTGTGGGGTAGGTGTCTGAGCAACAGTTTAAATCCAGCTTACCTCAGAGAGTAAAGAAGAGGTAGAAAAAAGACAAAGCACTCTTTATAGATTGGATCTGTCCAATAAATGGCTTTAAGCAACTGCAACGCGGATTGCAACTTAGGGCAAAGGTGAAGATGTGAAGTAGATCCTTAAAGTTAGCCTCATTCTGTACTCTTTGGCATTCGGGGTGTTCTCTGTGACTGGGCGTGCCTGACCATCTTCAAATGTTCCCTTCGATCCCATGTGTATTTTGCCTCAGCTATTTAAGTCCTTTAAACTCCTAGATATAGGAAGTTGCAGAACATTTTCAGACTCCTGCAAAACTTTCCTGTGGCCAGACATTAATAATCCCCCTCCTCACAAAACTGCTTATTGTAGTATGTTTAAATACTAATGAGGGGCCTCCCTGGTGGCGCAGTGGGTTAAGCAACGCACTATGAAGCAAACCGCAGCCACTGCAGCACAAGTTCGATCCCTGCCCTGGCCAGGGAGGGGACCCACATGGTGCAGCAGACCTCTCCTGCCTTGCCCGCTGCTCCCCTCAGCAATGTGTTTCAGTCAGTCTGCCTGTTCTGCTCCCCACTCTATCTCTGGTGAATCCTGTCACCGCCCTGGACTCTGGCCTGTACCCCAGCTCTTGTATGTATAAAAAAATAAATCTTTTAAAAATATATAAGTAAATAAATAAATACTAATGAGTATAGGGAACACTGCTTCTTTTGGCCTTTCTGGTTCTAGCTAAGGTCATTGCATTGGTGGTTGTATAATCATCAACCCTTTTGACTCCTTTTGGGAGCATTTGTAACAAGACTTTATCTATGGGAGAGCTAGAGCCCACTTTGGTGGGGAGGGTAGCCCCAGATGAATCATGACTGAAGTATGGAGTAGGAAAATTCCCAGTGCAAGTAGCAGACATAGGAGGTTCCAGTGATGTCTCCAAGCCATTTCATCCACAACTGTGGAAAACTGCACTGACCCAGGGAAGCAAAGGAAACCAGATTATTTCTCCAGGCACACAGGACTGCAGCCTCCTCTACCTCTATTAGAGCACAGGTCGGTAAACTACAGCCTGTGAAATCTGGCTCACTGCCTGTTTTTTTGTAAATAAAGTTTTATTGAAACACAGCCACACCATTTATTTACATATTGTCTCCAACTGCTAAGTTTTATTGGAACACAGCCATGTCATTTATTTACATGTTATCTTCAACTGCTGCAGGGCTAGAGTGGGAATAGTTACGACAGAGGCTACATAGCCCACAAAAACTAAATATGATCTGGCTCTTTGTACAAAAGTTGTCTGACCTCTGCTGTAGATTAAAACCAGGGTTTGGATGGAAACATGAAGGTCACTTGGATTTCAATTTCAATTAAAAGTAATTTGCAAGTCATATAGATATAATCCCATAGTGTTTTTTAAACAAAATAATTTTGCTCTATATGCTTTCTAAAAATTCAGACAGTAAAGAAAGATGTGAAATCACTCACCACCACAACACCCAGAGAGAGAGAACATGTTAACATTTGGTATATACTTTTTCTGGCTTTCTTTTTTAATTAAAAACAATTGAATCATATTGTACAAACTGTTTTGTAACTTAATTTTTTTCATTTATTAATGTTTCTTGGCATCTTTCCATTTCATTAAACAGATCTACCTTATCATTCCTACTGGCTACAAAGTATTGCACTGTATGAATGTAGCATTTAATTTACTTAACCAATCGTCTATTGTTGAACACAAATTGTGCCTCATATATTTTTTTCTCATGGCAGTCCCATAATAGGCATTCATTTATGTATGTCCTCTATACTTGTGACTTTTTATGTTCTTTTCCAATTTTTTAGAAATCATCAGTTACTTATGATGTCAGAAAAAAATCCTACAGTGTTCTCTTCTAGGGTGAATGAATGTTTTTATAAATGGCAAAAGGTTTCAGTTACATCAGTGTAGACACAAAGCCAGGAGGGACTAGGAGGTCACCTTCCCTCACGGGTAGGGTGAATTAGTGAACCCACCGAGATCATTAAATAACAGTTTTGCCACTTAAAGCTTGTGCATTTCGATAGGCTTTTGTGAAAGCTTCTCGTCACATTAAATATTAATGACTGATGGCAAAGCATTGCTTTAGGAGAACATAATGGCCCAAAGAAAACTAAAAGACACTTAAAAAAGAGAGAGAGAGAAAGGCAAAAAAAAAAAAACAAACTCACAATACTTCTGGCAAGATCAAATTTCTAATGGAGATAATAGAGCTGGCATCCAGAAGAGGAGGTGGGAAAGGCAAGACAGTACTATGTCCTATGGAAACGGGCTGAGAAAAAAATGAACTCAGAAGCCCAGGAAGCTCCTCTGCCCCTGAGCATTAGGGGCGGTGGGAGTATGCCCAGGTGAGCTCTCCATCCCTGCCCTGCTCTGAGGAGACAGCAGATCCCAGTCGCTGCAGTAGGCATTCACATGGATGGGGCTTTCTGTTCCCTTAGAAGTGTCTTCATTCTCTCCCATTGACTGTTCACCTGATTCCAAGGAACTCTGCTGATAGTAGACAGCCCGCCCAGGCATCTGTAGTGGGTTTGGTGAACAGGGAGCCAGTGTGTGGGCGTAAAATTCAGTGTTAATCAACTTGAATAGTTGAATGACATCAAGGAAAAGAAGAGCGCAGCAGGAAAGACTACAGTCATGTGTCACTCAGCGGCAGGGGTATGTTCTGAGAAATGCATCGTTAGGCAATTTTGTCATTTCACAGATGTCATAGAGTGTAATTGCACAAACCTGGCTAGTGCAGTCAACTACACACCGAGGCTGTATATGGGAACTGCTGTTCGTGTAAGACAGCCTCCGCTGACCGAGGGACCTGTTTGGAAATACTCTACCATGGTGGAGATGTATTCTCTCCATAGTGGTCCATCCTCCAGATGGAAAAGCAGACCAGCCTTTAATATTCCACACAGCTGGGCCCTGTGTGTACAATTAGCCTCTAGAAAACTCTTGGTCTTTACCCAACACTTTTCTTCCAAGTTGCCTCCAGTATTGCATGGTATCCATGATAGGCAGAGATGCCCAATTACCCAGACACATGGCAGCACAGAAGTTTCTGCTCACTTCCTTCCTTGTCAAGCCTGTGATCCTCAGTCTTTTCTTCCCTCCCACTCTTTTCCGTCTCCACGTGGCGTTGAGACCTGTCCTCTGCCTGCTCTCCCTTGTCTCTCCAAAGGCCAAGCAAAAGAACACTATTTCCACTAAGTTCCCTCCACTTAAATGATCTCGAAAGTTTCTTTGGTAGCAATCTCATTACCAGCAACAGAACTGCTTGGAGAACTTTCAGGAAATTTACTGGTTCTGATTCTAACCCAGACCTACCTAACCTTGATTAATTGTATCACATCCCTCCCAGTTGCCAAATTTGTAAGAGCAATAACTAATATCCCAGTGAGAGGAGCAAGTATTATCTCTGCAGGAAAACTCTGCATTGCTCTCCGACACTGGGCCCTTCTCTGCAGTACATTGGATTAGCCTGCCAAGTTGGAAACCCTGTTATACTCTGGAACACATATCTGACTATATTGGAATCAGCAGGGTCTGTTTCTTCTCTGCTGCTTCTGTCTACCCACATCTTTTTTCCCTTTATTTTTTTTAAACTAAAACTAGTGAAAGAGAGCAAAGCAACTCAGAATGTTACAGCAATGTGAATTTTAGTAAGTAATGCTATAGAAATAGTGACTAGCACATGAGAAGTTTGCTGTGTGCCAGAAACTTTATGCATCTTATTTTATTTATCCCTCACAACGTCCTATAATGTACGTACAGCTATCATCATTTTGCAAATGAGAAAAGTGACCCAGAGAGGTAAGCTGCTTGCTCATGGTGAATCTGGCAGTCGCACCCAGATCTTGAACATAGGGCCCATCTTAAGCACTAGACTCTCCCTCCTCTCCACACAAGTTCTTCAGATGCTAGATCAGCCACCCTGGGCAGGAATAGTCCTCTAACCTATAATCATTATAATGGCAGCAACAAAGGGTTACATCCCATTTGGAAAGTGAAGGCAAGTCTGAACTGGTTTGCAGAAACCCCTGGTTTATTCAGTAGCCTTCTGACTCTTCAGGAAGGTGTTTCAATCGGGGTAGCAAAGCCCTACATGTAACCTATTCCACTTGTCCCTCCTAACCGCTACAAAATGCTCTAAGGCACTCTTCCCATCTTGGCTGTGTGATTCTTCTGTGTGTACATGTGTGTATATATGTGGGGTGGGGGGTGGAGGGAAAGTGGGAAGGCTAGTGAAGTTTCCTAGGGACTTGGACCAGAGCGACATTTGCAAAGAGCAGACACAAGAAGGGAATGAAAGGCTAAGGTTGGGCTGATTTTCTGAAACCAACTGGTTAGTTTTCTAGTAGGAGAACCCTATCACTCAGTCTTTTCACATTCATCTGTGCCCACTGGAATCTTCTCTGAAACATGAACATTTGGTGACCTGGATGATCTAGAAGACCACCTGGGAGCCTCTCAAAGATCATAGGTTCTAGTATTATAAACCAATGCTACCTCAATAAATAGTAAATATGTAAATCATGGGTACTGCAAATCACTCTACGTAGATACCCTTTACTGAAAGCCGATTTGACTCCAGCTACAGTTGCTATTGTTATTAGAGTTCTAACACATGGAAAGTGTATATCAGAAACTTCTAGCAATTAGGTAGGCTGGCTGATTAACTATGATGCTTTTTAGTGTTTCGGAATTTGATCTGGGCCAGTGCTTTCTAAATTCTCCAAAGACGACCTTGTGTCACGTACGGGCAACATTTTAGTTGATTATCAGACCTTGAGATTTACATTTTGTTGTTCTTTCTTATTTAACTGCTTGTTTTCCATTATGCATTCATTGAGCTTTGGGGAGCTGATATTGCAGTTTGAAATGATTTGGAGGGGCAGGGAATCATGAAGTCATAAAGAGAACAAAAGTGGAGAAGTAGTGGCTAATTGCCAACATGCGTTTTGAAAAATGTTTTATTCAAATTCAACTAGAGAATTCAGCTGCACAGATCCATGATGAATAGTAGAGTTAGGACAGTGTTCAGGCACCGGTGAGAAGCATTTCTCCCTGTGGCACTTGGAAAACACCCTGACATGTCAACTCTAGACATCGAACTTCTATCCTGAGGTTTCAGAAGTTTTTCCAGAATTCCTGACACATGAAGCTGTCTGACCATGTCTGTGAATTTGTCCAGAGGAAAACTGTGTGAAAAAGGAAAAATACTTTCTCTCTGGCGATAGAGGAGACAGAACCTTGAGCTCTGAGGAAGGACTCTGCAACACTCACAGAGATTTGGGGTTCAGTCAACATCATTTTCTTAAATGAGGGTAGTCACAGTGAGACTGCCATCACAGATACCCACATCTCCCTTGGAGTACCTATACTACAGAGCATCAGGTATGGCTTGGACTAAATGTGATCACAGACCTCTTGAGTCTCAAGCCCCAAGCAGTCCTCAGACTCCAGTCGCCTTTTGTATCTAGCAGGTTCTTTCTTACTCTTTGAAAGAATTCCGGCAACCTAGAGGCCCCAGGTGTCTAATTCATTTTCTCATACTAGAAAGCAAAACAGAAAAGTCATCTCCTGCCTCCTGAAAAAATAAGATGTTATTTCCTCTCATGGCCTTGTCTCTCAACTGCTCTCCCCTCCTAGAAGCACCCTTTTGCCTCAGGAGTCACCTTACTTTGATATTTGTGGAGAGGAAGTTATTTATATCATTTTGAAGAAAATCAGTAAAGAGAAACCACATAGTATTTTGAACAGAGAAGATTTAATATAAGTATTGTGTCTATGAGGGACTTGGCAAGTAAGAAGTGAAGGCATCGGAATAGCTGATAGAAAGAGCAGTCACTACCCCTCAGACTGAGTTAAAGCACCCAAGGGAGAACCCTTCCCCCAGGAATGAGATCCAGACCTTACTGGAGAGGGCACAGTTATGGCTCACTGAACAGGAGAAAAGTTGCTGTGGTGCTGTGCTAGCAGAACTTGCTGGAATTCTGCCTCCTGGAACTTTCTGGATATCTGTTCTGTGGAACTTCTGGGAAATCACCCACTACAGTGCCAGCGAGAGCTGCTCCCAGGGAGGTATCTCAGCATAGGCACTCTGCTACAAAAGCTCATGGGGGAGGGTTACTGGGAGGAGTAACTAGCATCCCGCTGGATGCTGCTGATCACCATGTCCTATGGGAGTTACACGTTAGGAAATAAACCGCAGGACCTTGGCGCAGGGGAAGCCAGTGTACTGGCCAGGCCCTGGGAAGCCAAGGCTGTGTGCTACAGGAGCCTGCCAAGGGAACAGTCCAGCAGCCCAGAACCAGAAAGAAAAGCCCCTTCCTCCTGAAAGATCTCTCTTGAGCCACCTAGTGACAAAGCTTAACACTGTGCTGCTGAGAAAGATTAAAGCAATAAAGGGCCCAGAATTCTTCTCACAGAACAAGCAAGAAGGGTAAATTTGGATCTAAAAGGTGATAACTGACATACCAGCTCAGGTCAGGTAACTCAACTCCTGGCCCCAGTTCATGTTCTTTCTTTCTGAGTGGTCTTTCTTCTCTTATAATTTGGGGGTGAGGAGGTAGAAATCAGTTCTTTGATCACCCTTCCTCACATCCTGTGTACACCAGGTGTGGCAGCTGTACACTCTGGCTCCGCTGCACAGGATCTCCTCTGACTGCTAAATCCAGGTTACCGTCAACTCTTGGCTTTCCACTTATTCTCCTGTACCAGCTGGACTGGAAACACACATTTCCTGATTGTATCGGCGGCTGCAGACGTGCCGGAGTTCAGCAGCTAAGAGATGGGCTTCAAAGTCAGCCTTGGATTAGAATCCTTACTCTGCCACTTAGCACCTGTGTGATCTTAGGCATGTTGCCTGACTCCTTTGACCCGCCATTTCTTCAAGTGTAAGTGGAGATAATGAGACCTGCAACTCAAGAGTGCCATGGAGGTTAGCAACACAGAACATACCAAGCGTACAGCCTGGCATCCGGGTCAAAAATAGGAACCTGGATTCAAATCTTAGCTCATCTTTTGCTTGTTGTGAAGCCTTTGAGTAAATTGCTTCACCCTCCAAGACTCAATTTGTTCCTCCATAAAGTAGACATCATAATAAGACCAGCCTCATCAGGTTGTTGTGAGGATAGAATGCATATGAAAAATTTAGTACAGTAATTTACACAGACAAGGTGTTCAAGAAGTGGTCACTGACCATGAAGGGGTGCCCCAGCATTATGCTGTAACCTTTATCTCTGCTCAAGTCCTTACTGTCTTACTTCCTATCTTCCCCACATGCACCACAGCCTCCCTACTTGCATGCTTCTGCCGCAAAAGGAACACAAATCCTGACCAGCTCACCAACTGAGGCTGCAGCGAGCAAACCTCCGCCACCACCCACACACAGAGCACAGAGCCCTCGCGGGATGGGGACAGAAAGGCCTAGCTATTCATCCTGGATTCCACAAAAGGTCCCCAGCCCCTAGCTGAGCACTAGTTTCCTTAGTAGTTATACAATTGCTTCTTTGAAGTTGATCACCCACCAAGGGCCGAAAGAGTCAACTCGCAGACCTCCGAATCATCATAAAATCAAAGTCTCATTCTACTTCCACTCATTAGCGCGAGACTAGGAAGAAAAGGGAAATAGGGTTAGATCTTGTTGAAGAGATCATGTCTTTCTAATGCCAGCGTGCTGTGCCACTGGCACAGTACAGACCACTGACACAAACTCCTTTATTGAAAATAATTTTAGGTACTCCCCAATCAGTCATTTATACTCATGTGTAAATATTTACTTGGTCTATGCGTAAGTGGTAAAACATCTCAGGCTTTGTGTTTGAAACTCACACAACGTAGCCGAAGGCAGGGGTAGGCAGGGAAGTTGGAGAAGACTGTAACCGTCCGGTCAGCGTCTCGTCAGCGCGCCTTGGGATGTTCCACAGGCACCAGTCTCCAGGGAGGCCCCTGCTACACAGGGACGTTCCGTACAGAAGGGACAGGGCTTGGCTTTGGTGAGGATCTCTTCATGTCGCAGTTGATGGCGATAGAAGGGGATATTTCTTTGGAACTCACAAATACCTTGGAGCAAGTTCTCTGCTATGTGACTTGTCATCTGAAACTGTCTGTCACTGTGTACTCTGAGTTCCTCTGCTTGCAACCTGAGATGTGTTGCATAAGGTAAGATACACCGCATGCTCCTGACCATTTTCTTTTAAACATACATTTATGAGAATTACTCTCGACCTTTGTTTCTCGATGTTCTTGCTAAGCGAGAAGCTCAGGGTTAACTTCTCAGCACTGAGGTATGCTGATCGCCTCAGGCCCAACGTTGTGGCCTGGGCGTTTCCTCCAGGCAGAAATTCTGGTTCCTACTCACCCTTTTCCCCAGTCTACACTCAAGAGTTTGCAACTGGCACCTGCTCACAATAAGATGGCTTCGGAAGTCTTCATCCTGCCAGTTTCTCCCATGTCCTGTCCAACTTTCTGGCCAGTTTCACTAGCATTCCTACAAGGTAAGCTCAATACTAAATGGCAGAGCTGAGGTGAGGCAAACTGAGGCCTTGAAAGCAAGCCAGCGTCCCAGCAGAGCAGCAACTGCTGCTCCTGGCAGTGCAGCTCCAGAGAGCAGACGCATGCCGGTGGGGCAGATGGCGAGGCAGCTACACGGTCCTGGTGTTGAGGCACAAGAGACCCCCCCTCAACCCAGAGACCTGGCTGTTGGACTAGGATAAAAGGAGACTTTAAAGGGGCACAGAACCGTGGCAGTTTCATTTTTGCTTTTTCTAATTGTTCTGTGGTCAAGATGCAGCCATCTGAAAAACAATTTTGCTTTTCTACTCAAGGAGGAGACAGCAGGGATGGCTACTAAGTCTCCTACTATAGGGGTCTACTTCCCAGCTGCCTCTGCCACCTCACCTTCAGCTGCATGGGGTGGGAAAACTGTAGGTATCTTTTTAAGCTGAACAACATTTGCCAGAATAATTTCGCTAAAGGAAAAAAAGCATGTTTAACAGGTCAAGGGTGGTGAGAGCTCAGCCCCTCGGAAAAGGTTTCGGCGCAGTTGGATGAGACAGAGAGACAGAGAGAGGGTTTCAGCATGGTTGGATGAGAGAGAGAGAGACTCGGGCCATGTTTCTCACCAACAGGAACCTTTATTGCGCCCCCAGGGCGAGATTCCCCAATCCCCAGAATGGGGGTTGGAGTAGTCATGTCCAGCATACCCACTAGGGGTCTTTTATTTATTCAATTAGATTTCTTTAATTATATTTGACATCCTTTGTAGTCCCCAGGGACTTCCCACCACCATTCCACCCGTGCACCAACACCTCAGTCCATTGTGCTCCTTCTGCCCTCATCCCGATCTCTGCCCCACCCTCCCCCACCCCAATGATCCCTTTGGTTTATCTTTGACCTTTTGTTCTTGTTGAATTTTTTGTTTGTTTGTTTGTTTGTTTTTGCTTGTAATTGCTCATTTCCTTGAGCTTTCTCTTATTTTCTTTTTGTTGTAGTTGTTGTTCTTTCACATTCCTCCTAAAAGTGAAGCCATCCGATATTTGTCTCTTACCTTCTGACTTGTTTCACTGAGTATAATTCCTTCTAGCTCCATCCATGTTTCTATAAATGGCCCTAGTTTATCATTTTTGATTGCTGAATAATATTCCATTGTGTATATGTACCACATCTTCTTGATCCAGTCCTCTACTTTGGGGCATTTGGGTTGTTTCCATGTTTTACCAATTGTAAATAGTGCTGCAATAAACATGGGGGTACAGGTATTCTTTTGGATCGGTGTTTTTGTGTGGTAGGAGTCTTTTATATGCCCTCTCTCTGCCAGGCCTGAGTGGAAAACTACCGGCAAGTCACATGTTGTCCTGTGGTCAGGGGCTCATAGTGGAAAAGTACCAGTGAGTCGTATGTCCCCCTCGGTTAGGGGGTCGTTGTTTGCTCTGGGTTACTACTCCACCTGGGAAGCGGCTATCAGGTGCCAGCTTATCATTGCTGGCCACTGTCTTCGACACACCCCCTTCTCAGAACCGCTGCCCAGAGGGTGCCTGGATGACTTCTCACTGGGAAGACAAAAAAGAGGTAATAGATTAATATTTCTGCAGGAACAGTTTCTGCATTTGAGTTTAATGTTAGGAGTAACTTTCATCACAGACGCTGTCTTGAGCACTGAGGCTGCTTACTGCATGAAACCACAGCGAGGGGTAGGAACACTCACTTCCTTATGCTGCATATTCAGGTGATGGTTGGTTGGTCACCCACCCCCAGCCAGTGTACACTGGATGGCTATACCCATTTAAAAATATGGAAAATCTTCTGTTCTGGTTGATAAATAGGTGTTACTAAGCACTCCCTATGTGATCACCAGTCTCCATGGTCAATAAATAATCATTGTTCCAGATCCCCCTCAGTAACAACCTACCTGTCACCCAGGCCACCCCGTTCCTTTTGGCATCCCCCCAGTGACCTCTGGCACAACAAGGGGCTCTCCCAGGCCCTGCTCTGGTGATAATGTTTGGAGTCTAATTCTGTTTTGTTCTCTTGCCATTCTGGTTTTTGAATATTTTGAATACCAAACCTGCTTCCCCTTATCTTTCCCCCATGACCTGAGGTCATTCTTGCAAAGAGAACCAACCAGCTTATCCGAGGACCACAGTGGAGTTCATTGCTCTTATGTTAGCTACGATCAGGTCGTGAAAGAAGAAATTAATATGGGAATATTAGCAAGATTAACTTGGAATAAATGTTTATAAAAGTGGGGGAAATCATTTCTACTTAAAACCAACAATTAATAGTCACTACAATTATTGTCAGGCATTACAATGCTGTCAGCAGATTTGAAGGTGAAAATTGCTAGTGCTGTCTTGGCTATTCACTGCACTATATACTGAGTGTAAGTAAACAGTATATAATGCACCCCCCTGCCCGCAAAGTTCTTATAGTCCAGCTGGGGGAACATGGCAGGCACCGACATACTTATCCATACAAGGTAAATTATTGATACCCATTTAGAGAATCACAGTAGAGCTAAGTCGGTACAGTCAGTGTACTTTCTGTGGTAGAGGAGAACCCCCAGACTGGAAAATGTTCAGTTCCTGTGAAACAAAACAGGGGGTTCACTTAGACAAAATGAGATTATCTCTGTATTAAATTAATATTGACTCAGCAGTGATGAATAATACTTCATGCAGAAAACCCTGATTATTAAAGAAAGACTTACTGACCTTAGTACAATGAGGCAAAATAAACCATTGAAGGATCCCCTCTACTCCTGTAATGGAAACAAATTAGATAATTTTGATTCTCTTATCTTCCTCTGTGAAATCTTATTTGCTAATAGAATGCTAATATCATTGGTAAAGAAAGAAGAGCAAAGATGAATCATTAGAATGAATGTTCAAATAAAGAGCATCAGATTCAGAAAGTCACATTATATTGCCTAAATAAAACCAATCAGGGTTTTCCACTCAAACAATCTTAGCCCTTCGTGTGTAACACGATTGTTACGGTGCAGTGGCTAGAACACAGACTCCTCCTCAGTAATGCCGGCGTTGGTGCTTGGCGTTGGTGCTTCTGGTGCAAAGACTTTCTAGAAATCCAGCAGGGTTCTCCTGTTTGAGGTTTTCTCCGCCATCTTGAGGAGAAGGCATCTTTCTTAATTCATTGGTATCCATTTGGCTTTCTTCGTTTCTAATTAGTAATCTCCGGCCTAGACCTCCTGCCATCAGCTGTGGTGGGAAGGGGAATGTAGAAGGATGGTGTGTCTTGTACTATCCCCAACTCACTCAATTACCAGCCTAACCCTGGGATCTCGAGCGCTTGCCAAATGGCTTCCCTATGAGGGAAGCTCTTAGGGATTGAAATTGCATCTGCAAGTGGTAGGGAAGTGGCCCTCTGGGCGCCAGGCATCAGATTTGTCTTAGTCGTTTGCCTCATTCCCCAAATCAGTTCTCGTGGAGTGCTTTCTGTGCACCAAGGATAGCTAGCCTCTTTCACTTAATTCCTCGAAGTCTATCTACCTTGCGTTTCCTGCGTGATTTGGCCAATTGGCTGGTATCCTAAAATGCATCAACTTCAGTTCTCCCCTCTGATGAGCTTGAGTGGAATTTAATAATCCCTGCTAAATTGGCTTATGATTCTGTCATATGAATAAAGACTACAGACTCTAGGTTAGATTGTAAGCATCGGATTAATTTTACTGCAAAGGTCAGGCTGCTCCCCTGGTGTTCTGTTGTGCTTGAAGGTTAGTCACTGTGTGCTTGACCAAAACCTTCCTGTCTGAACTGTATTCAGAACAGATTTCAAGGTACAGCCAAATTGAAAACCAGACATTTGGAGATAAAAGACTGTGTACTCTGACCCCCTGGAAATAGAAAGCAGCTGCAGTGATTTTATGTGTATATATAATACATCATCATCTCCTGGAGATGATGGGCATTAAGCTCAGCACCTCTTGCTCCCAAAGCAAATGTCTGCTCATCTTTTCCACCTAGCTGCTCATGTCAGAGTAAAGAAATATTTCTTTCCAAATGACTTCTAAGCTTGCTAGCCTGAGAAGTGCTGCCCCTGGGGATGTGGGGTCTATCAGAGGAGTTTGGCTCAAAAAAGACATAATCATATTCAGATAATGGCAGGCACCTCCATCCTGGTTCCCTTTAACCTTCATCTGTCTTCCTAATTTACCACCAGCTCACTCTTTTCCAGCTCATGTCCTTTGGCCAACCCTATTGTGAGTTCATGCACTCCTGATAGATGTGTCAATATACTCATCAGTTCAAGTTCTACAAGTAACATTTATGTAATAACTTGTCATTTATATACCTGGAAAAAAATCCAAAGATGGGCTCTCAGGGTATAAGGTAGCATTTGGGCTGTTGTCAGATCTATGAGTTCCTTTGGGAATAATTGTGATCTCTTTCATATTTCATACAATGAAAATTCGCCCTACGGAAAGAAATAAAATCAAATTGCAATGCCTGTCACTCCTTACAAAGTTCAGCTTTCACCTAGGTCAGTAGCATTGTGCACCCACTGTGTGAAGGACAGTGTGTGAGTTCAGTGGTTTTCTAGAGTAACCCCCACCCCTGCCCCATCTGCTTACAGCCAGTTGTGTTTGCAGACAAGGACAGGTGCGGCGTATAATCTGAGGTCTTAAAGGAAAACGGAAAGTCAAGTGGCTCAGGAAGGCATTGTCGGAGATACCTGTGAACATCAACGAAGAGACAATAACAGATCCATAATACCTTTTCCAGAAGAATTTAGTCTCTCCTTGCACATTCTCCATGAGGGGACTAGCAATCCTGCTGGACAGACAAGTCAGACACCTTAGTTTCTGAGATAGAATGACGGTTTGGCCACTTGAGATGTCTAGAAACTAAAACATGTGGCCTCTCCTCATCCCACAGCACAGACTACCTGCCTTTTGTGTGCTCAGCAGGCACTGGAGTGCTATGTCTTGAATTATCTGCCCTCTCATTCTCAGATGTATATAGGGATGTGTCCACCCAGTGCGTGTGCCTGTGCAGTTTTGTATTGTCAGTGGAGTTTTGTTCAAAAATGACATGATCCTATTCAGATGATGGCAGACGCCTCCCTCCTGGTTCCCTTTAGCCTCCATTGTCTTCCTAAATTGCCTTGAGCGCTCTCCTGTTCATCCCCTTTGGCCATCCTTATTGTGACTCCTGCTGATGGAACTGTGTAATACACTTGTCTGCTTGAGTTCTGTCGGTAACATTCGTGCAGGAACTCACCAACAGCCAGTGTACTTTTTAGGGTTCCTCATTCGTTTCCTCTAGCCAGCAGCATGTAGTTTCGTTTGTTTATTTTTGCTTTTGTTTTCCTTGCTGTTAAAGCTGGGTCCCAGAAGACACCCCTGAAGCCAGCATCACAGTGTTTTGCCTATGTTTACTTCCATGTATTTTTTGACTTCAAGTTTTACATCCAAGTCTTCGGTCCATTTTGAATTCAGTTTTGTGTATGGTGTGATATAGTGGCCTAGTCTCATTCTTCCCCAGGCGGCTGTTCTGTGTTCCCAACGCCTTTTCTTAAAGAGACTTTCTTTTCTCTTGGCACCTTTAGTGTAGATTGACTGTCCATGTAAGCGTGGATTTATTTCTGGGCTCTCAATTCTACGCCATTTTTCTGTGTCTATTTTCATTCTAATACCAAACTGTTTCTGTTGCTATAGCTTTGGTATATCTTGAAGTCTGGGAATGTCTCTGACTACTAGGATTAACAGAATTGACACATTATATTGAGGTCATCTGTGGGGTCTTGTTTGGTCTTTATTTTGTGTGTGAATTGGCCCACCCCACTTCTAAGTCAATCGTAAACTCTCTTAGTGAAATAACTATCTTCTACTTATCTCGTGTCCCTCCGTCACTAAGACAAGCTATAACAAGTGCCCAGTACACACCATTCATTTATTCATGAAACTGGGAAATACCATCCATCCAAATGGGTTATACTGGTTTCTGAACTCATGTATTCCTTCATTTCTTCTCAGAAGTAAAATTGTACTCTAAAGTTGTACTGTGCTCTACTGGAAATGAAAATGTGCTCTGGTTCTGGGATTTGGTCTGCAGATTTTCCAACTACTATGGTTGAAGGAATCTATGCCTTTCGCTGTTGCTGAGAGCAAGACTGCAAACCCTGATAGGCTGCATAAAGTAGGTGCTGTCATCTTCAGAAGAGTAGCCCAAAGCCCTTTGCCTCTTTATCTTGGCTCTTTATAACCCAAGTCCTGTCATGGAATGGTGGCACCGCCTATGCTAATTTTCACTTAACCTCTCCATGCCCCTGTGTTTTCTTCAAAAAGGCCCATCAATATAGACCTGTCTTCCAGGGATGTTTTGAGGACATAATGCTGATAGCAAAACATTCTCTATGAGAGAATATTAATGGCCATTATTTTGTAGCCTCAAAAGGAGTGGACACTCAGCAGTAATTGGGGGCCATGTCTAGCCACCCAACCACCCATTATCGTTAGTACTCAAATTGATTTTAATGCATCATAATAATGCAGCATATACTCCACATTTGGGGGGTAATTTATTGTCAGGTGGTGGTTGTTAATGATAGTCATTTGAACATATTCAAAACATAGTTGTACACATCTGTTTTTCTTCCTACCTTTGTTTGCATGTCCAATTTTATGCCCTTTTGCCAATCCAGTTTTCTCCTTTATACTGCATCTTATTGTATTTTTTTACTCCTTAAATAAGCTTAGTATCTCAGTGAACAGTGTGAACTCAAGAGACTGATTTGGAAAAGCAGTTGAAGTCAGCAAGTCCAAGTTAAGAATGGTGGCAAACTTTATCACTCAGCTTTATTAATGGACCTCATCGCGCTGGATCGCGTTTCTCTCCCTGATGCATTTATATAAAAGCCCTGGCCTCTCTCATTCACCCCTTTGGCAGTGTTAACTCATTCCTGGGCATTTGTTGCCATAGCTGCAGCCGCCTCTGTGGAGGCCATGCAGGGGCTGACCTGCCCTTTCCAGGCGTCAGCTGCTAGGCGAGGGCCAGAGCCTTGCAACCTCAGGGGTCAAACAGCCTGCTCCATGTGCTTACGTTCTATTTTTCTGTCCTTAGCAGCAGATGGGCATGTGACCGTCCAGCCTCAAGGCTGGGAACCTCCGTTGGCACATTATCTGCACTCTTCATTTCTCTCACCCCCTCTTGGGCCTGCAAGCAGGTAGCCTCACTCCATGTTCAAAAAGATGATAAGTATTTCCCCTCTGTTGTTTGAATGTCTTCCTTCAGCACCTGCAAGCAGCTGTCGGGAATCAGACACAACTTGCGTCTGTTCTCTAAAATAATTGCCAGCAGTTTTATAGAGAGTCTCTTGTGTGTGTTTTTGCCGGTTTACAGATTTCCGTATATCATTTGAAGAATGGAAACGTGGCTTTCCAATGCTTACTCTCATTCTTGTAGATCTTCAAGGAGAGACCCTTTTAAAAACAAAATGGAAATGACATGCAAATAGTTACGTTAATAGCAAACAGACAAAAGTCAGGACTTTCAGAAGATTCCTCGGGCGCAAACTGATCAGGTGATGAACACAACTTGCATACATTTCGATTTAAGTTACCAGCTGGTGCTGTCCTATGAGAAATGACAGAGAAGACGGTAGATGCCTGGAATGGGTGTCTGCGGTCTGCCCCAGGCTCCGACACTGAGGAAACTTAGAGCAAACACGACTCCCACACAGGCAGATTGGGCAGGTGCAGGGGGGTTTGAGGAAGACATTTGAATGTGGAAAGTTTCCACTGGTCACACAGAGTTGAGACGAAATTTTCATTTTGGGCCTCCTAGTGGTGCAGGGCTTGCGTCTCAGCGTTATCAGCCTATAGCCAGCAACTTGACATCTTTCCCACCCAGGGAGGGGACCCACATGGCGCAGCAGACCTCTCCTGCCTCGCCTGCTGCTCCCCTCAGCAGTGTGTTTCAGTCAGTCTGCCTGTTCTGCTTCCCACTCTGTCTCTGGTGACTCCTCTCACCCCTGTACCTCTGGCCTACACAGCAGTTCTTGTATGCATAAATAAATAACATAAATCCCTTTAAAAAATGAAGAAATTTTCATTTTGCCTGTCCTGTGCCAGTTTGGCCAGACAGCTGGCAAGGATAAAGCCATGGACTCAGTTCAGATTTAGAAAATTCATAGCCATCTAGTCCTTTACCTCGACTTTAACAGAACTGGTATTATATCACATCATTAACAGCAGCAGCAGAACAGCAACATCGTTAACAACTAACCTTTACATCAGATCTTGGAGTTTCCAAAACACTTTACAATGAATATATCTTGTTTCACCATCTCACCAACTCTGCAAGCTCAGCATTATTCTTGTTTGCATTTCTATAATGAGGGAACCAAGGCTCAGAGACATAAACTGGCTTGCCCAAGGCCACACAGCCAGTAAACAGCATCGTGTGACTCCAAACTCCTGGGCTGCCCATGTTAGGAACTGTGTACATCCTGTCACCCTGCTCTGTAGCTCACTGCCACCTCCATGTCCCCAAACATGTAGTTCAACAAATTAAGGCCCATGGAGAGATTCACTTAAAAAAACAAATGCAAAGTAGCCAGGTTACCAAAAAAATAACTGTCTTTCCACGTGGATATACCTTGAAAGGATACCTTTGACACTCATATAAGTTCATACCTTCCTAACTACTGGATAGGCTGGGGCAAGGAGTAGGGGCATGCGAGCATGGCTGAGGGGTAGAACGTGAGGACAATCAGCATAAAGAATCCTTCAGAAATGCATATAAAGCTTTTCTGAATGAGCAGCATCAAAATACGCAGTTATACTATAGAGATAAACAAAGAATAATGAACACAAAATTCAGAAGAGTGGTTATCTTTATGGGGAGGTGGGAGAAATCAGGGACATGGTGACCTTTGAAGGTAATAGTTACATTCTTTTGCTTAAAATGTTTGTTGAGTCCACAATATTCATTGCTTCTTTTACACTTTTCACTGTCTCGTAAGCTCTCCTTGTACCTACTCAATATTTATTTAAAAAGTTAGAAAAAGACAGTGTAAGTCCATGCAAAAAATGGGGTTTGCTATACAGAAATTACCTGTACATTTTCAAGTAGGATAGTCACTCTTAAAAGCTTGGTGCACTTTAGTTAAAAGAAAACAGAAAGAACCCTCGCAGTTTGCCTTAACAGTGTATCCTGGTAATATACCAGTTAGTTTCTCAAGAAGTTGTGGTGTTCTGTGATGATGTGCTTATCCAGAATTTTCCTGCCATCTCAGGTATTTCAGCTGCCTGCCCCTCAGCCTCTTCCTAAAGTGAACTGCTGGTTTCTGGGAGAGGGAAGAGCAGAGGCCATATGGAAATCTAAAGTTAAGTGCCTAAACTGTAACTAATGATTTATGGGTTGTTACCCACAGACTTACTATCTTTCTGGCTCTTCTTGGTGTTGCACCTGGCAGCGAATGCACTGAATGGATGCTCTTGTATGTTTGTTTTCAGCACCGGTTGGTTTCTCTCTGGCCAATCTAGGCATGCTGTAAGCAAAGGCTGTCAGGAATTATGGCTTCTCTTCCATGTGGAAATAAGTGGATAAGCAAATACTCCTAGCCTGATTTTCTTTCCAATTCATTATTTACAGGGACTTCACCCTTTGTAATCATTTTCAAATCAAATTTGCTCTACGGATCCCTGTAAGCTTTACTCTGGAGATCGTCACCAACCTGGACATCTTTTATATTTGAACAGCTTAAGTCTCCTTCATCTTAATACTAATTTAAAAAAAAACACTAATAAATTAAAGGTGATGTCACTAGTGGCCTAAAGATTCACTCAGGAAGAGAATTTAAGTTACCTCAGAAATGGATAAAAGAAAGGAAAGTCGATGATTCGTGTGTATTTGCTATTTGAACTGCTATTGCTGTATTGAAACATTTGGGAGCACTATTGAATTAAATGGGACAAAATATGTCATACATTACATAGTTTCCAGGAAGGCACTATTATCAATATATCCAGACTCCCAAAACTGTCGACCAAATCACTTGCATGTGATTGCTCCTGGCCTAGGCCGATCGTGTGTGTCCTGCCCAGTTGTCACTGAGGTCCCAGCCACGGCCTTATTCTCCCTTTGTCTTCTTGAAAAGCTGGCCACGAAGGACAGGTTCTTCTCTTGCCTGGTCCTTTCGCTTCCCATTCCTGTTATGGGTATTCGAGATGCGATACTAAGTAATTCTGGCTTTCCTCCACCACAGATGGGGTGATCACAAGAGAGAGCATGGATGCAAACGCTGTCCATGTTTTTGGAAGGAAAGCAAATGGGTTTTGGCATCAGGTCCAATGGGCTTCGGATATATACAGTGAAGAAGGGTGACACTGGAAAATCTTTTGAGGATTTTATTAGTAGTACCACTTTCAGAAAATACATCAATCAGATGAGGGGCATATAAATGAGTCCTGCTGTTCTTTCTGGCTGTGCTCTTGGCAAAAAAAAAAAACTAGTTAAAGAGAAACCATCTTGTGTTTTTTTGTTTTTGTCAATAGATTCTGCTCTATTATTAATAGCTAGTTGTTCCTGTACTGGTACTTTGCAGTCCTTTTCACCTGAATGAATTATAGCACCCCCACCACCTCTCTCCACCAGTAGCAACCCGTCTTTTCCATAAGATGTCAGAGATGATATCCACTGGTATTAGTATATTAATAATAATTACAAATATTCTACTACCTTACTGAGCTCAGCATTGTGCCTTTTTCTCACATATTTTCTCCTTTAATCCTTACCGTGGCCCTGTGTAATAGGTGTGTTATCCTCGTTTTTCAAATGTGGAGAGCGAAGTGAGTCGCTCACCCCACTAATCATCACCCCACTAATAAGTAGCAGATCAAAACTGGAATTCAGATCAAAATCAACCCATGATCTTAACCCCATTTTTATTTCATTGGGGATTGCATAGCATTAGAGGTTGTGAGCATAACCTAAGTAGAAATGGGGATTGATGGGAGTGTGTTGTAGTCTTAAAAGAAACAGTCATGTTGAAACATGAAGGGTGTTGGGGCAGTGGGAGGTTCAATACAGTAAAGGTATAATTTCTGTAAAATGTCAGTAAAAGTAAAATGTATGGTACCTTGTCAATTGAGGTGCAGCTGAAAAGTTTAGTTAGGCAACCCGGGGAGTAAAGAAGCTAGAAAGGGGGCCTCCCTGGTGGCACAAGGAGTTGAGCACCACATTATGGGGCTTTGGCAGCCACTGCAGTGCGAGTTCGATCCCCAGGCAGGGAGGGGTGCAGCAGACAACTCCTGCCTCGCCCGCTGCTCCCCTCAGCAGTGTGTTTCCCTCCGTCTGCCTGTTCTGCTCCCCACTCTGTCTCTGGTGAGAACTCTCACACACCCCCACACACACCTCTGGCCTGTATCCCAACTCTTGTATGCATAAATAAATAAATCTTAAAAAAAAATAGCTAGAAAGGGCCAGGGCTGCTGGCCCAAGGCATCGCTGTCAGCCTCTGCTTCCCACGGCTGAACGTGAATATAGAGCATTGCCCTTTGCATTTGAGGCTGTTTCTGCTGAGGTAGCTCATTCTCAATACAGAGTCCCAATTATCAGTAGCAGTTAACACTTGACTTGTTTATGGTGGTCATTGCCAGTGTCCCACCCCTACCCCCCAACTTAGACCATGGCCTTGAACTTAGTGACTTGCAAACAAGTCAACAATAGAGTTTAATACCCATCCTCTCGGAGTTCAACCAGCTAGAAAACACAATGATGAACTGCTATCACTCCACTCATGCCCATGCGCCCCAACAAGAAGAAATTCTGTTGTAAGTTCTAGCCTTACCTCCTACACCTTTTAAGAACTCCCTGGTGCCATAACTGACTTTGCTTTGGAGATTCGGCTTAAAGTGACCTCCTCCAGCTTACCATCGCTTCCACCGTGCCCCCCTTCCTCCACCTCCTCTCCTCCTAGTAGAGTAGCTGCCTCCCCTTCATCCTACACAGGAGTTTTAGTTTCCATGTCTATCTCTCCCACTACTCTGTGAGCACCTCAAATGGTAGGAAAACAGAGATTTTTTTACCTTGGCACCGCCAAATAGCACCTGAATTTAACATGCTCATTAAATTAATGTTCAGAATATATCCGCAAGTTTGACCATAATCTCCCTGAAAGATTCAGATACAGCTACCCAGGAACACCTCTGCGCGAAGGGCAGTATCATCCTTATAGATAAGGAAACTGAAGTTCCAAGTTTCTCAGTTTGGTCGTGGATGTAGGTGTTATCCAGGGCACTTACTCAATACATTCTCCAGCACCACCCAGATGGAAACCTCAGCCTTGGACCCTAGACCTCAGCGATGGAGCAGATTCTGATGCCCGTGGTTGAAAATACTTTGACAAACACAGGTATGAGTGATTGCTACACAGCAAGTCGAGCCAGAGGCCAGGCCCAGTCCTCATAATCCAGCTCATGCTCTATTGCTCTTTGGTGTACTCTGTGTCTCAGGGCAAGTAAGTGGACTGAAATATGTTAGAAAGATTTTCAGCAACAAGGGCTAAAGCAGAATGGCTTGTGGATTAACCCCAGGGCTGTTTATTTTTTTTCCTCCAAAAGATTCTGCCATTCTTCCAACACCTTGGCATCGGGGTTGCCAACTCATCTCTTACGCAAGGACCTCCAGGAAGCAGAGATACAGGGCACTGGGAACTTACAGAGTTTGTGCTTCTGTTTTTTTCTTTATCCATTCCGCCACCACCAGTAGCCACACCATTAGCTTAGAGAGTAGTCTTACTACCTGAAATGTAGTTGGTTGGTGTGCTAAATAAAACCCAAAAACTAACACATTTGGATCCTGACAGTAATATTAATGTGTCTGTTTCAAATTGTGTCCTTTCAAAACCAGGAAAGGAAATGTTTGACTCAACAGGTAATTAGTGAAGATGTTAGAAGAGCTGAGGCAAGGTCACATTTTTACTGCCTGTTTATGCCTTCAGTGCTCTTTGTCTTCATGTCAGGTGAGGAAACATGGGCTTACTGTGATGTGCAATCCCGGAGACCGGAAGGCCGCAGTCAGGCATTCACTTCAACCAGGATGATATGAGCTCACTGATAGCTCAGGAGCCCAAGAAGCCAGGGCTGAAGAAGTGGGGGAATTACAGACCTCAGTCCAGAAAAGCACTAGAGAGCTTCTCTGGTGCAGCTAACCATTACTCTTACTGACTAAGGAAACCCTCCAGGGTTCCCACGGTGGAGCCTCCTGGGGTTCTGGGACCCCTGCATCCAGCCTCAGCCTAGCCTCTTGACTCATATTCAGCTAATCACCTTGAGGTGACAAGGACTTTCTGTGAGGTTATTCAGCCCTGCTAGCCTATCCTGTGGTAACAGAGGGGATCCCTGGCTCTGGCTCAGTGCATGGGAAAGAGACCCGAAGGGCAGCTAAATGGTGTCTTTCTTACCTGGGTAAAAAGGGAAGGGAGTTCAAGGACGAGGGGTTAAGAGCAGTGATTGAGTGTTTGCTCTGTGTCCAACGTGAGGCTCACCGTTCTCCGTAGTGATGCTAGAGCAGTGGTGGAGAGCTCAGTGATTGAGAGGATGGGTTCTGGAGCCGACATGTCTGAACTCCTAACTCCATCTGTGACGTTGGGCAGCTTCCTAACTTCTTTGCACTTCATTTTCCTGATGAAATGAATGTAATGATACATGTTACCTGTCTCATAGGGTTGTTGTGAGGACA
Source organism: Galemys pyrenaicus (assembly GCA_019455555.1). Lineage (NCBI taxonomy): Eukaryota > Metazoa > Chordata > Mammalia > Eulipotyphla > Talpidae > Galemys > Galemys pyrenaicus. The sequence continues at coordinate 940,052 of JAGFMF010011408.1, read as the reverse complement.
TTATGCATATAAAGCCTTAAAACAGTGGTTGGCATATAATAAACACTGAATCAATATTAAGCATCAACATCATTAGCTTATTAGCTAATATCACTAGCTAGATCCTAAATGAAAGGTACTGTTAACACCAACTACAGGTGGCTAAACAGTCTAAAAAGTTTGTGGAATTTGCCTAACGTCACACAGGCTACTGAATGGCAGAGCTAAGGTTTGATTTCAGATCGCTCTGGCCCCAAGGTCTATATTCCTATCTCCTGTTGCCTTCATAAACCTGGGTACCCGCCGTGAAGCCCTTGGAGAGGTGCATGTGACCTCCTTCCTTGCTCTGCCCTAGCTTTTTACAGAACTAGTTACAAACCTTATACATCCTTTTAACGGCTCCAGTACGGAGGTGGCTGTCTCCAGGGCACTTCAGCTTACAGACTAGAACAGTGGATCTTCAGGATAAGGGGTACCTTGGGAAAGCACCATCTACCCAGAAGTCCTCATCTGCGTAGCTCAGGGATAGAGCTACTCTCCACTCCCCACACCCCGTGTCACACTCAACCCACGTGAGACCAATTACGTCCTGCGTAGGTGGGCATAAAAAAAACCTTTCCTTTTCACATTTCCTCTTCCTTCTCCTGTCACCTTTCCCAAGGAGGAACATGTTGTGGCATCCTGACCCCCTTGAGTGTGTCTTTGATCCATTCTTGGTAACACTCAGGAGGAGATAAAGCCCTTGCTTGTCTTGGAGCATCATTTCTCTCAAGCTGCCTGGGAGCTTGTCTTACAAAAGCCCCCGTCTCTTCTCTCACCTCACATAGCCTCAACACAAGCTGTGGCGTCACTGCTGCTGACGTGCGCTCCCGCTCACTCGGAGAGAGTGGGGTATGCCTGGGGCTTCAGTGTATCGTCCACAAACAGTGATGGATTGTTAATTTTCAGAGAAAATGAAGAGGGATTCAAAATAACACCTGCAATGCACAATATATTGCTTCATGAGCAATAAATACCAAACAGAAGATAAAGACCTTGAGCCCTAGGCTTAATACAGACCCAAAACACGATTTATCTGCTGCTGCTTTTCCCTTAGCCAGAGAAAAGAAAGTACATTGTTATTTAGTTCTAGAAGACCCAGCCTTGCCCTTGTGCCATAATCTTCCACAACACATACTTATGAGTGCCTACTGTGTGCAGTGTCCTATAGAATGTGTTCCATGCAGGCATTTTCTAAATTTCCTGTCTCTTTCCTTTGTATGTCCAGTGTTGTTCATGGGATGGCTTTATAAACAGTACCCAGCCAGCCTTCCATGGCCCCTGGTCTCCCCACCATGGCAATCATTTCTTTGGTGCGAAGCACAATGGATTCCTAGTTCAGGTTGGCAGTGGGAAGGGTGGGTAATGACCATGTTAGTCTTAAGCGCAGAGATGTAAAGGAGTAAATTGGAGAAGTTGGGGTTGGCTGCACTTGTGGATGGGAAGGGAATTTTGAAGAAACCTGGGGTAGAGATTTCTCAATAAGAACATGAGAAAATTGCTGCAATAGAACAGAATTTCTCAACCTTGACACTATGGACATTTTGCACCAGATAGTTGTTTGCTGTGTGTATGTAGGAGGAGGTCTTTAACATCAAATACTTTTGATAGCAATTGACTAGTTAATCAGTGAAGAATAAACATAAAATAAACAGATGTTAGTGATTTAATAACTATGGAGTGGCATCAAGTCAAAGCAAATGATTACTTCTTAATAAATAAAGCCTTATTCTTTGGCGCTAATGAACTCTTGTTCCAAAGTGCCATATCTTCTGTCTACTGACACTACGAATGAGTGTCTAGAAGGCACTCATTCACAACTACTCCACAACCTGCAATCTCTTGAGGAGTGTCCATACCAGCAGAACAAGAGAACCAGCAGAGCATGACATAGTCTTCAGATTTGGGTGAGGTATTTTGAAGACCATTTGACAGCCAACTGCTAGCACTTGTCTTCTGAATATTCTTGGCTATTGACAGTGAGTATAGGACTCATGAGAAAATGAGAAATCTCTTAATTTAGTGAGGTGGAACTACTTGTATAAAACATTTAAAGAAGTTGCTAGATGTCCATCTTTAGTCTGGAATGTGAATCAGGCCAAGACAATTTTTCTACCATTAAGTGATAAGTCTGAACAGGTGTTGAGCACAGCATGTTTTGCTAGTGCAGATATTAACTCAAGATTGCTGCTGGACAGAGGTGGTCAGCTGGGATATTTCTTTGAAAGTAAAAATGTACAAGTTTACCTGTACATATGACTGCCTACATGGGGAAAAGACTATAGCTAATGAGCTTGAACCAAATTAGTAGTTGGGTGCATCTAACCTTGGTTTTAATTCTAAATAAATTCCTACATTATAAATTCACTTGTCATGCAGAGTGAATCAGTATAACAATTTTGCCATCCTTTTAAAAGACAAGTTATCATTCTGAAAATGTACACAAATAATTAATGAATATCATTGCATAGATTTGCTTATTGTATCCCAAATCAATGTAGCCAATGGCAAGCATCCAGTTGTCCTTGCTTCCTGGAATGCCCTTAACCCTAATCCTCCTTTCCCAATGATTCTTTCACAGGGAACGTCTCCCTAGCATTCCTCATCTCTTCCTCCCCACCTACAACCCCAGTCATAAACATCTAAATCCTCTCCAGCAAATTTAATTACTCCTTCTCTGCTCCTAATTTCCTGATAGTTTTATCACAATACTTATTACAATAATTTGTATTTGGTTGTTTATACGTCCTGCCTCCCACTGTAATGCAAGTGGGAGGGCAGTAAACAAATGAGTTTTGGTTCATCTTTGTATTCCTAGTCACTAGCACAGAACTGTGCTTATAGTTAGACTCAGTAAATCTGGTTTGGGACAAAAGAATGAGTGAAGAAGCAAAAATAAGCAGACATGAAAATTAAATTCTTGATAAAATGTTATAAAAACACATATGGTGGAGTAATTAATCCCAGTAAGGTGACTTCACAGGCAAGGTGGCATTTGAGATGATCCTTGAAAAGTGAGTAGGACTTGACAGGTGGAGATGAGTGTTGGGGAGTGTGTGTGTTGGGGGTGGGCAGGAGAACAGCATTTAAGACAGAGCTCCTTAAGAATTTAAGAACCAAATTCATTATGGCAAAATAATGATGTTAATTACACATATTCCTTACATATTCGTGTAACTAACTTTAGCTGGAACATTGCTTGCTAACATTTTATTTTTTTTAAGTGAAACACTTTATTTTTAGAATTGTAGAGTCACGTGCAATTGTAAGAAATAATACAGAGAGAATCCACATACCGTTTACCTAATAGTATCCTCTTGCAAAACTATAGTTCACAAGTAGAACATTTCCATCACTACAGGGACCCTTCATGTTGTCCCATGTTCCTTCCTATCCCTACAATTTAACCCCTCACAACTACTAATCTTTTTACTATTCCTATGATTTTCTTATTTCAAAATGTTGAGTGGATTCATACAATATGTGACATTTTGGGATTATACTGTGCTAACATTTTAGAAGGCAGTTTGAATTAACACATATTTTCAAAGTAGTAACACTGTGCTTTCTGTTAAAAAATAAACTGATGCTTTTTGCAAGTATAACTTCCAAAAAAGTATATTAAAATAATACTGGTTTATAACATTATATAGGTTTCAGCATCATACTTAACATCTGTATATGCTCCAAAAGATCATCACAAAAGTCTGGTTTCCATCCACCGTCATACTATTCACACACACACACACACACACACACACACCCGCCTTTGCTCATTTTACCCACTCTTAACCCTCTCCCAAGACTCTGTTAATCATCATTCTGTTCTCAGAAACTAAGAGTTTGTTTTTGTTTTGTTTGTTCATTTTTTTAAAAAAAATAGGTGGTTTATATCATTTTCTCCTTTTCTCAAATTAGCCCAGGGCTTGGATGGGTGAGTACATTGTAAATTCCCATTCTTAATTTCAAAACTCTTTATCGAGAATAATTCTTGCTTCTCTTATATTACCCAGTGTTGCAGGACCGACAAGTAGTCAAACTGTTGTAAGAAATTATTTTTGACATCAGAGTTCAATCCTTCTAAACCTAGCTACTTGCTCTGAGACTCAGTATGCAGACACAGTAACCTCATAAGTCCCTTCCAGCTCTAACATTGCCTAAAAGCCCATCTCCCCTGGCTGGAAATTGGGAATGATCCAGATGACCCTAATACTCGCTATATAAACTCTTGACACAAAGGATATTTGTGACCATGTTTGTTTTCTTGATAATATTACAAAGTAACTATTTCTAGTCTTCTCATACACCTTCATGGGAGAACACTGAAAAATGGGTATGAGGATTTGAGTTCTTACAGATTTAGATATCATCAGTTCTGAAAGGTGACTTCTGACTGCAGAAACAAATTCTTAGGGCCATCAAAAGGCAGCATAAGAAGAAAAACTAATATTTTAGAAATAGCATTTTTGGACACTTGCATTTGTTGTTCTGACCAATTAGTGGCCAAAATAGCGCTTGTATAAATAACCCCACCAAGGATCAATTCTGACGTTGCCAAGTTGGAAGGATGTGATAGCTACTATTAGAACAGAGTTGTCTTCCTGGGTTTAATTGGTAGGAGTGTAGGCCAGGAGGTAGGAAAAAGGCATAGAAAGCTTTTCTTACGGGTATCAGCAATGAGAAAGTAAGTTCCAAAATAAAAGTCTCTTTTTTCTTTTCTTTTGCTCACCTGACATGATTGTATCTCTCCCAACTGTGTAGTATATACATCACTTGCAGATATAACCCACATCAATGTCTTTTTTTGTATAATCACAGTTTCTGTAATGTCTTCCTTCCCTCATAAATTTCCTATCTGACAACTACCCTGCACCCAGGACCTGTTCTATAGGAATCAGGTCCATTTTCTCAAATCTCATTGTCTCTATGAATTCTCTTCCACCTACTGATGCCATAGTAGCTCATCATTCCTTAAACTTCAGTAATGTTTCTAATCTGTACCACTTGAGTCTTTCATTATTTCCTAATTGTTTTATTGGAGGTAGTAAAGCATAGTGGCTAAAAGCACACCTCCTGTGTAAACTTGGACAATATATATGACCTTTCAAATCTTCCCTTCCACTAAATGGAGATATAAATAGATCCTAACTCATAGGGTTGTTTTGAAAGTTAAATGAAAAGAATGCATACTAAGTGCTTTGCCTAACATTGGTAAGTGTTCAATAATTACTGACAGTAAAAGAGGTGGTGAGAATAGTGATACTAATAATACTCATTGCCATTAATACCTTTTTTCTCAGATTGTGTAACTTTTAAAGTTAGGGACTAAGTCTCTTATCAATTTATTCCCTAATTCCAAAAATAGTCAGCCATTCATTGTGTATCCAACTCTATTCAATAGTATTGCCTCAAAGATAATGCAATTACATTAGGAATATATATATATATTTAATGCTACTATGGAACTCCTTTTTATGTTCATGGAAAGGAAGACTCACTATTCTCAAGATGTAAATACTTTCCAACTTGATTCAATGAAATTCCAATAAAAAAAAAACAAGAAATTTAAACTGTGAATTTAAACAAACTGATTCTAAAGTTTATATGGAAAGAAAAAAGACCCAGAACAATGAACACAATATTGAAGGGGAAGAAGAAAGTTGTAACAGATGCTACGCACCTTGAAGGCTTACTGTAAAAGCTACACTAATCAAGAGAGTATTGGTGAAATAATAGACAATAGACATGATGGGAGAGAAGAGAACCCCATAATATGACTCAATTAATAAATAAAATCAGTTGATCTTTGACATAGGAACAAATACAATACAATGCTGCAAAATTACTATTTTCAGCAGTTGTACCAGAATAACTGGATAGCCACATGTGAGAAAAAAATAATCTAGAGCACATCTTATACAGCTCACTAAATTTTATTCAGAGTTGATTGTAAACTTAATTGTGAAATGCAAAACTACTAAACTTTTAAAAGATAACAGGAGAAAACTTAGATGACCTTGGATATGGTGGTGGCTTATTAAGTACAGTACTTAAGATGTGGCCCATGAAAGAAATTATTGATAATCTGTACTTCATTAAAATTCTCAGAGCCAAAGTCTGCTCTGCACAAAACAATGCCAATAGAATGAGCAGACAAGCCACAGGCTGGGAGAAAATATTTGCAAAATACACATCTGTTATTGGACTTATCTAAAATACACAAAGAACTCTTAAAACTCAACAATAAGAAAACACGCAATCAGATTAAAAAATGGGCCAAACCTTTAATAGACACCTCACCAGTTATGACATACAGATGGCATATAGGCATATGAAGTGATGATACTACACGTCCTGTGTCATCAGAGGCATCACGTGCATCAAGAAAATGTAAACTAAACAACAATGAAATGCCACTACACAGCTATTAAAATGTCCAGAATCCAGAACACTGACAACACTAAATAATTACAGGAATGTGAAGCAACAGAAATCTCATTCATTGCTGGTAGGAATGCAAAATGGTGCATCCACTTTGGGAGACATGTTGACAGTTTCTTACAAAACTAAATATGTTCTTGGCATATGATCCTGTGATGGCACTTCTTGATATTTACCCAAAGGATTTGAAAACTTGTGTCTCCACAAAAATGTTCGCATGGATGTTTATAGCAGTTTTTTTTTTCTTTGCCAACATTCTTTATTTCCAAACTCTTAAATTTTTTTCTGTTGAATTTGTTTAAATGGTACCTTGTTTCAGTTTAATTTTGAATGTAAACATTGTTAATATTCATAATATACAATTTTTATTCTTGGGTTGTGATTTTAGTCTATGTATTTATTTTTTTAATAGTCCAAATGTTTTATTTTGATTTTCCTTTCTTTTTTGTTTATTTATTTTATTTTATTTTTTCCCTTTAATTTATATATATTTGACATCAATTGTAATCCCCATGTATTCCCCATCACCATATCACCAGTGCACTATCACCTCAGTCCCCCGTGCTCCCATCTGCCCTCAACCC
>JAGFMF010011408.1:888298-932959 GCA_019455555.1 Galemys pyrenaicus | reverse complement strand
GATCCTTATTTGGTTCCCTTATATTCCTCCTAGGGGAGGAACCATCTGGTATTTTTCTTTTGCCTTCTGACTTATTTTGCTGAGCATCATCCCTTCCAGCTCCATCCATGTTTCTATGAATGACCCTAGTTTATCTTTTTTGATTGCTGAATAATAATCCATCGTGTCTATGTACCACAGCTTCCCGATCCACTCATCTGTTTTTGGGCATTTAGGTTGTTTCCAGGTCTTACCTATTGTAAAGAGTGCTGCTGTTTATAGTAGTTTTATTCATAATTGCCAAAACATGGAAACAATCAAAATATCCTTCAGTAGGTGAATGGAGAAATAAACTCTGGAAAAGTATTCCAGACATAAATTCATTGTCTGAAATATTGTTCAGCAAAAAAAAAAATTATCAAGCCATGAAAAGATACGGAGAAAACCTAAGTACATGTGTCATCATACATTTATACATTTGTTCAAACCCATAGAATGTACAACACCAAGAGTGAACTATGACTTTTGGGTGATTATGATAAAGTGATGCAGGTTCATCGATAACAAATGTACCCCTGTGATGGTGGTGTGTTGGTAATGAGGGAGGGTAGCCATGTGAACAGGCAGAGGGTACATGTGAAGTCTTCCCCACAACTTTTCCGAGTTTAGAGAACCTAAAGCTTCTCTAAAAAAATAAAATATTTATTAAAAAATAAGGAAGGAAAGAAGAGAGGGACAGAAGGAGAGAGAGAAAAGAAAGCAAAGGAGGGAGGAATGGAAGGGAAGGGAAAGAAAGAGTGAGAAAGAGAGAGATTCTGTGACTTCCTGTCAGTTCAAGCTATATTGTTTTAGTTTGGTTTGGTTGGGGTTTATGGGTTTTGGGGCTTTGTTTAGTTTTCTGCTATTGAGATAATGTTGGTTTACAGCACTGTATATGATTCAGGGGAATAGGTTCACACTTCATTAGATGTATGCCACCCTGCCGCACCAACCATCAAAGCACCCATAGCTCTTTAGTCCTTTAGCATTGGGCCCCCTCCCCTCTTTGTTTTCCCACCCTTTCCCTCCCCCACCCCCACCCCGCCCCAGTTCAAGCTATATTGTTTTAACCCTTGTAAAAATCTGGAATTAAAGCTTTAGCCACACTCCTGCATCAGTTTATGTCTATAGTTGGCCACAGTTTACACTGATAGGTAAACTCGATACTGAAACCTTAATATAACAAGTGCTTTTGTTTGTTATTTATTTTTAGCTGATAATAGTAGAACTCTGAATGTGGATTCCACTGCAATGACTCTGCCTATGTCTGATCCAACTGCATGGGCCACAGCAATGAATAATCTTGGAATGGCACCGCTGGGAATTGCTGGACAGCCGATTTTACCTGGTATGCTATTTTAATCACCTCACAAGTGTTTCCTTTTATTGACTATGCGGTAATAAATATAACAGGGTGACACAAATTATTTTGAAGTTGACATTTACCAGATTCTGCCTAGAGTGTGCATTTTTTTGTAATATGAGCTTTATAAGCTGGATAACCAGTAATTACTAGTATACTCCCTATGGCACGATGAACCAGCTGGAGGTATTTCTGTTGCAGCCTATGGTCACTGAACATTTAAATAGCTCATTGAAATAAAAGGCAGCAGGATATTCAAGAAATTACAAAGCTTGTCTCCTTTTACATATTTCTAAGAGGAGTCAAATAAACATAGAGCTGGAATGAGAACTGACTTAGACATCCCAAAACTTTTAGATTGTCAAAGAAGAGGAAATGAGATGGTGGGGAACGTAAGAAAGACTGTTGCTTACACTGATTGACTAGTAATATTTTTTTACACAAAGTAACCCATGGCATATTAACTCCCTCTCCACTAAAGAAAAAGGCCTCTGCATTTGAAAGATTTAGTTTGGACACCAGAAAAAGCTTTCTATGTCTTCAGCTATTAACCATTAAAATGGGTATGTGAAGACATTAGAAAAATACCGTCTTGAGCCGGGGTGCTTTTTAAACATCTTAAACATGACTCTTCCCAGATTCATTTAGTTGTGACATGACAGTCCAGGACTCCACTATTCAGAGTGTGGTCCACATAACGGGGTGGGCTGTTAAGAATGCCAGAGTCTGAAGCCCCAATCCAGACCTACCGAATCAGAAGCTACATTTTATGTGATCCCCAAGATTTTCATAAGTACATTAAAAGTGAGAACCCAAGGGTCGGGGGTGAGGGGAGGATCCAGATGAGGACAAAAAGAGTACAAGGGACTGGGGTGACTGACGGTTCACTGGGGAAATGGTGGTGGGAACTCCATGGGGACTACAATTGATATCAAATATGTATAAATAAATTAAGAAAGAAAATTTTTTTAAAAAATGAGAACCCGCAGCTCTCCTGCCTGCCTTTGACCTCTGCAGGTGTTTCTTTTCACCCACCTTCTCCCTTTGCAAAGCAGCAGCGGCGGCTCTCCTCCCAAGGCTGCTGCCTGCAACCATGCAGGCCTTTTAGCAACCCTGTCCCTTTCAGGGCAGCTCTTTCTGCCCGCTGTGACTGCGCTAGTCTTTTATTCCCTCCCCTGTTTATAATAACCGGCCCTTTTGAACATTAAAAAAAGTGAGAAACAGAGCTAGAGTGATGCTTGTTTGTTGTGCAATTTGTTTCTGTAGTTAGCTACCTCCACCCCCGACTCCCAGATAACTTCATGATTCTAGATGTTGAATCCTTGTAGGTTATAACGGGGATGAGGTAGGATGAACAATACTTAATAACCTTAATGATGTTATTACATTGGAAGCAAGAATAAAAAGCACACAGAAGGAAAAAAAAATATGTGCATGAGAAGAAAGGAGCTCGGATTCTGCATGTGGCAGAGACAAAGAACTGTCACACCAAACTGAAATTCATACCATGGACTGGACTCCCATCAACCAGACCCCATTGACTTAGTCCAACCAGGATTGAAATGAACAACCAGTGCTCCTCTGAGGGCTAGGATGATTGGACCATGGGCCTCCTGGTACTTTTTTATTTTTGTGGGTGTACTTTTGAAGGTGTTAGCACATTTTAAAAACTTTTTCACTGAAGTAACATTGGTTGATAACATTACAAACGTTTGCGGTGTACAGCATTATATTTCAGTATCTCTGTATGCTACATTATGCTCACCACCAAAAGCCTAGTTTCCATCTACCACCATGCATGTAGTCCCCTTCACCTGGTTTGTCCCCTTCACCCCGCTTTCCTCTCTGATAACCACAATTTTGCTTTCATCTAACACCAGAAACAGTAGTGTTAACATAGGTATGGAGAAAAGAGAACCCTCATGCACTGTTAGTGGAAATGTAAAATGGTGTGGACACTGAAGTATGGAGAGTCTTCAAAATATTAAAAATAGAAATAACATATAATCCAGCTGTTCTACTCCTGGGTATTTATCCAAAAATATGAAAACACTGATTCAAAATGATATATGAACCCCTTTGCTCATTGCTACTCGCGATAGCCAAGACTTGGCAACAGTCCTCGAGTTTTAAATAACTAACAGAGCCAGCCTGGGATTGGAGGGTATTAGGATAAGAGCCAAGATTACGTTGTGGTTAAGAGCTCAGACTCTACAGTTAATCTGCCTGATTTTCAAGCCTGTTTCTTTCTACTTCATCTCGCATAGTAATAGATCCTATATAGGACTCAATCTACTCATTAATAAGATCAGACTAATAGTACCTAACCCTTACATTTGTTGTGAGAATTAAATTGTGCTCATCACAGTGTCTAGTGTACAGTGCTCAAAATGTTGGCAATTAAGAATCATTATTTTTCAATGACTTTTATGATACTGTAAAAACAATTATTAACATACCTCTCTCTCCTAGACATTTCCAAGGGAAGTAATGGGGTTTTGTTTTTGTTTATTTCACTAAAATAGGATTTAACTATTAAAATAGAATTTAATATATGTTATTTTGTCTCTATCAAGAGTGGCTCTGAGTCACAATCTTTTATAGTTTAGAGTGACTAGAAAATCTTACTTGGCTTAAATATTTATGGAAATCTGAACTGAATGGACGTATGTCACAGGAAAATTCTTGAATCCAAATCTGCTCTGACGTCGAGGGTGCTAAGTGTTAGGTTATATCAGACTACTTATAAATTAGCACATCTAAGCACAAACCTATGCTCACAAAGTAATCTTCATTTCCTAGCCACCCATCTATCACATGGAGCAAAAAAAGAGGCTTAGCTTGGAGACCAAAAGATCATGGAAGCCATCATTGCAGGCTCAAAAGTGGTTATAGTTCCTACCTCTAGTCCCCTTTACTATGTGTTGTTTTCTTTGTTAATTTTTTTTATTATTGAAGTACTGTTGGTTGACATCATTGTTAGCATTTTGGGAGTATAGTATCTCCCCCTTCAGGCCAAATCACCGTCACGCACCCACCACCCCACCACTCATAGTCCTCCACCATCATTTTCTTCCGGAAGGTGAAGAAATGGCTTCTCAACATCCCTTTCAACCTTGTGATTAAGTGTGATTCAGCTGTGCTCCAGAAAAATTAAGAATGCATTTTGTTCTAGAAATACTGATAGCTAGTTTGGCATGCTCTTTTTGTCTTAAAAGTGCATGCGACAGTAATACTGGACCAAGGCATACTTTATAAAGCTATGTGTGAAATCACTTGAGTTCTGTGTGAAATCATTTTTCCTCTCTGTATTATTTTAGGAAGGCATTTTAAAATCAAGATTAAAATATGGATTCTGGGTTCAGACTGCCTAGATTCAAATAAATCCATGCTCTGACATTAAGTAGTTATGTAACAACTGGCAAGTTATTTAATTTCTGTATGCCTCAGCTTCTTCATCTGTAAATAAAGTAATAGTGGCACCTTAGTCACAGGGCTGCTATGAGCATCAATGAGTTAATGCATAATTATTGTATATAAAGTAAAGTTTATAAATATAATGTCTTAGAGTAATGTCTGGCTCACATTAATCCCTTAGTGAGCTCAGCTATGATTATTATTGTTTCAGATTCACTTCTGATAGATGACTCACAAAATTTGAATTGTGGCTCATTTGTATTCTTAACAGTGAAGAATAACAAATGCAGGGCTGAAATTTTTCCCTGGAGAAGTACTGGACAGTGGTAGGTGAGGAGAACAATATGTGTCTTACACTGCTGATGACTGGGCTCTTCCCGCTACATCCAGTGACAGGTCCACAGAATTAAGCACTGCACTTCAGTGCTCTCCTCTCTTCTTGCCAAGGTCTGGAGAAGAGGGGTGCCTGCCATATTTATCGTGTTTCAACTGAACAGGCTAAAACTTCCCTCTAGTCTTCTCCTACTCCTCAAGACACCTTGCAATGGAAAAGGCAGCAACTGAGCCATATGCATCTCTTTTCCAAAGGGTCACTCACTGATCACTCAATAATTCAGCTACTTTTCTTCCCCTTGGTAGACTTCCTCCTGAGCTAGCAGACTTTTCTTTGTCCTATCTCATCTGGCCTATCTGTAACAATGGAAAAGGTATTGGCAGTGATGAAAAACAAATGATACCTAAGCTTCCTTGACTTCCTCCAAAGAGTTCAAATCCATACTGTCTTTTGGACACACACTTGCCATCAGGGCAGTGCCTGGATTACTCTGCCCGTTGAGTGGAGAGCTGAGACAGGCCATCTCTGGGGCTTCATCTCTTTGCATTTCACCTAACTTGGCGTTTTCTCTAACTGCTCTTCAATAAAGTTAATCCACAATCATGGCAGATTAGGAGCCTCTTTCACTGGAAGCCGTCTTCCCTGCAAGACTGTTTGCTTTTCTAAGTTGGTCAAATAAGGCCAATGTTAGTTTTCAAATGAAGAAAGGCATCAAAAAGAGCAAGGCCTTGTGCGTAAGAAGCATTTTCCACCCATCATCTTAGATGAATGCAAGGGTAAAGCAAGGAAGGGGTACTCATTGAATACTGAGTGTTGTTTTCTTTATTTCCCCCTCAATTAAAATATCCTTAGCAGCCAATGTGAGCTTCTGAAGTCCCGGGACAGTAGAGTCGCTCCTTATGGTGTCTCCATTGTATTGACTGTGCTGCTTCCATAGTGAATGATGTTGGAGAATGTGGACTCATGGACCTTATTCCCAGAGCAAGATCCTGCCTATTAAAGGGCATTGTCACTTTTTGTGGATTTTCATTGTTTTTATTGCATATAAACTATTGACGGCATTCAATTCAATATATTCAATATTGTGTACATTGCATTTTTATTAAATATAAGTTTAATAGAAAAGTTTCAGAGTTATAGTCAGTGTTGCTCATTGTATTTATAAATGAAATAAAGACATTTATTGATATCTCATTTTGAAAGCAGGGAGAGGCTGGTAAAGTGAAATGATTTCTAGTAAAATTAGTTAAATCCAGAAGGAGAAAGAGAAAACTAGAATAAACTCATTTATTGTAATACAGTCAATAATTGAGATTTAAAGGATTCCATTAAAAGCTGAAAAATCTACTGGAAAAATGTTAAATAAAATAAGATTAAGAGTACTATAAAAATATAAATACAAAATTGACACTAAAATAAAAGGTAAAAACATTGAGTCACAATGCTTAAAAAATTAAGGAAACAAGCAAATATAATGTAACTCATGTGACTATATTGTAAAATGATATTAGAGTTGAAAACCATCAGTCATATCAATAAATATGAATGGACTTAAATCAATTACTTCAAAAATTATCAATTTAGCAGAAAACAACCTGACTATATGTTTCATGAAAGAGTGATTTAAAAACATTAAGAGAATGAACAATGGTATTCCAAAGAAAAAAGAAAGCAAGAACTATCATCCTGCTATCAAACTAAGAACAATTCAACCCCAAGTAGCTATAACATGAGAACACTCTTTAATGCCACAAGTTGCAGTTCACCATATGAAAATTAGAAACACTTGTACATCAAATCACATTAAGGCCACCTTACAAAAACTATAGGAGATGCAAGGAGACATATATAGAAACATAGTAATAATAGGAGACTTTAACACACCATTCTCAGTTCAAGAGAGATCAAGTGGATTTTTTAAAAAGTGATCTATAGAAGACATAAAAGATATACTAAGGGAGGCATTGTCATTCTTGAAAGGTAGTTCTCCCTGGACACAGAAGGTTGAGTTTGATTGCAACAGAAGTGAAGAATGAGGATGTATGCCACATCCTCTAAAGGCTCCTTAAGGGGTCCTGGACTTGAGTTTTTGTTGTTTTTAATATCCTCCACTGATGGAGTATATCTTCATTGGCAGATAGGGTTGAGATTCTGAGAAAGGAGATTTTTGTATATCATCATGGCAGACACTTCACCAAGAGTTACTAGTAGATAAAACACTAAGCCAATTAGAATTAATGTCTCTCTAAAACACCCCTGAAGCTTACCGAGTGATGGGTGCTTTCAAGACTCCTCATGAAAACTATTTTTGAAGAATAATCAAGTGACCATTCATTCTTCATTCATGCCAGAGATATTTACTGAGACCTGCTATATACATTGTACTGCAAGAAGCCTTGAGGATAAAGGAATGAACAGAAAAAGGACAAAAATTCCTACCCTAATTAAGAAAATCATCCCATTTACAATTGTACCCACAAAAATTAAATTGCAAGAACAAACCTAACAAAGGAAGTGAAAGGCCTATATGCAGAAAATTATAAAACATTCTTAAAAGAAATAGAAGGCACAAAGCTATGGAAAGATATTCCCTGCTCATGAATTTGGAGAATCAACATTATCCAAATGCTCATCCTACCCAAAGCAATTTACAGATCGAATACAATTCCAATAAAATTTCTTCAAAGAAATGGAACTAAAATTGCTGGAATTTGTATGGAATCACAGAAGACTGCAAATAGCCCAAGCTCTCCTGACTGGAAAGGGGGGTAATTCAAACAGTACCCAGACTTCAAACTATACTACAAAGCCATAATAATTAAAACAGCATGGTATTGCAACAAAAACAGATACACACACTGATAGAATAGAACTGAAAGTCCAGAAATAAAACCACACATATATGAGCAACTAATCTATGACAAAGGAGCAAAAGATATATACTGGAACCAGGAAACTCTCTTCATTAAATGGTACTGGGAAAACTGAACTGCTACATGCAAAAGAATGAAACTAGACTATTATCTCACATCATATATTGGATTGTGGCAATGAGATCCAAAATAGGCCTGGCTCAATCTTTGCCTTCAAGCTCAGAGTCCAGTGGCAGAGGTAGGAAAGTCAATATCATAATACTATAATGTAGCATGTGTCATAGTAGAAGCATGTAGGAAAGTAGTTTTAACCAGGATAGAATGAGAGGGAGTGCTAATTAGGTGGTAGTGATCAGGGAAGGTTCACTGAACACTTGAGCTCAGTGTCCAGCAATGTGTAGGAATGTGGGCAAAAGGAAAAACAACAGTCCAGGCAGGGAAAACAGTGTCTGGATGACTGGGAGGTGTGAAGGGGTGTACAATATGAACATACTAGTTAAATACTGAGCTAAGTTCTATCAGCTCATACCACAAAGACTTTGAGTAACTTATAAGAAAGATTACAGTAAAATGAAAAATTAGAAGTAAAATAAAATAAACTTGCAGCTGGAATATATAAGTGAGACTCAAGTGAAGAGCAGGTGGAAGGGGAATTAGAACTCACACATAGAGAGCATAGTTTCTACCCAGTTTCTGAAGTTGAGCTGCTTCTTGATCCCCACTTTCTATCAATTTGTTTGGAATCATATGAATTTGTATGACCAGGAAGCCATTACAAAAAGGGAAACCCAATCAGTTACATTATTTGCAAGAGGATATATTCTAATCCTCTGCAAAAACAAAACTTATCCTGGTTCTAAACACTCTGTCTGTATTTGACATTTCAATTCTGAAAGAATTTTTCTTGGGAGCTTCATATATCGGAGTGCACACTCACTGAGGTAGTTGAGTGATCTCAGAAGCCTGAACACTGGTGCACAGCCCAGAACTGGTCACTACTGCTTTCCCTCATCTGCTGCAAAATGTAAAACTAATACAGCGAATTTTTCAGGAAGCTAAATTTGCTCCATTGAAAGGACTGTTCTTTATTCTGACATTACACACTTGCTAAATTTTTAGTTTTGAAATATCATCTTTTATTAACAACCTGAATTGTACATTGGTTAGTTTCTATTATTTTCCCATGTTTAAACTTCCCATTAGGAAGTTTGCAACCTTAAATATATGTATGTATGTAATTAAACCATTTTCATCTCTAAAACCCAGAAATCTGTGAACCACATGTGTAATGTGAAATGTCCTTATTGATGCCCCCCGCTTTGGGGGGACATGAGAGTGAAGAGCCATGACCTTAAGTCTATCAAATCTATCAAATGTTCTAACAAGTGTAAATAAATAAGAACAAGCAGAAGAAAGTTGGGCAAGAACTGTAGATATTTTCAAAAACTTGTTCTTAAGAAATAAAACCTCATTGGTGTAAATTGGGGATCAGCATTGAGATTTACTGAAGGGAGTCTTTTACTGATACTAGTTTGTTACCTTGTTTGCTTTTACATGAGCCAGGCCCTGGCATCAGCTTTCCAGCTATCCTAAAATAAGGGTTTACATGGTCTTCTGGATAAGCAGGGTAGATTTGGGTATAAGTTGAACCATTATGCAAAAAAAAAAAAGAGGGAAACGCATGCTTTACTTCAAAGAGGGCTGGTGATAAATTGAGTATCACCTCACAGCTCAACCAGGCTGATCTTAAAAATCTGTGTCCTCTCTTCCAATTGGCTGTCTGAAAAGTTTTTCCAAGGACCTGTGTAGAGAGGAGGCAGTCAGTACTGTAGTGGGTTAAAATTTCCCAATACCCAAATAATTCATTTTCCCAGCAACAATTGTAAGCACTCAGAAAAAATACAATAATGCACCAGAAATGTATACCTGAATTGGAACCCTAATTTTCTATAAAATAGCATAAGTACCGGCCCTGTAGGCTCCCAAACTACCTTTACAATAATTGGAGAAAAATCATAGCCAGTCCAGCTTGAGTATTTGCTATACTCTTCTATTTTCATCCTTTGAAAATAACTAACTCTGTTAATCAGTCACACCCTACTCCCCAGGCGTGTTGCAGTTTCTCCAACCTATTGCTGTGTGACTAACTATTAGCACTTACTGGCTTAAAACACCATGAGTTTTAGTACACAGTGATTTCTTATATGGTGACTTCCATATTCTTATGGGACAAGGCAGCTCTAGCACCCATCCAGATTCAAAGTGCAGAGTAGATCTCACCTCTTAATGGAAGGAGCGTCGAAGAATTTGTGTCTACCTTTATCTACCACATTTATATGAAAATATTTTGTTGCTCATCTGCTGTGTGTTATTCACCTTATAGTTGCAATTAAGCTCACTTATTAAAACAGTTGTTACACTATGTTGAGAAGCTGTGCAGTGGTTAAGAAAGAATACTTGAGTTAAAACTGGATTTGAATCCTAGGCCTGGCTCTTACTGGCCGTGTAACCTTGGGCAAGTAACTAAACTGCTCTGATCAGAAGAGTTTGTCTTTATAGTTATCTTTATCTATAAATGGAAGATTATGAGAGTACCTAACTCACAAGGTCTATTGAAATGAGAGTGTATAAAATACTTAGCACAGGGCCTGGCTCCGAATATACAATTATGGTGGTGATAATCATTGATGTTGCAGGTTTGCATGGCTATTTCCAACCTGGATTGTGAGGTTAAGGATTTTACCTCACTCATTCCTTCAATCCCAGCACTTGGCATTGGACCTGGCATCAAAATATTGAATGGATGGACATATGGATGACTGGACAATAGCATATAAATGATATTTGCTAGCCCCCATTGTCACTCCTTGGCTCAGATGTGTACAGAGAATAGAGACTAGTAATATTGCCAGGTAACTACTTTAGGTTGTACAAACACAAGTAGGCCACAGGTAAGCTTAAGGCTGCACTGAAATATTACTTGTAGTCATGAAACTCTGAGGAGAAAGCTGGCTCAACGAACATACAGCATGTGCAGCATTTCCAGTAAAGTGGAACTTTAGAAAGTTCCTGACTCAAAACAGAATGAAACCATATTGTTTGTATGACACTTCCAGCAATGGCCATTCCAAGAAGGCTAGAAAAGGGTGCTAGGAAAAACAGATGGTAGCAGTAACATAGAACAACTTCTGTTGTGAAGTGTACTTCAGGGGAATACCTTAACCTTTTCCACAATCTTCTTATGAATTCCTAACATAAGTTGTCATACTATGTCCTTCTTGGCACCCCTCCTGCGACCAGGTCAAGGACCTAATCGGGGGAAAAGTCTCTCTGGTGTGATTTTTCAGGTTCTGTAGTACTTACCTAAGAACCATGAGTTCTAATGGTTGTTTTCTTGGTTGACATTGGAAATTGGCATCTACTTTTGTAATTAGTGGTTGAAGATAAACAAAAGAAATAATCAATGCAATAGGAGCCTTTGAAACGTCACGTGCGCCCTGCTCTCTAGCAAGCCCTGCTGGGCAGGTAGCCTGCGGAATTCCTGACCTGTTAAACACAACGAAGAAAGGGTGTCTACTCTGGCTTTAACCATATGTCATGAATACATTTGTATTTGAATGAATTTCATACAATATTAATGTAATCTACCTAACAGCAGAGTGGTGAGTACATCAGTCAGAAGTTATATTTATCCTGTCTGTTTGTTTTTTGTTTGTCTCCACTTCTTGGTAGACAGTGCATGGAGACAGCCATTTCTTCCTGTCGGAGTGGCAGAACTTGTTTAATGAACTAATGTTTCTGTAATCTGTGGTAAGGTAGAATTGTGGGTGACAGAACTATATGAATAACAATGAGGAGGCAGTGGAATTGTAAAAGGAAGACAAACATTTCAATAGGAGAGGGAAAGGAGGTGGGATGGTTTAGTTGGCACACAATCTAATCTGATCTCTTCCTACTGAAAACTAACAGCTTGGAAATGGGTGGGATGTTGTGAACAATTTTTCTGAAATCTACACAAGGCATCAGGATTTCCAAAGACATAAACACCATTCTTTTTTAATAATTAATTAATTACTTTATTTTTGTACAATGTTTGCTTTCTTTTCTAGGTGTAGTCCCCCTAGAATTTCCACCACCAGTTCACCCATGTACCGTCACCATAGTCCCTTGTGCTCTTCCCATCCCTGCCTCGATCTCAACCCCTCCTTCTTCCCTGTAGATGTCTCTGATTTATAGTTGTCTGTTAATTGTTGTTTGGTTTTGTTGTTTTTTTATTGTTATTATATTTTTTTTCCACTTGGTCCCTCATTTGGTTCCATTCTTAACCAGGGTATTCCTGTTCTACATAGAAACACAGGGTATCCTGCATGTTAAGTTCCCCAGGCTAGGAAGGAAGGCCTGAATTGCTGCCCAGCTGCCTACCTGGAGCCTGACTTAGAGGAGGCCATCACAGATGTTTGTGGAATAGGGGAATGACTGACTGAATAAGTGAATTTGTTGATATGCACGTGAAAATCTGCATGGGAGAAAGGAAAGTTACCTTGCAGGACTACTGCCCCTGCCTCGCGTGCCAAAAGCTGTCATGTCTTCCCTGCCTGGGCATCCTTTGAGCTATTCATTATCCCTACTTTGACCAAAAAGGAAACAGAAGCACACAAATACTAAGGAAACCCTCCTTAACATCACGCAACTAGTGCAATGTGGAGAAAGTAGACTGAGCCGTGGGGCGGGGCTGCGCGCCTGCTCTTGTACAAGTTGGGTGAGATGACACATGAGAGCTAGAGAAATCTGGAAATTTCTTTCCAGAGAAGTGAAAATGCACTTAGGAGAAATTTATTTCTTCCCAATCTTGTCCAGAGTCTTGCCATCTTAGCTGCAGGAGTGTGGGAGAATGGGACATGCCCTGGCTCTCTTGGGCTGGCTTTCCAGAGAGAGGCCCAAGTGCCATTCATATGAGCTTCTGCCAGTCACAGGACTCCCTCCTGCTGGGCCTGTTACACCTAAAGTCCTGTTCCTGTGGCAGCCACAGTTTCCTCTCACTCTTTAGATCCACCTTGTGCAGCATCTCGAGAGCCGTCCAGGACGCATAGCGCCACGAGGAGGACACATTTACAGGCGCTGCCCCTCTGGACTGTATGGTGAGCAGGAAGATATTTTTGAGAGTAGCACCTCCTACTGCTGCAGCTGCCCTCACGCGAGCAGGACTTTTCCACACGCTGTTTGCAGTGCACTGCGCACTGTGTGTGCAGGTGCAGAGCGCAGACGCAGGGCGCAGCAGTGAGGTGTGGGGAAACAGAAGAGAGGGCATTCCCTTCTATTTAAGAACTTGTGATTTGCTATATATAGATACGGAATTTATTTCTTTAATATATTTATTTATATGGAGCCAAAATTTAAATAATGAAATCAGTTTGACCTTTAGATCCAGGCGAGGAGGACCTCTCGCCGCACCTCGGGGACCTATGCTTTCAGATGCCTTCCTCGGTATTTTCTAAGCCCCCTGCCTGCGGTGAGCACTAACCAGGCAAGCAGTACCGGCAGAGTAGATGCCCAAGTCCAAAACAGGTCCTATGTGGATTCTATGTCCCTTCCGGGGTCTGGGACTGACCAGGGCTGCCAGCATCATCCAAGGAAGGGGTCTTAATCTCAAACTGAACCCAAATGGATCCCAGTGTCCATTTCTCCCCTTGGGAGCACTGTTCAACCCTCTGCGTTCCATGAGGCTCACTTTGATGCCCCAAGAAGCTCCGGGGCTCATGCCTTAAGAAGTCTCCCAGAGTCCTGGGTCCAGGAGCATAACCTGGCAAATGGAGCCCCGCAGCTGGCTGGCACGGTACCTGTCACAGATCACATGGACTGCTGCAGGAGTATAATGTTGACAGTGATTTGGGTTGATTCAAATTGTAGATATAGACAAGCCTCACACAACAACATTGCTTTGGGGCCCCACCTATCTCAGATACACACCTGAATGAAACAAAGGACGATGCAAAATAAAATAAAGATTTTAGACAGGAGTAAGGACAAACCAGACTTATCTGAAAAGTGTTCTTCAAGAAGGGTGGCTCTTAAACTAGGTCTTGAAGCACAGGGATAATATGGGGGACGACAGTCTCAAATGATCCCAGGCAGTGGAGACAGCATGGTCAAATATGCATAGAGAAAAGCTATTTACTGAGCATTTTCATGCTATGACTGGTGCTAAGCACATTACCTTCGTGGTTTTGTTTATTCCTCGCAGCTCCCTGTACAGTAGAGCGTGTTAGCCTCACTTTGCAAATGGGGAAATGGGGGTTTACAAGATTCATCCTGCTAATAAGCAAATGGTAGAACTAGGACCCAGGCCTGCCCGATCCCCAAATCTGTGTGCTCTGAACACCAGGCTGTACAGCAGTGAAGTGCCACCAGGGAGACCGAGAAGCCTTGGCTGAAGGGAGCAGAGGGTGTATGTTGGGAGCTACTGGAAGGGCCTTCGATATCGAGATAGATGTACCGTTTTTTTTTTTTTAAAGATTTATTTATTATTTATGCATACAAGCACTGGGGGTACAGGTCAGAGGTGGCGGGTGAGAGGATTCACCACAGAGAGCGGGGAGCAGAACAGGCAGATCAACGGAAACACACTGCTGAGGGGAGCAGTGGGCACATCAGGAGAGGTCTGCCGCGCCATGTGGGTCCCCTCCCAGGCCGGCAGCAGGGATCGAACTCGTGCTGCAGTGCGTTGCTCTGCTTCATAGTGCGTTGCTTAACCCACTGCGCCACCAGGAGGCCCAGATGTACCGTTTAAAGTAGACATTAGTCAAAAAAAAAAAAGCCCCATCTCAAAAGGAAAATGCACAACTGTAATATATTTAAGACCCAGTGATGCTGGTTTCCTGTTTTCGTAAATATTTTGCCTGTCATTCAAAGACCTTTCGTTTAAAGCTTCTATGGTAACAGTCTGCTCCACTTGACCTTGCCTACTGATATTTATTGTTTTCTACTTCCTTTCCTTTTTTAGACTTTGATCCTGCTCTTGGAATGATGACTGGAATTCCACCAATAACTCCAATGATGCCTGGCTTGGGAATTGTGCCTCCACCAATTCCACCGGATATGCCAGTAGTGAAAGAGATCATACACTGTAAAAGCTGCACGCTCTTCCCTCCGAACCCAAGTAATATTCTGCTTTGTCTCCATGCAACTCACCATGTTTTGGTGTCTAGAGACACTTTCTTCTTTTTCAAAAGAATACCCAAAGGCTTCATAGTTGTATCTGTTGAAGGTTCACCTAGAAAACAGAAGACAGGAATTTTTGTTCATTTTGTTCACTAATGTATCCCAGAATTTAGAAAAGTGTTGGCATATAGTAGCTGTTTGATAAATATTTGTTGAATGATGGTGGGGAAGCAGGAAGGAAGGACAGATGGACAGACAGATGGATGGATCAATACAGAAGGAGAGGTCACAGGTCTAAAAAGCAAACCAAGAGTGTACTTACCACCACGTGCTGATGACTTCCAAATGTCTATTTTCAGCCTTTTTCTCTTTTGAACTCCAGATACACCTAGCCAACTGCCCAAAACTTTTCTAGGTGAATGCATGTCAGCTGCACAAATCGGTATTATAAGATAGTGAGCAGACTACCATATGAGAGGTCAAAGGACTTGTGTTCTACTTCCAGCTGTGTCACTAACTACCTGTGGCCTCTTGGGCTAACCTTGCATCTCAGTTTGTCTGTGAAATGAGGCTATTGAGTTAGGTTATCCTAGATACTGCCAACGCTTCATCCAGCTCTAAAAGTATTGTATTTTTCCATTAAAAATATAGCTACCACAAACATTATTTGTCTAGGCACTGTGCCTCAAAATTTATTACAAGAAGCCAGCAAGAACTAATTGATGCACGTAGAGCTTTGTGCCCTTCCTGGAGCAGGCAGCATGCGTCATGGTTACGTGCTAGAGATCTAAAGTGACACAGGCCTGAGATCTTTACCACTAAATAGCCATGATATTGGATAAATAACTTAATGTCTTTGATCAAGACTAGTTAAAATCAATTCTGTTCTAAAAGTTCAGCGAATCAAAGTAGGCTGGAGCTGAGTGTTCACCATTCCCCTAATGACAAAGGAACTTTGGTAAAGATGAATGGTGAGAGAGGACCTGTCAGCCTAGAAGCAACATCCTCTTATTCCCAGGACTCAGAGACAGGGCGCACGGAAGCTCTCTGAAGCACAGTCATAGGGTGGCCATTAGAAATGTATCACAGTCCCAACTAGCATGTCTCAGTGTAATGGAAGAGGACAACAGGATCTCTCCAGAGAAGTCCATTTTGCCAAGATTTTCCCTTCCATTGATAAACCTTCTGTATGAAATGTTTGCATATTGAACCCACTGTTAAATAACAGCGAACAGTTACACAGGAATGTTATGTGGAGTGTCATTTCTCTCTCTGTCCAGACACATAGGAAAGTACCCAGGAACTAAAAAAAAGAGAGAGAGAGAGAGCATTTTATTTTTCATTATATCATCTCAAAACCAGGAGACCTCATTTTTGTCTCCTAAAGCTGGATTCTATACAGAGAATTAGGTACAGAGGGGAAATTTAGAATTGGTAAAGATTCTCCAGCCTTCTGATTATTTCCAGTTGTTTGAGATTACATTAAAATCTATCTGACCTCTGCCAATTATCTAGGGGGCTTTCAATCTTGGGCTGTCTAATACAACCAAAGACTTTCAGTATGTTAATTCTAGCAAACCAGGTAATTAGTCTGTGATGCTCTTTTGAAAATCAAGATACAAGTGGTTTCTAGATCCTCCGTGCTGCTCCCAGCCTCACTTCTTCAAAGATCATCAGTAACTCTTATCTTAATGCTGATTGCTCCAACACAGCTCCCCATGGTGGATGTTTGGATAATTAGAATTGCTAGGAGCCCCTCCTTTTCCATTACCAGAGATTGGAGTTCTTTATACTTCCAGTTATCTTGAATCGTTTTACATGAAAGTTTTCTTTTTCCCTAGTCAGAGTGGAGATTAGGGTGTTACAATAGCTTAGCACATTACCTGATTAATAGGTGGACTTTGAACTTGCTTTCCCATGGAGTTACCATGGCTATACTAAGATCACTGTATTTCAGTGGGATTCTAAAATCAGGTTCAGAAAACAAAGTGCTTTGAGCTGTTAATTAGAGAACAGTGCTGTCCATTAAGGACAGTTCTTTGCCTTGCCTGGTGGCATACACCTAAATCTCAGCAAATGCTATCGAAGAGGCTTTCTGCATTTAGCCAAGGAAAATAAATAAATCCTCAGCATTCTTGACACAAATCTTCGTGGTTTTTATACTCCTTGAGTTAGCAGTGAGTCACCATAGAATAATCACTATATCTAAGTATTGTGATGACTTCATCACCGAATTTTTAAACCCATAGATGCAGTCAGGGGAAGGAACCTTTGTGTCTTCAGCGTTACGTATAACTGTAGCAGTAACCAGACATTCCTTAGCGTTTTTTAGTGGACAAAGGTAGACCTAATTAAGTAAACTCAAATAAAATAAAATGGTGATTATTTTGCTTCACAAAAGGACTCTTTACCATTGAATTACTTCAGATTGGAAGCTTCAGAAGTCTTGATTCTAAAACGGGATTTTAGAGGCCTTTGATTTGAAACTGTGACTCTAAATTACATGGATGCCCAAATGCTAATTGGGAATATTCTTTACCCAAATAGTCAATAACTGGATTGTGTTCCACACTCAAAACCATGTGTGTCTTCATAGCTATAGAGTCCTCTGTTCGTAAAACTGATTCCTTCCCAAACCCAGTGTATCTAAAGGTGTGGGTAAAGCAAGGTGTTGGGAGTTTAGATGCTCAGGTCTTAGCTACCACTCCAGTGTAAATTTGTGATAGGGCTTTAGAAAGCCTGAGATTGGTAATGAAGAAACCTGGGTTCAATAATAGCAAATAATAGTAACATTATAATGATGAGTGATAGGGAACCTAGAAAGTGCTAGACGTTTACCACATGCCATACACACAGTATTATCAATTATCCTACCTTATCAGGTATATTACCAATTATCCTACCCTTATCATATAGGGGACACTATCCCTATTTTATAGATGAAAACAAAAGTGGGTTTCTCAGAGGTGACATTATTTACCCAGTGAGTAATTAAGCTAAGGTTTAAATCAAGGTTTACTTCTTCCAAGTTCATGTTCCTTTTCTTTCTATCTAATTTGGGGACTTTGGATGCATCACTTTATCTCATTCAGCTAAGGATTTTTCCTCTATAATATGAGAAGTTTAGACCAAGTCAGTGGTTTTCAACTCCAGTTAGTTACACATTAGAATTGCGTGAAGATCTTTAAAAAAAAAATAATGTGTCGGCTTCACCCCCAACTAATTAAATCAGAGTTACTGGAGTGGAGCCCAGTCAGTGTTTGTTTATTTTTGTCTGACGCTCCCGTTGGTTCTAATATGCAGCCAGCGCTGATCAGCACTCAAAGTATGATGTCTAGAATCTCTTGCAGTCTAAGAACGCAAAAGTGTGAGTCTTGAGAGATTCTGGACTTTATTTTCCCCTTTCTACTAAAGCTATAACCTTTCTAGTGTCTGTGACTAAGACATTTCAGATTCTGGTTCACTTGCTTATCTTTTTAAGTTTCTCATGTGGAACATAAATCAAGACAGTAAGTTCTTGAAACTAGAGACAATTAAAAAAAATTAAAAGAAACTTTTCCCTGACTCTCTTACCCCTTTTATTGACTAAATAGAGACAACTTCAGGAACAAAAAGGACTATCCCAAGCCACGCTGAGTAGCTAGGCAGTGGGAGTGAAAGGGGGAACCTGGAGATACTGCCATCTAAGGAGGTGCACACATCATCTGCCTGCCAGCTTGGATAAGCGTCAGGTGGGCACCGTGGCCTACTCTACTCTGCAAAGTGAAACATTTATTTTTGCATGTGAGCTGTAATCACTGGTTGTTGAGCTCTCCAAATCTGCAGCTGGGAGAATTATTGTTAAGAGCTGAATGGAAAGAACGGATTACACAAAATAAATCCTTGCAGATACAAAACCAGCACTAGAAAAACCCTTGACCATCATTCTTTGTTTTGTTGGGCTATGAACTGTAGGATTTTGCTCAGAAAATGCTTTGATACATATAAATAGCAACAAGGAACTGGCAGCTACAAGCTTTATGTATAAGATGAGTGAATAGAAAGCATATTTTTTAAGCAGAGAGAGAATCATCTCATTAAGTAGGTTTTTAATGACTCTCTATAGCCAAATTTATCTCACTTTAGTTAATAATTTCCCAGATGAGCTTCCTTTCTCTGCTGTCTTCCATGCCTCTATCTAAATGCTGAATGATCAGTTCTGGATCTCACCTTTCCAGCAAGGAATTTGAGAAGGGTTCCCTGGTGTCAAAAACAAACAACCTAAAAAGGAATGGGCTGTGCTCTGTTGTACTCTGGCTGACTTTGTTACTGACTCATTCTGGCAGGTATAAATATTTTTGTAAATATTCACTCTATCTAATCAAATTAATCCTCAAACCGTTCTTCCAGTGAGCCTGAACACAGGGTATATAGTAACTACACACTGAATGGAACAAACCTTTCTTTCAGGGACGTTGGTTCTGAGATATCCAATTTCCTTGGTTCTGAAATTTTTAATTCATTAAGTAGGATTTCCCTCCACTGTCTTCTTAGTGACTGAGAACTGGGCAGAGTTGGGTTGCCATAACAGAAGTAAAGAACAAAATTAAATAAGCCTTCACTGGAATGGACAGGTATGTCTGGGTGTTTCTATAAGCTGTAGATGTCATGGTCACCAAACCATTGAATAAAATGATTTTCAGGCTCATGCAACCAATTTGCTCTGGAGCAGAGAGATGAGCACCTTGAAGGTGACTTGCTTCCGGCA
This sequence comes from Galemys pyrenaicus, assembly GCA_019455555.1. NCBI lineage: Eukaryota > Metazoa > Chordata > Mammalia > Eulipotyphla > Talpidae > Galemys > Galemys pyrenaicus. The sequence goes on along the minus strand of JAGFMF010011408.1, from coordinate 913,049 downwards.
TTCTAGTGCAAATGTCCGATGGGGACAGTTGGGCTATCTCTGAGACATGTTAGCTCTCCAAGAGATCTGTTCCAAGCAAATATTTTAATTTCAAATGCTTTTGCATTTCCTGCAGATCTTCCACCTCCTGCAACCCGAGAAAGACCACCGGGATGCAAAACAGTATTTGTGGGAGGCCTACCTGAAAATGGGACCGAGCAGATCATCGTGGAAGTGTTCGAACAGTGTGGAGAGATCATTGCTATTCGGAAGAGCAAAAAGAATTTTTGTCACATTCGCTTTGCTGAGGAATACATGGTGGACAAAGCCCTGTATCTGTCTGGTATGTGTTTAGCTGTGCCCTCCAGGCACAGCAGAGATTGGGGATCAGTGTATGTACATCAGTAGCAGCTAAAGTTTGGCCTTAATGGTACCCCCTCTTGCCTTTAGAGATAGAAATACATGTTACCATGCAAAGTATTCCTGTCGTGTCTTGAGTAGCACCCAGCTGTCTATAAGGTAACTGCAAAACTCCTTATTTATATCATCTAAAGGCCTTAACAATGTATTCTGCCTCTCAGTGTCATTTCCCAAACCCTCCTCCTCACACCAAGTCCCAACCACATTGAGCTAATTCAAGTTCCCAGAATTTTCTGTGGTGTGTTACGCCTTTTCTTCTGACTAGACTTAGCTTTTGCATCCTCACCCGCACACACATATCTTCCAATCCTAATGCTCTAGCTCAAGCATAACCTTTCCTGGAAAACTTTGTCGGACTTCTCTTGCGCTCTGCCTCAGGCTGCTTTGGGCACTCTTTTGTCACCACTCTGCAGCACCCCGTGATTCCTCCTATCACACTACACTAGAACTGTCTCCACATCTGTCTCCCTACCAAAGTGTGAACACACTAGAGGCAGAGAGTGTATCTTATTTAACTTTGAATGCCCAGTATCTAACATATAACCTGGCACAAAAATAGCTATAGAAATCACTTACCAAGTTTGTATTGACAGCTAGGCAGAATAGTAGGATACTGAGAATACAGCAAAGACTGGAACAGAGTTTCTGCCAAAATACCATATATGCATAAATAAGTATTAGGTACTGATCAGTGCTATGAAGAAGATAAAATGGTTAAGGTACCTAGGATAATTAAGAAAACTAGTCTTCAGTAACATTTGAATTAAAATCTGAACAACATAATGGAGGACACTCTGGGGACCTCTGGAGGCATTACAAGATAAGGAAGAGCAATAGGTACCCTGTGCTGAGGGTAGACTTGGCCTGTTCAAGCAGAGAGGAGGTTAGCATGAGTGGAGCATAGCAAATGAGAGAGAGTAAAGGGGAATGAAGTCTGAGAGATAAGCAGTACTGAGTCATGTTGTGCCTCATACTCTATGGTAATGAGTTTATTATTCTGGAGGCAATGAGAAGCCATTGGAAGATTTTAAGGAGTAGAGTGACAAAATCTGATTTACTTTTTGGAAATACAACTTCTGATTAAGGGGTGTACTGAGGGACTAGGCAATGGTGGTGATTAGGAGATAGTATTAGTCAAACACAGAAGTGCCAATGTTTATATATTCCAGTAGTTGGAGTGGGGATAGTAAGAACCACTTTGTATAATATTTCTTCTTCACAGTAAGTTCAGCTATGGGGAAACTGAGGTAAGAAATTAGAATTTGAGTAATTTCTGTTGAGTATTATAAAGAGATACCCTTTGTTTTTTGGGGGGTGGTTTCAAGATAAAGTTTCATGGCTGTTAACTTTATTTTGAATTGGTATGCCATGCAGAATAGAAAATGAGTAAAACCTCCTTCTTCCCCTTAATGAACTTAGAGTTATCATGCAGTCATACATTCATTTATTAAAGAAGCATTCAGTTCCAGTCATTGTTCAAGACATACTCATTGCTGATAATAATAAGAGATTGAAAGTTATAAGCACTTTACAAGAAGTATGAATAAAGTTCAGAGGAGAAAAAGAAAGAAAATATGTATTTCTGAGTCATCACTGGGGTATCAAGAAAGGGAGCATTTGGACCAAGTGTATGACAGAAAAAAAGCATTTGCATATGGACAATGAGCCATAATACAACATGAGCAAAAGTACAAAGGTGGTAAGTTCAAGGAAACAATGGATGTTGGTTTGTGTACTGAGTAGATTGAAAGGGGGAAAATATCAGTTGTTAGCATACTATTAAGAGTTTAATGGAGAATAGTTGAACAAATTTGTGAACAAGGAAAATGATTGTTTCTGAAAGATTATTCTGACAACTCTGTATAAAAATGAATTAAGAGGAAAGATGAGAAAGGGGGAGAGGACGTCACTTAGAAGCCTGTTACATAATAGACCAGAGACGAGGTAATGAGGGTTTGAAAAAGTAGACTGGTAACAGGGAAGGAAAGGAGGCAGATGTAGAATACACTTATTATATTTTCTAAGTGCTGCAAAATCTCACTACTGAAGATTCAACAGCCCTTAGCAATGATAACAGCACTTCACAATAGACTATTTTAATAAGGTCTTGAAAAGCCCTAACAGTTGTACATAAAAGACGACAGTACAGCTTAGATAGCATCCATCTAAACATCCCTGAAATCAGCTGTCTAGTAACAACCACCTCCTGGAAAGATTCTCAGAGATGCCACAGAAAAGGGATTGCAATCAGTGATGTGAAAACAACTATTTTTTTTCTTTAAATTTGAACCTACCTGCTGGAAGTTCACAAGTGCTAGAAATCTAAATTGGATAGCTGCTCTCCAACATTGTAAGAAAAGAGGTCAAAGCAAGCAAAGATACCCTAGAAACGGGGCTAGAAAATGTAGGAATGATCTTTTTATTTCTATTGGACTAAGAGAACTTTCAGAATCTGAAGTTGTTCTTAGTGTACCAACCTCAGCATCACGGCATCTTTTTTATGCTTACATAGTTTTCAGATTATTCTCTTATTTGACCCCCAAGGATAAGCAAGGTGGTCATGAATAACCCTATTTTTCTCATGACTCAGCTGGTGTTATTGCAATTAAAAACAATAAAATTTTTTATTGCAATAAAAAATTACAAGGAAAAAACAAACAAGACAGCATTTGTAAGCTGTAAAGAAATAATTGCTTATGAAATTTATTTATTCTTTCTCTTTCTAAAAAGAATGGGTGGCCCTTTTAGTGTTACTAGACTTTATTCTCCATAAAATATTTATTGAAGTATTTGTATAATCATTGACATGCCATAAATTTCACATATTTCAAAATGCAATTTGATATCACACAGCTGTTATATCAGCACCACAATCAAAATAATAAATATGTAGTGCACCCTCATAGGCTTCCTTTTGTACTCTTCCTGCTATCCCCGTCCATTTCTCTCCAGAGGCAACCACTGGTCTATTTTCTGTCAGAATAGTGTGCATTTTCTGGAGTTTCATACAAATGTAATCATACATTATGTATGAACTTGATTCCCTTATATAGATCCAGTTTGGTATCATTTTCCCTGTGCTTGAATTTCCTTTAACTTGTTTTTTTGTAGTGAAGGTCTGCTTGTGATGAATTCTTTCACCATTTGTATTGAATATGTATCAAAAAGAATTTATCTTAGCTTTCTTTTTGAAACTTATGTTCTCTGGGTATTGTATTCTAGGATGACAGATTTTTTTTTCTCTTGGACATCACACCACTACCTTCTGGCTTGTATTGTTTTCAAAAAGAAATATTATGTTAATCCTTATCTGTTTTTTCTCTGTGCATAATATATCTTTCTCTGTGGCAGCTTTTAAGATTGATTGATTGACTGATTGATTTTTTGCTAGGATTGAGTAATATGATTATGATGGCCCTAGCATAGTTTCCTTCATGTCTCTTGTGCTTGAGGTTCATTGAACTTAGATCTCTGAGCTTTCATCAGATTTGGAAATTTTCCCGTCCTTATTTAATCTTCAAGTATTCTCTTCCCTTCCCTCTCTCCAAGTGGGTCTCTGATTAAGCGTGTGTGTGTGTGTGTGTGTGTGTGTGTAAAACCCCTGTTGTCCCACAGCTCTCTACTGGCACACTGTATTGTCTATATTTTTTCACTCTGTATTTCATTTTGAATAGTTTCTGTTACTGTGTCTTCCAAGTTCATTAATCTCCTCTCCCATAATGTCTAATATGTCATTAGTCCTATCCACTGATATTTTTTCTGACTCTGTCATTGTAGTTTAAATCTCTAGAAATTTGATTCTGGCTCCATTTTATATCTTTTGTGTTTCTACTCAGTATATTTAATTTTTTCTTTATCTTCTTAAGCATATATAATCCACTAATTATAGTTGTTGTCCTTATCTAATAATTGTATTATCTGTATTACCTCTGTTTCTATTTTGATTGTTTTTTTCTTTATTTTAAATTTCCTACTTCTTTGCATCTTGGGTAATTTTTTATTAGATATAAGACATTGTGAATTTTACCTTATTGGGTGCCAGCTATTTTTTATTACTATAAATTTCTTGAGCTTTGTCTGGAATGCGGCGAAGTAACTTGAAAAAAAATTATCCTTTTGGGTCTTATTTTTTAAGCTTATTCAACAAAACCAGTGCAAGGTCTAGTCTAGGTCAATTTTTCTCCACTAAGTGAGGCAGAATCCTTATGAATATTCTACCCAGTGCTCTATAAATTATGAGGTTTTTCTGCTCTGGCTGGTGGGAAGAGGAACTATTCATAGTCCTGTGTAAGCTCCAGGATTGTCACCTATAATGCTCATGCTGCTTCCACACATAAATGTGAACAGCAGTACTCAGCTAAACAATAATGGAGGACCCACTTCAAATCTGTGAAGCTCTTTCTCTGTGTAGCTTTCTTTTCTCCAGCACTCTGCTTTATGAACTCTGTCTGCCATAGTCTCTGTAGAGTCCCAGTTCAGTCTCCTCAAGTGAAGTAACTGACATACATTTCCTGAACTCACCTCCCTGTACTAAGGCCTGAAAACTCTCTCGAAGGAGTAAGCTGGGGAAATAACGTAGTGGGTCTTGTCTCTCAATAATCATTGTCTTCAATGTCCATCCAGTGTCTTAAAAACCACTGTTTGTTATATTCTGACCATGCTCTACAAGCATTTTTTGAGAATGAAATAAGATAAATATGTGTATACACAGGTATCTCAACTCCTAAAACTTAAAAGGTTAATAAAAATTTTAAAATTCCTCCACTTTTTGTTAAGAGACGTATCTTGGGTAGCATAGCTGGCATAAGAAGTTGAGGTAGGGACTTACATATCTTAGTTTTCTGAATGCTAGTCCTATACCACTTATATTACAAGCACACTATCTTTTTTTTAAGGGTCCAAATTATGCCACCTGGATCACATGTAGACCACTTCCCATCATATCTAATTTTTCCCCAGGGGAGAAAAAAGATTCAGAGTCATCAAATACATCGAGGAAGCATTTTAGGATTGAAATGCCAAACTGATCCATTTAAATTTTATCAAAATTCTGTGAGGTGATCTTCAATGACTGTCACTGAAATTACCCAAAGACATCAGAGCTTGGGGCCACCTTTAAATTCTCCCCAGCCCTTGATGACATATAAGGCCCATTCTTGATATTATTACTCATAGAGCCTCCCTCAGCAAGAAGTAAGGTGGTACATGGAGCAATAGATCGTCTAAGAAGAGAACTAACCAAACCCATAGGCTAGTCTACTGTTCTCAGAAATGAGAGTATAATCCAAGTCTTCCCACTATGCCAGTAGTGGGAAGAAAATTTGGGGCTATGCGGTCACTTGAAACAGCTGCAAGTGCGTCTGAAAAGCTGAATTTAGACAGTTGCTCACTCACTGGGCTGCCTTGTACTCCCTTCTCTCCTTCCCTCTGTGCATTTAGGTTACCGCATTCGCCTGGGCTCTAGCACTGACAAGAAGGACACAGGTCGACTCCATGTTGATTTTGCACAGGCTCGAGATGACCTGTATGAATGGGAATGCAAGCAGCGTATGCTAGCAAGAGAGGAGCGCCATCGTAGAAGGATGGAGGAAGAAAGATTGCGCCCGCCGTCCCCACCCCCAGTGGTCCACTATTCAGATCATGAATGCAGCATTGTTGCTGAGAAATTAAAAGGTATAGAATATATTTAAGCTTTGTGATTAAAATAACTCTTTTTTAGAGAAATTTAATAAATATATTTGTGTTCTTGACAGACATCCTTTGAATTTCCCAACTAATAGATTCTGGGGATTTCTTTTGTTGGAGCTTTGCAGATAGAGAGGTAGACCTGATAACTGAAGAAACCAAAAGTGTATCCATTCATCTCTGTGTCTACTCCTTCACTGTTCCAAGGAATGAAATTTTTCCTTCCAAAGAGTAGATGACTAGTTGGAAACAAGTTTTTATATCAGAGATTTTTAGCTGTGATCCATGACTTGGGGCCTGTAGCACACCCTTACACAGTAGATGCAAATTAGTTTTAAATTCTAAATCAAAGTGCATCAGAACTTGATATGACCCCAGAAAACTCTGGGGGAAAAAATGCTTATTTCACAGATGAGAAAGCAGAGGTCCAGAGAGTATTCAGGATGGACGGTTTTCTTAGATTACCCAAAGATTTAGCTACCAACAGCTAAAAGATTGTTTAATCACTTTAAACAATTTCACAGGATGACTGTAGAGCATTCTAGACATGGGAAAGTCACACTGATCTCCCTTTAGTTTTGATTCCTTTCCCCCTTGCTTGACTCTTAGAGCTGTTTTGCTACTTTAACATTAATTGTCCTAAATGCCTGTATTAGTAGCTCCAATCCACTCTTTTTCATTATCTGAGTGTGTTTGATTTTATTGAGTGTCAGTCTCTCACTAATCACATTAATGACACCAAACCCCTGGTAGAGCATGTTTTTTCCATCTTCCTGTGCTCCAGGCTCGGCAAGATTCTACCCTTCCAAATAGGTCTCACTCACCAAATATGTTTGCACCATATAGTCTCAGGATGCATACATTTCAGAAATCTTTTGTTTGCATTGATTTTTGTCTTCATGGTAGAGAAGAGCAGAAAACAGAGTCCAAAGTAGAAACAGAAATCATGATGCCTTTTGAAAAGTTGGAAAGGCTGAAAGCATTGGTAAGATGCCAGTTCACACACTACCAAACAGGTCAGTTTGAATTTTTTTTAAAAAAATGAATTTGCTGGTTATGTAGGCCCCAAGAGAAGCATCAACATACTGACTGTATGCAAGTCATGAGACAAAAAGCTGCTCTACTGGGGAAGCCAACCTCTCATTATAGACACACCTCAGAAGTATTGCCAATTCTGTTCCAGACCACCATTGTAAAGCGAATGTTACAATAAAGTGGTCCATACAATTTTTTTGTTTCCCAATCACATAAAAGGTACGTTTATACTCTACTGCTTTATGTTTATACTCAACAGCATTATGCCTAAAAAAACACTACACACCTTCATTAGAAATACTAAGTTGGTGAAAATGGAAAAGTGGCACTGCTGGGCTTGCCCAATGCAGGGATGCCTCAAACCTTCCATTTGTAAGAAGCGTAATCACTAAGCAGCACAGTAAAGCAAAGTGCAATAAAAAGAAGCGTATCTATATATGTGTGCATGCCAAGAAGCAAGAAGTTCACATTGCAGTGGGAGATATTTCCACTGGACATAGGGCTTCTGACCTGAGAGGATATGGAACCCTAGAGCCTTTAATGGGATGTGAATGAACTTTCCCTCTCAGTAGTCTTTACCAGCAAGAGAGATATTTAAGTGGCTATCTCAGAAAGCCAACTTGGAAACTTTGGAATAGCTGTTGCTACTATTTAAACATCAGAGAATAACTCCTAACTAGCTGCAGAAATCTACTTAGACAGTTCCTCAGGCAAGAGAAACAGGATGTGGAGAAATGTCAAAATAGAATGAATTACATCAAAACTGATTGTGACTGGAACTAAGCAGAAGGCCAGGAGCTGTGGATTGAATGCAAGAGTGATGTTATAAAAGGTCAAAGATGTAAGTGTTTAATACGTAAAGAATTACCCGTGTAACTCGTTCTTCAGGCTCCCTCCAGCAGTTTCATGGATCTAGGATAAACTTGCCGTCAAATTCAAGTTAGACTCGAGACTCAAGTTTACTTTTCCTTATTCAAAACTGGGGTTATAGAATTTTGAAGTTCTCTTGCTGCTAATCAAGACATTACACAAGTACGTGCACATACACCATCAGAGTGGTTAAGACATTTGCAAAGTGTGGAAACTACATCATTAAAGAAAATGGGGGCCTCCCTGGTGGTGCAATGGTGTGAGTGCCGCACTGCAAAGCATCCGCGGCACAGCAGCGCAAATTCAATCCCAGGCCAGGGAGGGGACCCACATGGCACAGCAGACCTCTCCTGCCTCGCCCACTGCTCCCCTCAGCAGTGTGTTTCAGTCGATCTGCCTGTTGTGCTCCCCGCTCTGTCTCTGGTGAATCCTCTAACCTCCCATGACTCTGGCATTTACCCCAACTCTTGCATGCATAAATAAATCTTAAAAGAAAAGAAAATGACTTTTGAAGGAAAGAAGAAACCCTTTCATTTCTGAAAATTCTTCGTAGATGACTCCAATCTGAGTACTTTTGTGTCTTTCATTCTTTGGTCGGTGTGCCTGCCTGCGGCCTGGGTGTGCCGCCTGCACGCTCAGCTCCTCTCCCTCTGCCACTGCCCAAAAGCCATGGTGGCCTCCTGACCGCATGTTGGAAAAATAGATTGAGATTTGGTTACTTTTGAGGGTTCTAAACATAAATTTTCCTTTTCAGATGATTCCAAATTTTCAGAAGCCGTGCAAACTCTGCTCACCTGGATTGAGCGAGGAGAGGTGAACCGCCGCAGCGCCAACAACTTTTACTCCATGATCCAGTCTGCCAATAGCCACATCCGCCGCCTGGTAAACGAGAAGGCTGCCCATGAGAAAGACATGGAAGAAGCGAAGGAGAAGTTCAAGCAAGCCCTTTCTGGAATTCTCATTCAGTGTGAGAATAAACATTTATTCCGTAAAGCATAGTTCTCCAGGCAACAGAGTTGCTTTGGAAGGAGGAAGCAGTCCATCAGAGGGTCACCATTTCCTCCACACAGGAGCCCCAACCAACAGAGCCCCCTGTGGCAAGAGCAGGGGTCCCCTCTTCTCAGCAGTGCCTTCTCCCTGTGTGGCCAAATGCCTAAGCTCCAGTTTTACAGGATACATGGGGTCACCACCTATTTTCTGGTTCTCTGGTATATCAACTTCAGCTCCTCAGAAACACTGACACTTAGGCCCAGTCCCATACTTTCACTGTCGCTTGTTCGCAAAGTGAGTTCCAAGCAGCCTCAAGTCTCCCTGGAGAGTTGCGGATCTCATTGCTGAAGTCAGAATGTGACAACACCACTTGTGAACGTGTTTGCTCAGGCTGTCACCATGAGTATCATGTGATAGGGTTTTTAGGTGCTCCGTTTTAGTGGCAAATGTAGTGGACCTCCCAAGGTGATTGAATAAAAACCAGATTTGCTACGTCGCCCCTCGTGTCACAGACACTAGAGTGGATTGGGAAGCCACTGAAATGGCCATTTTCCAAGAGGAATCTCTATCTAAGATCTATTAATGAGAGAGATGAGAAAAATTCTCGTTTCATTTTCTTTCACCGTATTATCAAACTATGCGTGTCTATCTTTTCAGTAAGGAACTGTGTCTATCTTAAGACTACAGGTACAGTTATATGATTTTGCTCTTAAACTATTATGGCTCACTGTCCTCATGTTTAACGTCCCAGACTTGATTTGTAAATAATTTGAATGAAGGAGGGGTTGTTTCTTCTTCCTTTTTTATTTTGAAAGTACATGTGGGCTTAGATCCTGGGGGGAAAATACATCTGTTTATGACTTCCAAGTAAATCGAAAAAGAGAGCAGCGAACATCATGAGACTCTAGATGCGTAAATCATTAGTAAAGCAGCTTCCCTTCTCTTGACCTGGCTAGGTCAGGACCCCAAATAGTTGTACACATTTCCCTATTTGCCATTTTAAGAAACCCTGAAAAATGCTCCGCTGGACATTATACTTGCACAGTATACTTCCATAAAACATATTTCTGCAGGCAACAAACCTATTTAGGTTGACTTAAAATATATGCCATCCATCTTCGGCTTTGATATGATGCTGGTTAAACATAACTCACAATAGCAGAAGGTTTAGGAAAGAAGCCAGTGGCCAAAAGGAGCTGTTACCCAGAGGGTGCATAGTATTAAGTCTCATTCGCTGCCTGCTTGCCTTTCCTGCCTCAGTACATACAGACTCCCTGTATTAACACTTCAGTCACCTGCACTCCAACTCCTTCAGCATGTGAATGTCTCTACCTTTGACTCTCCTTTGAAATCATGGTATAGGACCTCCCTGGTGGCACAGGCGGTTAAGTCTCAGCACTATGAAGCTGTCCACAGTCACTGCAGCATCAGTTCGATCCCCAGCCAGGGAGGGAACCCACATGGCACAGCAGACCTCTCCTGTCTCCCCGCTGTTCCCCTCAGCAGTGTATTTTGGTCAATCTGCCTGTTCTGTTCCCCACTCTGTCTCTGCTGAATCCTCTCACCCCTGCACCTATGGCCTGTACCCCAGTTCTTGTATGCATAAATAAATAAATCTCTTTAAAAAATAAAATCATGATACGCCAAAGAGCACACCCTTTCCAGAGCACAACTATAGCCTTGTGGTGTCATAAGAAGACATAGCAGCCTCATGCTTCTTTCTTTTCTCTTCTGCCATCCCTGGATGACACCCTGGCCTGATTTGACCGCTGATCTGATGTTGCAGTTGAGCAGATAGTAGCTGTGTACCATTCCGCATCCAAGCAGAAGGCCTGGGACCACTTCACAAAAGCCCAGCGTAAAAACATCAGCGTTTGGTGCAAACAAGCTGAGGTTGGTAACTTCTCATTCTAGTAGCCCTTGGGGGGAGGGGGAACTTTCTTTCTTTAACAAGTTATTGATCTGGAGGTTAGCCAGAATTAAATAGTGCCAAGCTCTCATGGGCACAACGAGGGCCTAATGAAACACTAAGATGTGTTCTATAGCCTGTCACAGTGTCCAGACCACCTGCTGCCAGGAGGGTAATAAATGTGCATGTGTGGTCTGGAATGCATTCTGCTGGATGGAAACCTTAGTGTAGCTGCGGTAATTATAAGTTTACTTCTCTAAGCGAGCTAGTCTCGAGTACAACAGTAATTACTGACCTGTGTATCTACTGTTAGTAATATTAGGGCTGTCTTAAATTTATTAGTCTTGACAGCTGAGGCTGGAAACTGCCTGGTGTTACACGGGAGCGTTAGAATTTCTAAGCTTCTTTTATCAAAGCCATTCAGCCATCTTTAGAGGTGGCAGCTTTAAAGGTATCAGAGAACTCTGATTTCAAATCGTGGTTGACACACGCCTCTCTGCTTGCGCTCGCTCCAGTGACATTTTTAACACAATTTTAGAATATGTCTGATGTGATCTGCTTGCGATTCTGAATCTGCGATTACAAACCAAGGTGAAAGGTTTGTTTTCACTGATTTCCTTTGCACCGGTGCTGTGTATACCCCGAGTCCTTCCATCCCTGTGAGTGTCTTCATTACCCAGCGCTGACATTTTTGATCTCTATATGCAATGACTTTTTCAACTTCATTTCTGAGTCTTCTTTGCCCACACGGCAGTGGTCCTATCATGTCTCTCAGTGCAAGTTGTCGTTGCCCTTAATATTAAAATGGCATTTGTAAGGCATGTACCTTTTATAAAGCACCTTCACATTGTCATCCCACCGATGTGAGCCCCCTCTGGACGTGGGATGAACACTGGACTCGCAGTCAGACACAAATCTAAACCTCAGTTCTGACACCTGATAGCTGTGTGACATTGAGCAAGTTATTCAGCCTTTCTCAGTCTGTTTTTCACAGCTAAGTGGTAGATTTACAGGGTTGAATGGGATAAGAGATGTGTAGACTGTGGAATGTAAGTGGTAAATAGTATTCTTTCAAATTATCATTAACAAAGAATAGGAAGAGGAACAGAGAGTAGGAAGGGTATTCATATTTTACATGTGAGGAAAGTGAGATGCAGAAATGTTAAGGGATGGACACAAATCACATAGTTAACAAGTGGTCAGTTCACTACTGCAAACTCTCCTCTTGTCTCTGGTGTGAACTGCACTGTGGTCTTGAGCAAGTCATTTAACCATCGTAGGTCTTGGTTTCCTAACCTGTAACATGCAGGTGATGATCTGTTCATCTGTCCTTCGTGAGACTATATGGTGGAGTTTGTGGGGCAACAATTTGAATGCCATGACAAACTTTTAGATGAAAGTAAGCCAAATCCTGTTCCGAAATGGATAGTCTCAGCCCTCAGTTCTAATACAGAAAAGGCATCTGGGAGTCACCGGGGAGACATCCCTGAAGACATAGCACAGTGGGTGGGCGGAGTCATAAGAAGCCAGTAACATTTTGATTTTTTTTTTAAGAATTAGGAACAAAGGGAGAGCTATTGACTTAGTGTGACACAAAATGATTTTAGAATCCTAGGGTTACTGCTTATTTTTGAACCTCAAAATAAACAGAGTTCAACATTCCATTCCAAAAGGTTACTGGACACGTTCTCCATTTCAGGTATTATAATAGGCAATGCAGAGTGAAATTGTTTTTTGCTCTCAGGGAGTTGGAAGGATAACAAAAGTGGTCAAAGGGGGAGTAGAGTTTAGTACCCTAAATTTAAAACATTTAGTCTTACTGCAAAAGAATAAATATTGAGAAAAAATGCTCAATGTTCCTTACCATTGCAGAAAAGTGATAGTAAGCCTTTACCTCCCCTTCCACACATGTATACGGGCAGCCCTCGTAGGGGGTAGAAGACCATGTCTAAACAGCCCCGCCCTGCCTTCACAGAAAATCCAGCCAGAACGATAATGCCTTTTTGTAGGAGGAAGGGAGCGTCTGGTTAGAGCCCTGACTCACCTAGGCCACAACCCTTTGGCCTTTGCAACGAGATATTCTCCATTAAAATTATTCATCAAGGCTCTCCGTCATTCTGCAGAGCCTGCCTACCTGGTGGGTATATATGGTCATGGGTGTAAGGATGTTTTGATGAACAACAGCCCACAATGCAACGGAGGTGCCCAGGCTACACCATAGAGCCAAGGTAGGTGGAAGGCTCTACCATCTAAGTCTGTATGTCACCCTCTATGACATTTGCACAATGATGAAAATCACCAAGCCAGGCATTTCTCAGAATGTGCCGCCATTATTAAATGAACGAGTTTAAATGTATATTCTCAATAAAGGTAGCTCTGTCAGTGAACTGGGCATTCTCTGGGCCTGTAGAGAAGTGTTATAATGATCTTTCCTATCACCTGATATTCTAGTAGCACTTCTTGACAGTGATGAGAATAAAGGACATGACCAAGAGCCACATGTGCTTTTCAACTTTGTAGACTCCAGAACAAATTCTCTGCCTTTGTGCACTAAATTAAAGTCCACCTTGTATAACAGTCTTGAAAAGCAAAACCACTGAGAGTGGAATGTAACTCATAACCTTCCCCTGACACTGTATTCCCTATTTTATAATGATACCTTTTAAAATCATGATTTTTTAAAAAAAATCTCTGCTTACTTTCACTTGATAACAGACAACTCAGAGGACTAAAGGGAGGTGTCCCATGGAAAGTAACAAAATTTTCTACTCCAATTGAGACAGCCCCTTACTCTCCCCCCCACCCCCTCAATGAAAACCAGAGCATCTCATCTCGGTGACTTCATCAACCAGACTGGCTTTTCTTGACCTTGGTAGTGAAGCTACAACTCACATATCAGGGGTTTTCTCAAGGTAGACTTTTCTGACATTTAACCTTCTTCATCAGTTATCTCTGGGAACAAGGTAGCTGGTCACCTCCTCCTATCATAAAGTGTCTGTTCCTTGTCTCATCGTCCTTCTGCCAGCAGCTAACATTGTCCTACTCTGGTGAGAGAGAGGAGGTGATGGAGTAACAAGGAAAAGTCCCTGCCCTGAGAGAGTGCATAGACACTCACTTCGGTAGCACAAGCCAGGCAGAGTAGCTTGCAAACGCGTCTTTTACACTGGTTCACCTTCCTGGTTATCTGTGTGTGTGAGGCTCCTGCTAACTTAATTGGAAAGGGCAGTAAGAGAAGGCTGAAGTGCCTCCTCTTCCTAAAGGTTCTGTCCCCACTTCACTGGCAAATCTGTGTGTTGTAGGAACTCTTTGCACAGAGTCACTTAAACCTGTGTGTTTCTCTCACTGAGAAGCTGGCCTAGGTTGGAAGCTAGCCCTTGGATAGAGCCGTATCAATAGGTACTGGAAGATAACCCCTTGCGTCCTCCCTATTAGGAGATTTTATACTACTGGGCCAGAGGAGCAGGGACTTGGCGATTGCTGACATTCTCATAAAAGGAAATACTGTGATTACTAAAATAACTTTCTCTCCAGATTTCTAGGCCTACCTTTCCAAACACTGAAGAACCGTTTGCAGATAGATGCCATGTCACCTGCATACCTGTGTTTCAGTACCCATCTGCACAAACACTACTTATTGATTTTCAGCCTCCAAAACACACACTAGCACAGTTTGGATCAATTGTATTGCCATTGCATGCCACACAACAGACATTGATTTAGAGCCTGTGTTTGTGTTTTGCTTCATGGTGTTGAACTATGTCAGAATCAGATTTCTACGCTAAGTTAGCTCTCTCCTTATGCTCTGTCCTTTTTATTCCTTCATCTGACCCCTTCCCCACCAAGTATCCTGTTAACATTATACATTTGGGTAAGTACAATTTTGTTACACATTTGATAAGAAACTTTGCTTTTCTGATAACCATGCTCCAATCAGACAACATAAATGAGATGTTTTTAAGTCCACCTAAGTTTTTGTGAAACTACATATAGCTAGGTAATTAACATGCAGTGATTGATGATGTGCTTACTTGATGATAAATCAAAACTGTTAGCTGGTACAAGGGTGATTCTTTTTATAAAAAATTACTGAGAGAGCAGTCTCAAAGCCATTGTAATGCATTTTCAGAAATCCCCAGGCGTTCACTGCTTCAGTGAAAATATCCCATATCTGCTGTTATCAGGAGCGTGGCAAGGAGACTTTAGGAAGTCTGTCTTACCTTTTCATGATGCGACTTATCACTTACATGGCCCAATTTCAGGTAGAGACTTACAAATGTACTCTTCTGTCAAATGTTTCTCCATGCCATTTCCACTCAGTTTCAGCACCAGATACAAATGTCAGCAGGTGCGGGAGGCAGCTATTTCCCCTGTGGCCTGCATGTCAGCGGCTCAGAGTCCTCTTCCCATGTCCAGGTTAGGTAAAGTGACTTCAGTAGGTAAATGCTACCTTCAGCCATTCATTCTGAAGGTGTTTCCAAAATATCTTGATGAAACTTCCCAACAAAGAGACTTTGGTACAACTAGAAAACACAGAAAGCAAATGCTTTGACGACAAGTGTTTTAATGGTAAGGTTTTCAAACAGTTAAAATCTTGGTTTCTATTGTTAGGGGTCCAGACGTTACTAAATTCTCCACGTAAGTTTCCTTTAGTATGTTACCCTAAAACCTCTGATGTCCTCCTCCCAGTTTAACCCAGTCGTGTGACTTGGTATGGCTAGTTCGAGAAGAGTAATGATAAGGATCTTGGTTTCTTCGTAGCTGAGAAGGGTTGTCTAATGGTGAGGGAATCTAAGCCCTGCCACTTTAGCTGCCTGACTGGAAACTTAGAGCAAAGCTTCCTCTTAGTTAATCTCACCCTCATTTCATTATCAACTAAAAGAACTGCTAGCTCTTGTTCCTGAAGCATTTTTGAGGTGTTGATGCAAAATTTGCCCACAGGTCAGTTATATTTTTACGGATATTTTTTGAAGATGTGAAAGACCTCTAGATAAGCTTACCACTTAGACATTGAACTTCTTATACTTCTAAGGAGAGATTAAACTTTCTCGCCCAGCTGGAAGCAGAGAGCTGCTTTGTGGATGCTGAGCAGTGACAGAGCATGTCTTAGCATCCAGTTAGATCTTCCTGCCCTGGGACATTTCCCCAGAAGGAACGCAATTTTCTCTTCTGAGAAACACAATAACTTTCCCAGAGTTCAATGATGCATTTGTGAAATCTGAGTTGGTCTCTCTTACACTCTCTGACAGTCTATGCTTTTGCTAGGCAATGCAGAGAGCCACAGGTTTTCCTGATACAGTAAGTTGTACAATATTGGAATTTGCCACTGTCAAACCTCATCATAATCACCTTTCCAATAACAGCTCTTTCATGATAACTGAAACCACAGACGCCTGGGATGGAATGAATTCTTAGAAATGAGCAATTCCTATATTGTTCTGTGTGCCATGCGTTTGAAAAAGACATAGAAAATCTCTCTCTTAACACAGCCCTTTCAAGTTCATTTTCCTCGAGCAAGTCATTATATTCTTCTACTTTAAGTAATGCCCCTGCTGCACATGAAGAAGCTATGTCAGTATTTATATCTTCTATTACCTGTATTTTTCTATTACTTTTTAAATTGCAATGATAACACCAAATAGCTCATTTTTAAAAGTACTTTTATTTATATTTAGTGAAAACTTAACATGATATAGAAATCATTATTTTTCTGGTTAAAGAGAATAAAAAGGAGGATATTCGTTAAGATAGTGATTAGCTATAGCATCTTAAGAACGCCATTTGGAGTATTTATAATCCCCCTAAATAGAGGCAGTTCACCAGACAGCTTTGGCTATTTCCTGCATTATGGCACAGTTGGGGCGACCCAAGGCAAGGAGTTCTCAGTGCTGCAGAACTTCTGACAGGTAACAACTGCCTTCTAAATGACTGCAGGCTGCTCCACAGTGCACTGTTCTCGTGTTGCCTTTTTTTATAAATTGACTTTTCCACTGTGATCTTGGTCTTCCTGAAGATGTGCGTTTACCTGGCAACACTCCCCGTCAGCCTGAAGACCTTTCTTCCGCGTTTCTTTTCTTGCAAGTCTTTGGATGACAAATTCTTGCACTTATATTTGTCTGAAAATATATAAATCGTATCTTCATTCTTGAAATAATTTTTCTCTGGATATAGAATTCAACATAGATTCAAAATAGATCCTTTTATTCCTTCTTGTATTTTCCAGATATTGTTCCCATGACTTCTGGCCTTTATTGCTTCTGAAAGAAATTTAAGTATTCAAATCATTATTGCCCTGAGTGTATATTTTTGGCTGATTTTTAAAAATTCTCCATTTTCCCCAATGTTATGGAGGTGTAATTGACACACAAGACTGTATATCTAAGGTATACAAGCATTATTACTCACATATATTGGGAAATGATTACTTCGATAGCTTTTTTTAAGAATCTTACACTTTATTGAGAGTTGTTCCTTAATAAAACTTGTTTAAGGTATTAGTGGTATAAAGAAGCACACAGCTGGTATCACTCATATAAGAAATGAGACTTGGACATGACTTAAATTTATGAAATTGTTTCATTTCAGTGAAATTTTTGACAACTGTCTTCACTAAGTAGTAATTAATGAAAAATTAAATGACTTATTATTCTCCTAATATATACTACCTTACTAATTGTATCAACTGTTTACTCATTTCACAAATATACCAAGCACTCTGTAAGGTGATGGGACCATTAACAATGAACAACATAGACAGAAGCTTGCTTTCTTGGAGTTAGGTGCATTGAAGCAAAATAGAAAAATCAGAAGTTATGTTTGCATGTCCCAAATGTATTATAGGGGAAGTAGAAGGTAATTTCCTCCTGTCAAAGTACAATAAGTTTAGTTAACTAGAGTTAAAGAATTTCTCTTTATGTTTAGTTTTCAGCAGTTTGACTATGTTGCTCCTCAACATACTCTTTCCCAAGGGTGCTTGAGATTGACCGTGCTCTTTAAATATATAGATTAATGTCTTTCATCAAATTTAATAAATTTGTGACTTTTTTTTCAAATATCTTGAATTATTTAACCTCTCCTTTATGTCATTCCAGTTGGTTTCTCTCTTCTTCACACTGGATATATTTGTGTTGTTCTCTCTTTAAGTCCTCTACTCTATCGTGTCTATGCTACTATAGACTTACCTAATTACTTTTGTTACAGATACCCTATTTTTCAACTTGAGAATATCCATTTGGTTCTTTTAAAATTTTCTATTTCTCTGCTGAGATTTTCTATCTTTTCATGCATTGTGAATATTTTTCCTTTATCTCATTAGGATAGTTATAGTTGTTGCTTTAATTCCTTGTCTGCTAATAGTCAAATCTGATTCATTTTAACTTTTCAAGTTTGGGCTTTTTTAATTGTCTTTCCCCTTGAAAATAGATCATTTCATCAAGTTATTTGTAGTCAAGTAATTGGGGTGGGGGGCTTTACTTGTATATTGTGAACAATTTCCTCTTAAGACTGGATTCTGTAATCCAAATGCTGACCTTGTTTTCTTTTGTTTTAATGGTCAAAATACTTCATTAGGCTCAAGCTAGAATTTCTCTCTCATATGACAGCTCAACTCTCAGTTCAGTTCTTTTAGCCTTAGTTTTGTTGTTTGGAATCTACCCTGTGCTTTCAAGACTCAGGGATCCTGTGGAAAGTTGAAGTGATTTTATACAGAGAACTTGGATCTTTTTTTGTCTCTCTCTAAGATTCCCCTTCTCAAGTTCCAGTGGATATGGCTGCCCTGAAATGTCTCCTTGATTTCTTTGGGATATAATGATTGTGGATTTTCTATTAAGAATTTAGTCACCCTGTGAGGTGCTAACTATGCTGTAATCTCAGATTAAAGGTGCTTTAAAAACTGAGAAACCTATATCCTTCTTCTAAATGTCAGTTCCTCTTGAAAATATGACTGATTTTGTTCATTCCGATACCGTCAACTAGTTAGTATCTTAATTTGATTCTGGGCATTGTTCAGAGAGCATAGTTATTACCCATGAAAGGTTGATGTGGTAGAAGTTTACTCCTGACAACTCATTTTTGGTGTAACTTCTAAATCTGAAAAAATTCAATTAAGTTCTATTGATTAAAATTGTAAGGGGAGACACAGATGGAAAGAAGGAACATCAAAGTGTTTGACATATAAAGGTTGAAAATGATATAACTCTTAAGGAAAATTCCAGAAATCCACATGAAAGCTGTCATAGGTCTTTCCTCACCAACACTGTTTTCTAATATGGGAGGAAAACAAGAATCATCAACTATCAGAGCCCTGGTTATGGAAAGAAAAGCCTATGCAAGACAGTATACAAAGTCTAATCTGTCTATTGAGATTACTTCAGTCTCAATGTATCGCTCTGCCTTTGGCATTAGGGTACTCTGAAATTTTATTATTAAAAAAAAAACTGTTTATTTCCTCAACCTTTACCTAAAAGCCATACCTTTTAATCTCAGGAAATACGCAACATTCATAATGATGAATTAATGGGAATCAGGAGAGAAGAAGAAATGGAAATGTCTGATGATGAAATAGAAGAAACAGCTGAAACAAAAGAAACAGAAGAATCAGGTAAAGATAATTCTACTTTGTTTTATTTAACATCTACTTGAAGGGATGATATTTTCAAACCTTTGACACCCAGTAAGGTATGGGCATAAACCCATAAGACTGAAAACAGCTAGAAATAATTGGTTGAGGCCATTTAAGTACATACTGGCTAAATATCAATACTGTTGCTACAGGGTATTTTGTGATCATCATTTACCCCTATTTTCCATCCTAATGACTAATTAAAAATAGACTTTATTTTTCTATAGGTGCTAAACATTTAGGCAGCATTAGTCTATATTTAATTTGAGTTTATCAATAACATTCTACAATAGGTCTCATAAGAGCTTAAGCATAAGTAGGTAACTAGCCAAACTTTCAAGAAATATAGTTCAATCCCTACATCACATATACTTTACACCAAAATTAACAGCAGATAGATTTAAAATTCAAATGAAAAAAATACATAGAGCAAAAGAAATTCTGGGAAATACAGGACTTGATTACATAATTTGGAATGAAAGTCTCCCCAAAAGACCTTTCGACTTTAAGAAATTAGAAATTATAAATTTATCCATAAAAATTAAGTTAATTAGATTTCTGTTAAAACATCACCAAGTTAAAAGAGAATTTACAAACTAAGGGGGAATATCGGCAGCATACAACACCCCACCTATCTGCAGCCCCCCGTTTTGGCTTCCTAGGGGTTTATGGTGATCCAAACAGGAGTCTATAAACAGTTGTCTGAGTAAAGGCTTTTATTACTACACAGTATCATCAGGACCTCTCTGTGAAATTGAAGCCATGGTATGGGTCCCCTGTGGAACTCATAAGGCAAATCTGTTGAGCAATATAGAAATATACCACCCTTCAATTTCATAATGAACTACCCTGCAGATGGGGTTACCATGGGGAAAAAGTATCAGCCAAAGACCAGTGTTTTCAGGTAGACCATTCTTGACAATCTTAAAAGTTAGTAAGGTACAGAGGACAAAGTGCTGGACCTAAAATTAGAACACCTGACTTCTAGTCCCAGGTCTGTCCTTCCTGACATAGGCAGCACTTCCTCCTCACTGAGCTTCAACTTCCACACTTAAGAGAATTGCATTATAAAATACATATAACAGGCATTTTTTGATGGTTAAATGAGCCCACTCATTCATTTAATAACTATTTCATTCCAAGCACTGTGCCAGACATTGGAGATATGGTAATAGACTATCTTTAGCACATACACTTGTACATGTGTGTGTATGCATGTGTGCATGAGTGAGTAAGAGAGAATTATGTGTGTGAGAGGGAGATATAGAGACAGAAACAGATTGAAAATAATACAAATCAGAATTTCTTGGTTCTGCTACTTGCATATTGAAGTCAGCAGCTCTGTAGCCACTTCAGTGGTCCTAGAATATTTGCTCCATTGAAACTCTTAAGAGAAGAAAATCAGAAAGTCAGACTTTTAACAAAAACATTTGTTAGGTGTTGCATCTGAATTTCTTCTATTTCTAACGTATGTTGGGTACTTAAACACTCAACTTACCATCAAATTCAATAAACCCTTTATAATAAGTGGATAGTTAGCATTTTCAGAACAGTGGTCTAATGACTGTAAACATGCTATGAAGTCATAGCCAAAATAAACAAAGGAATTTAATAATTGATCTGTTCAATTACTTAAGTTCTTAGCTAGAATATTTTATAGCTGATTAACCTTTGACTTGTAAGATTGCCTCCACCTCAATATCTGCAGTATTGTAGACAGTGCTAATTCAGTGTTACACTGACATGAATACAACCATAAGTTGCATCCACTTGATAAATTGCTGAGTTTGAGAAGTTATTGGGGGAGGAAAGGGGTGTATGAGAAATTCAGATTGAATGCACTTACTAGGGTTATATAATTCCATTTTGCTTCTGTATCTCTTTTGAGTTAAAAGCTGTATTGGCTACTGCACAGAATCTTATTCGTTTAGAGACTGGAAACTCCCTGACAGATCATCTTATAGCTATTTTCTTTCCTGTTCCACATGCCAGGATGCTGCTTTGTCAAATAAAGCTATCTACAATAGACTTAATGGAGCTTACCAAATAGCTTTTCTCCCAGAAGGTTTCAATTCATTTTAATTCAAGGACTTTTGTGCATTTTTCTTCCCCTCGATCGTATCTAATTTTGTTATCTTGCTTCTGTAGTACTCAACTGCAGAAATCCTGCTCAGTGTAAGCCAGTGAGAGGGTACTCAATTTTTATCTAAATCTGATACATGTTTTAGTTATCCTTTTTGTTCCAATTAAAAACTTATGCAACTAGATCTCAGGGTTGTTGGGTTTTTGTCTCTCTTCAGGCTGCCCAACTTGAATTCCAAGATCCAATAGCACTTTTCAGGTTAAATTTTACTTCCCAGAAAAAGTAAGAGTCAAAACTAGCCTAGCAGTTTCAGTTACCTTTCCCTGGAGTGCCACAAAATTTCAATTCTTCATGAGACGCTACACTAGCCAGCCCATATTTGTGAGTTCATGCTAGAAATACGATAGCCATAGAAAAAAATGATTGCTATGTTCAAAGCAGTGTGTAAGAGGAAGAATAACATCAAAGCAATTCATAACAGTGTGAAACTATCTCATTCTATTGTTAACTATGATGCAAAATACTTGTACCCATGTATTTATATGAGAACAGCTGTTCCTTTTCAGCATCTATCTTGTGCCTTCTTTACTTACATTAGTGCTTCCCAGACTTGGAATATGTAAAAATCATTTAAAAATGTAGATTTCTGGGCTGCAGAATCTGACTCAGTAGGCCTATAATGTATATTTTATCAGAGCTGCTAAATGATGCTGCCAATCCAAGGAACATATTTGGAAAACAGACTAATTCTCCTTCATTTTTCTAGGCAATGTTTTCTGATCCCATGGTATCCAATCTCCTTCCTTCTCATCTGTGTCCTATAAGTTGATGATAATACAGATGTAGTGTTTGCAAATCCATATAAAATATAAGCAAATACAACTTGGTGCTCACCTGGAAGGTACTGATTTAAAATATGCAGCAATAACAAGACATATTAATGTGGGCCAGAGTGGTTGTAGTCAGTGAAAATTAATGAACACTTTGAAAGATGAACAGATTTGAATGAGAAGAAGGAAAGAAAGCATCTTGGGGTGGAGGGGGAAGAAGAGAAAGAATAGGGTTTTTCAAAAAGGGGAATAAGGATAGTATGGGCAGGGGGAATGAAAGACTGAGTAGGCAAATGGGTCCAGGTTATGAGGAACCATGAGTGCCAATTGTAGACTTAGCATAGTAGGAATTATGGTACTATAAGCATATCTCAACCACAGCAAAGAAACATGATTTATATATTTTGGATTAAGAGAGGCCAGCTAGAGACTTTTAGGAATTGAGATATGGAATGATGAAGATCAAGACTATTTAATAAAAGTAATAGGAAGTGAGAACAACAGAGAATAAGAGATTAAATATTGAAAGGATACATATTAGAGAAACAAACTAAAATCTTTGCTGCCAAATTGAATATAGGTGATAAAGAAAAGGGAAAATAACACAATGAGTCTACTTTTTCCTATGTGGGAGATTGGAGGGTCGGTGGTTGTATTAGTTCATTAGGACTGTGATAATGAAATACTGCAACTGTAACCTAAATAATGGAAACTTATTGTCTACAGTTCTGGAGACCAGAAGTCTGAGATCAAGGTGTATGCAGGGTTGGTTCCTTCTGAGGACTGCAAGGGAAAATCTGTTTCTTCCATCACTCCTAGCTTCTGGTGGTTTGTTATTAACCTTTGACATCCATTGGCTTGTAGATTTATCACCCTGATCTGTGTCTTCATATTCACAAGACATTCTTCTTGTATATGTGTGTTTGTCTCTGTATCCAAATTCCCCCTTTCTATAAAGACACTGCTCATTTAAGTCCATAAGCCATTCCTAGTGACCTCATTTTAACTTGATTACCATGGTAAAACTACTACTTCCAAATAAGGTCACATTCTAAGGGCTTGAACCCATCTTTCTTTTCTTTTCTTTCTTTCTTCTTCTTTTTTTTTTTTTTGGTGGAGGGGTTGGGAAATATATATAGAAGATTTATATCCAAATAAGGATTGAAAGAAGTACAAAAATAAAAAATGGTAGTGTAGTGGTATTGACTAAAGTCTGGAGAATATGAATAAATGAGTGCAAAAGACAAGTTAGGGCCTCCCTGTTGCGCAGTGGGTTAAGCAACGCACTATGAAGCAAACCGCAGCCACTGCAGCACAAGTTCGGTCCCTGCCACCGGCCAGGGAGGGGACCCACATGGCACAGCAGACCTCTCCTGCCTTGCCTGCTGCTCCCCTCAGCAGTGTGTTTCAGTCAGTCTGCCTGTTCTGCTCCCCACTCTGTCTCTAGTGAATCCTCTCACTGCCCTGGACTCTGGCCTGTACCCCAGCTCCTGTATGTATAAATAAATAAATCTTTTTTTAAAAAAAAGACAAGTTAGAGGAGTAAGAGCAAAGAGTTAAATGCAGAACTTTGGGAATCCACAAACTAAGAGAGAAGGAACGGAGGAAGTGGGTTGCAAAGAAGCTTGGAAAAGAGTAGACTGAAAAGGTAGAAAACTAGAAAAGCATTAGAATATGGAACCCAAAAGAAGAATTTATAGATGTAGGGGCTATTGAACATCATCATATATTATAAAGAAGAAAAGAATGAGAACAGTATTGAGCAACAGCTATTTTAGTAGATTGACAGCAACAGGGACCAGAATGTGTGAATTAAGGAGGGAAATTGCACAAAGAACATAGGTATAGAAGGTGGGTACTGGGCAAAAGCAAATAAAGGCATTATAAATGGTGACTAGAATTAGTAACAAAGTTCAATTGTTGTTTGATAAAAGGGAATGAGGCTATGGAGTCTGTGAGATTGAAGATACTCAAGAATGAAAGAGTACTTACGGATAATAGAGTATGGAAATGGAATCCTAGAGAAGAATGAGAGGTGATCCAAATTCAGATAGAGTTTGCTCTCTTCCTCTGAGACAAGAAGTAAAACTACAGGTATTTATATGGCTTCTCCAAAAAGCAAGAGTTTGGTCATCTATTGACTAGAGAAATAATTTTAAAATGTGACCATGATGTGAGAAGAAAGTTCTGGAATAAATGCTCTGAGCAGTTTGGAAGGAAGAAACCAGCGAGACATCGAAGCAAGTCAGAAGGCAAAAGAAAAATACCAGATGGTTCCTCCCTTAGGAGGAACATAAGGGAACCAAATGAGGATCAAGGAAAGGAATAAGAAC
>JAGFMF010011408.1:857741-888248 GCA_019455555.1 Galemys pyrenaicus | reverse complement strand
AGGTGATGGTGCACTGGTGAGATGGTGATGGGGAATACATGGGGAGTACAATTAATGGCAAGTATATGTAAATTTTAAAATATTTTAATAAAAAAAAAAAAAAAGAAAGGCCCTTCAGTGAGCACTAACATGAGTCTGTATTGACCAGAACTTCCCAGCTCTACAACTTCTTCTAAGAGGCTTCTGCAGCCAAGGGTAAGAAGCAAAGGGAGGAGAGTAAAGTAACCATGAATTGGGGACTGGCATCGTCAACCTGACCACAGGTTTTCAGGCAGGTGAAGTACATAGGGGAGTAAGGCAGAGGCAATTCATGGATTGTATGGAATTGGTCACTCCAAGAGATTAAAAGTCCCAACCCACCAAGGAAAGAGAGAGGTCTCAGGGTGATATGGGGCAGCAAGATGGCTGGCAGGTGAAGATACTATGTCAGAGAACAGAACTTAGAGAACTCAGGAGGTAAACAGTGAGCTGGACACACCCAGTCAAGCCTGGCTGGAATAATGGCATGCAGAGACAAAGTGCACAAGACATTGTGAGATCAGGGGACTCACTTGAGATTTTGTCTAAACTGGCCCTCCAACCACCCCCAGTGGGAGGGTGCTCATAGCATCTCCCTCTGTTTCTTCTCTTTGTTGTTTGTGTTTTTTGTTTTTGTTTTTGGCTTTTTCCCTTTGTGACTCACTCCAGCTCAAACTTTTTATGAACCTGTAGAGGAGCGTTGCACACTTTTCCTCCTATAATTTGATAACATTTTTAGCATCTCTTGTCATGCACATTTGTCAGGGTAGCTGACTGCTTGAATTTACTTCCATTCACCTTTTGTCTTCTTTGTACCATTGTACCTACACATTAATTTTTTTTTAATAGTACAAAATGCTTTTAGATCTTTTGTTGTAGAAAAACATGTCTGGGATTTTGCTCAAGTGGCTTCCCTAAAAGGAGTTCACAGCTGTCTTCATACTTTCATGTTGGCAGGATGAACTGGCAGCCTTTAGATCTGAGGTGCAATCCCCATAAAGAGAAAGCTTTTTCCCCACATAGGAAATAGTCAAAAAGGAGAAGCTGAGAACTAACGATGGTAGTATATGAGTAAATTCACTGTACTATGCTCTTTAGTATCAGGACTAACGGATTCACCTGCTCAAACATATTATTAAAAGGTAATATTGAACTTTTTCAGTGTTCTGGCAATGTACAAAGAACTCCAGCTTCAGAAACAGGCCCAATTAATACTAAGTCTGTGAAAAGTAAAGACTTGGTGTCCTCATTAAAATGACAAAACGCTCATTTCAGGGCATGGAAAATGCATTTTGTGAGTAAGGCCCCCTCAGCAGCATTATGGGAGATCGCATTTTCTTTTGCCTAGTGATAGGTCCAAGCTGAGGAGATTATTATTATCTGCTCCCAGTTGGCTGCAGATACCATCTCTGCTCATCAGCATGCTCTGCCCTCCTCATTTCCTCAGAGGGAAAATATTTTCACATTTCACCTACAGAATATCCCTCCCCGTTCTCCCAGATCTCTGCCATTTTCTTGTCCATGTTTCTCCACATGATTCGTGAGACATGAGCATACTTACTGACCTACAGTGCAGGAAGAAACAAAAGGAGAAAGATGAAATATCACCATTTTGTATTGAGCGGTATGGCTCGCCAGGGACAAACATGCAAACCAAAGCAGAAATAAATAACCGTCCATCTGTAGCAGTCACTTGATTTACAGAGTAACCTCTGTGCTATTCAGCTGAATGCCAACTCGAGATGCTATCCTGGTACTGACCCAGCGAGCAAATCAAATATTTCTTCCCCTGTTGGGCAGATAGTTAGTGGCCTGTTTTCTGTAGTTTCCTGTGTACAGTCATCTCCACTTTGAGCATTGTCTTTTGGTATTGTTATTTGCAAGAACATTGCCTGTCCAATGACATCTGTCTCAGCTGTTGGGAGAAATGGAGAGGATATATATTATTTAGAGTCTTTGCAATCCAAATCTCTATGTAAGAGCTTTCTCTTCAGAGACACAAAATGTGTGTGATTACAGCAAGAATTTAAATCAGTTAGAAAGCCAAACTTAAATGGCCAGAGGTCTTTCGAAATTTTTTAAATGGAAGTGCAAGGTTTAGAAGATATATAGATAGTCAACAGGCACAAGAAAAATGCTCAATTTCATGTACCATCAGGGAAGGCAAATCAAAGACACAATGAGACACCATCTCATACCTGTGAGAATCGCCCATCTCAAAAAGACTGGAAGCAGCAAGTGCTGGGAGGGTGTAGGGAAATAGGGGGTCCTGTACACTGTTGTGGGAATATAGATTAGTTCAGCCTCTATGGAACAATGTGGAGATGCCTTACAAAACTGAAAATAGAAATAAATATCATATGATCCAGCAATAACACCCCGAGGTATTTACCCAAAGAATATGAAGACACTAATTCCAACAGATATATGTACTCCTATTTCACAGCAGCACTATTCACAATAGGTAAGACATGAAAACAATGTAAATGCCCACAACGGATTACTGGATAAGGAATTTGTGGGCTATGCACTCAGTGGAATATTTACTACTCAGCTATTAAAAGTGATGAAATCTTGTCTTTTGTGGTAACATGGATGGAGCTTGAGGTGGCTGTGCTGAGCGAAATAAGTCAGAAAGTGAAAGATAATTAATCTCCAGGTGGTTTCTCTCATATCTGGAATATAAATAACCAAAGCAAATGAACTAACAAATCACAATAAAAATAACTCTTAGACTCTGTGAAAAATGTGGTGGTTACCAGAGGGGTGGGTGGGGCTGGCTAAGAGGAAAGTGTTGAGGGGTCTGTCCATCCGGTAGCCTGAGGGGTACTAGAGCTTTGGTGGTGGATGCAGTGACGCTTCTACACATACAGAGGCGGGAAATAATATACAGAAATAATATACTTTTGTAAATCAATAGAAATTCTTTTCAGGGCCTCCCTGGTGGCGCAGTGGGTTAAGCAACACACTATGAAGCAAACCACAGCCACTGTAGCACGAGTTCGATCCCTGCTGCCAGCCAGGGAGGGGACCCACATGGCGCAGCAAACCTCTCCTGCTGTGCCCGCTGCTCCCCTCAGCAGTGTGTTTCAGTCCATCTATCTGCCTGTTCTGGTCCCCGCTCTGTCTCTGGTGAATCCTCTCACCACCCCCCACACACCTCTGGCCTGTACCCCAAGTGCTTGTATGCATAAATAAATCTTTTTTTAAAAAAAAATTCTTTTCAACAGAATGGAAAGGATATGCAAGGTTTAAAGCTCTAATATAAGGACAATTGTATGGTCATTCACAGAAACAAATGTGAACTCTGAGAACATGTCTGCCACTACTAGGTCTTGCTCACCAAAACCCTACCCATTACATTGCCTATCTCTGCCCTGGGTAGACAGACAGTCTGATTACATCAGCCTGTGTTGGTGCCTGATTGTTTTAGGAGAACCTGGGAGGCATTGCGTTAAACTCAGCACCTCCCTAGAGGCACCGTCCTTTTAGGAATCAGGAATGTTTTCACCGTGGACTATGCTTTTCTTCTTTCTGTTTCCTCTTTGTAAAGCACAGCAGCTTTCTATCCCATTATGCAGAGGGTGAATCTTGCTTTGAAATTCCACCATTTATAGCTAATAATCTCAGATTTCATTTCCATTACTTTCTTTGACTTTCTTCTACCCAAAGATAGAAGAGAAAAATCACAGCTTTGTCATATTGCCTTTTAACATTTTACACATTTAATGTAGAGTTTTGTAATTTTGATCCATTTTGATAATGTCTCTTTCCTGGGCTTTATGCTCTGTTAGAAATCAAAAAAGGAAAATCTAGGTGTTCCCACTAATTTGGAGTGTAAACAGTAGAGATTAGTGGAATCTCATTTTTCACCATAATCATAGACCTGGAACGTGGAATGTATTCAATAAATGTTTGTTGAATGAATGAAAATCCTCTGATTAAATATTTTGAAATCGCTCTTATGATTCTTGACCTTGAAAAAGGTACCATAACCATAAATAATTAAATTTAACCTAGGTTTCTCCATGCATCTCAGTTTTTAAAAAATATTAAATGAACAAATTTTAAAAGCAGTTTTAGATTCACAAAAAATAAAATAAGCCAGCAGCACAGAGTTCTCAATTAGCTCCTGACCCCCTACACACAGCCTCCTCCACTACTGATATTCTTAACACATGAGTATACTTGTTATAATCAATGACGATATCATTATTAGCCAAAGTCCATGGTTTCCATTAAAGTTGACTCTTGGTATTATACATTCTGTGGATTGGGACAAATGTATAAAATGCATGCACCCACTACTGTAGTATCATGCAGAATAGTTTCATTCATGAAAAGTCGTCTGTGCTCAACCTGTTCATCCTTCCTCTACACCTCCAACCTCTGACAACCACTGATTTTACTGTCTTTATAGTTTTATATTTAGAGATTTCATATAGTCTGAACCTTGGTAATACTCATTTATATTTCCTTCATGTCTTTTTATGGTCTGATAAATCATTTCTTTTAGCACAGAAATGTTCCATTGTCTGGATGCTACCACATGTTACTTATGCATTCACCTACTAAAGAATGCCGTAGTTCCTTCCAACTTTTAGCAGTCATGAATAAAGCTGCTATAAATATCCATGTGCAGGTTTTTGTGGACATACAAGTTTTCAATTTACGTAGGTAAATATCAAGGAGCATAACTGCTGGAGTATGAGAAGAGTATCTTGGGTTTTGTAATGGCTGTACCATTTTGCATTCCCACCAGCCATGAAAGAGAGCTCCTCTTTGCTCCACATGCTCACCAGCTCTTGGGGCCGCCATTGTTTTGGAGATTTGACCATTCTAATAGGTGTGTAGTGATATCATATTGTTCTTTTAATTTGCAATTCCCTAATGATATATGATGTTGAATACCTTTTCATATCCCTCCCATTGGAGAGTGTGTGTGTGTGTGTATCTTTGGGGAGGTGTCCAGGTCTTTAGGCCAATTGGGTTGTTAATCTTCTTTCCTTGACATTTAAGTGTTCTCTGTATGTTTTGGATAATAGTTCTTTATGAGATGTGTCTTTGCAAATATTTTCTCTCAATCTGTGGCTTGATTTTTTTCCCTCATTCCCTTGGCCTGTCTTTCACAGAGCAGAAATTTTTAATTTTAATGAAATCCAAATTATCAATTATTTCTTTCATAGTTCATGCCTTTGATGATATATCTAAAAAGTTACCATCATATCCCAGGTCAACATTTTATATTATGTTAACTTCTAGGTGTCTTAATAACTGTCACTAATTTCACTTATACATAAATATGCATAGATGTATATATGCACAAACAGTACAAATAATTGAATATGTAGTTACTTTTATTTTGAACCAACTGTTTTGTTATGTCAATTAAGACTAGGAAAAATAGAAGTTTTCATTTTACTTTTATTTATTTCTTTTTTTTATGTTCTTCCTTTCTTTATGTAGAGACAATTTTCTGACCTGTGTCATTTTCCTTCTCTTAAAACCATTTTAAAATTGAGGTATAAATTGACATGTAACATTATATTAGTTCTAGGTATACAAGATGTTGACTCAATATTTGTATTTATTTCAAAGTGATCACCACGATAAGTCTAATTATACATACATAATTACAATTTTTTCTTGTGATGAGAATGCTTAAGATTTACTCTTAGCAACTTTGAAATATGAATTTCAGTATTATTAATTGTATTTGGCATGCTGTACAACACATTACTATGACTTATAGCTGGATGTTTGTTTGTCTTCCTTCCCCCTTTTATCCACCTCCTTTACCACCACTTCCAGCAACCACCAGTCTATTCTCTGTATCTGAGTCTGAGTTTTTGTTGGTTTTCAGAGTCCACATATAACTGAAGTTATATGGTATTTGCTTTCCACTGTCTGACTTGTTTCACTTAACATAATGTCCTCAACATCCATCCTTGTCTCAAAAAGCAAGGTTTCATCCTTTTTATGGCTGAATAATATTCCATTATATATATAGTATATATATATATATAATTGTGTACAACATATGTGAGTTTTGGTCAGCAATGTACCTCACATACATAGGTGGTCCCCAAATTTCTATTGCCTAGTGATGTCATAGACTTCAGAACACTGGCCACAACCTTGTGTTTACCATGTCTCTTGATAACCTCATTTTCCCTTATGCTTGATTCAGTCTCATGCTGTTTTGTTCATCATGGTCCCTAAGTGTGCAAAATCCACGTCTGATGGTTTCAATAAGAAACCACATTGAATGATGGACCTGGAAACAAAATCAAAAGTAATTAAGGGCTAAGAAAATGGAAAGGTGGTGACACTTAGGCCCACCAGCCATATATGTCCCATTTCACCATAGCTACGATCTTGAAAAACAAGAACAAAGTGACAGAAGTTTCTAAAGGCTTTATACATGTCAACTTTCATGGTACCCAGATGAATCACAAAGGAGTCTGGGTATATGATTTTACTACTTTGTGTTGATTGTTTAGCCTTAGTATCACAGGCAGAAGCTCTGAAGGAAGAAAATGACAGCCTCCGTTGGCAGCTTGATGCCTATCGGAATGAAGTGGAACTGCTTAAGCAGGAACAAGGCAAAACCCACAGAGAAGATGACCCAAACAAGGAACAGCAGCTGAAACTACTGCAGCAAGCACTGCAAGGAATGCAGCAGGTAACGTTTTGGTTTTCTGAGCTTTTTAAAGGTATACTATCAGCCCTGGCCCATAAAAGAGTTGTCTGCAAGCACATAGAATAGCAAGCTGCTTATTCTTCTTGATACTCTGTTCTCTGGCGTAGCTGAGGAAGAAATTATATGTTGTGGCTAATACAGAGAGGGCAGTGGGCCACCAGTTTTCAAAGAATGAGTATTCAGTGAAAAATATTTAACAATAAAACTATGTAGGACATAATATAATCTTTTCTTTATGCTTCAGAAGATACAATGGGATCTGGACGGGGCTTCAGGGTCCTTATGAAGACCCTCAATTACTTAGCTGTGACAAAGTGAAGGTGAATAAGTATCTAGTTGATATACTGCTGAAGGACTATCTTTGGAAAGAATGGTAGAAATCCTACCCTTGACTTCAGTGGAAACAGGGGTGTTACAGGTTTTTAACTATTAATGCTCTGGGCACACAATACCAATTTGCTTTTGTTTTGTTTTGTTTTCAGTCACTTATGTGAATGAGCCTACCACATATTACCAAGTGTAAAAAGTAAAGTTAGTAAGTGCATCCAATGTAACTGCATTCAAATACAACAGTATATAATAGATGCTCAGCATCTGTAAGCTTTATATAACCATCATCACAGTAAGCCTACAGTTTAAAAGGTATCAGTATCAGGGACCTCCCTGGTGGTGCAGTGGGTTAAGCAACGCACTGTGAAGCAAACCACAGCCACAGCAGCACGAGTTCGATCCCTGCTGCCGGCCAGGGAGGGGACCCACATGGCGCAGCAGCCCTCTCCTGCTGTGCCCGCTGCTCCCCTCAGCAGTGTACCTCCGTTGATCTGCCTATTCTGCTCCCTGCTCTGTCTGTGGTGAATCCTCTCACCCCCGTCCTTCACACACACCTCTGGCCTGTACCCCAGTGCTTGTAGGCATAAATAAATAAACCTTTAAAAAAATAAAATAAAAAAATAAAAGGTATCAGTGTCTATTCTCATGAGGGTGGAGTAGGGAATAAATGGTGAAGGGGCCCAATGGACTATGGTGGAGAACTATGGGTATTTTCGTGGTAGGTGTGGTGTGGTGACAGAACACGTGAAGAGGTGTGAACCAGTATCTGCAAATCATATACAGTGTTGTAAATCAACATTTCCTCAATAAAAAATGGTACGACGAAAATAAAAACACCAAGTGAATAAGTAAATACCTCTATTTTCACTGTAGTATGGGAGTAGTTGCTTTCCAAAGGTACCACCCTCTTCTCCTTGCCAGACTACCAGCTGTTTTCCTTACAACATAAACTGTGCAAGAATTTTTTTTTATTGTGTGCCTTGGGATTATCTCAGACTGAGCTAATTGTTACTGGAAATCACATATTGTGAACAGAGTCTCTTCTGGCTCTAGGAGTCCTGTATTCCTGTTACGTCTGCTACCCTTGTCTTCCCATGTGACAAGCAATATCACGTTAATATTTCACCTTTCCTGTTAGCAGAATGTGTGAAGTAATGCTTACTTCCCCTTACTGTCACTGTGGAGTTTAATTAGAACATGTAAATTACTTCAGAGATCTTTCTTCCAAAAAAAAATGCATCTCCTCTGCTAGATTTCCAAGAATTTTGACAAGGTACATGGTACTGTGTCTGTTAGCTGTTGTGATGGTCTTTTGCAAGTCTCTGAAAAGCAAGGTTTTGGAAGCATTTTGCTGTTGTTGTTTTCTCCTCTTTGTTTGATTTTGAAGCCATTCCATGTAAGAGTGGTTCTCTTACTTAAATACAATTTGAAATATATTAGCCATTTTTAATTTTATTATTCTAGGAGACCACAGTGAGACCATCACACTTACACCTTCTAAAAAATTAATATCACTCATCTTGATCACTTTTTATTGGAAAATAGTCTGTAAATAATAATAAAGTTTCTTTCATGTTATCCTAAAATATATGTATAGTCAAACGTGGTAGTTAAGATCATGAACTCTGGAATTGAACGAACCCGAGTTTCAATCCCAGCTCTATATCTTACTATCTCAATGGCTTTAGGTTAACACTTCTTTAGACCTTGCGGTCACGTATCCACAAGGTTATTTGAGACATAAATGAAATAATGTATATGAAACACAATGCTTGTATATGAAGCACAATACTTGACACGTTAGAAGCTACATAAATATCATTTGTTGTCATTATTAATAATGAGGAATAAAGTTTCTTGCCTACTAATATGAAAAATAAAATTTGTGAAATTTAGATTCTTTACTAGTTTCCTTCAGAAATTAAGCTTGTCTTGGAAAATGGCCATTTGCAAGCATGCTTTACAATCGTAAAGGCACTTCTAGGCAGCAATCAAGATATTGTTCATTCAGTTTTAGCTGCATCCACCCCTTATTCCTGACTGGAATAGGAAACTGAAGTGATTAGATAAATCTGTTTCTAAGGCTCTTTCCAAAATATGAAGAAATCCAAAGGAAGTTCATTAGATCCAGGATAAAATAACTTCAAGTGGAAATTATCTCGATGTTTCCCTTGAGAGTCTCTGTAAAGAGAAATGATTGTGTGTGTAGGGGGAAAGTGAGGCCAGCCTGTCTAATATCTAGCTTCATCCAGGATTTTTAAGTGAAGTGAGCTCCCTGAGACTTGATTGTTGTGGTGGAGTAAGGTAGAGGACTGTGGGCACCTTGGTGTTGGGAAAGTTATGGTGCCTGCACCTGAGGAGAGCAATCCTATATTGTGAAAAATTGAACAAAAATGTTTTAAAAAATAATAGTAATAGTCATTTGTAGAAACATGGATGGAAATAGAAGGGATTATGCTAAGTGAAATAAGCCAGAAGGCAAGGGAAAAATATTGGATGGTTTCACTTTTAGGAGGAATATAATGGAACAAAAAAAAGGCTGAAGGAAAAGAACAATAACAATCGACAATAAAAAGCAACAACAAGAACAAAAAGAAAAATAAAAGGCACCTTGTGGGGGGTGGGGAGAG
Source organism: Galemys pyrenaicus (assembly GCA_019455555.1). Taxonomy (NCBI): domain Eukaryota; kingdom Metazoa; phylum Chordata; class Mammalia; order Eulipotyphla; family Talpidae; genus Galemys; species Galemys pyrenaicus. Next base: position 878,567 of record JAGFMF010011408.1, on the reverse strand, counting down.
GGACTGGGATGAGGGCAGAAAGAGCACAAGGGACTGAGGTGATGGTGCACGGGTGAAATGGTGGTGGGAGCTCCCTGGGGACGACAATTGATGTCAAATATATATTAATTAATTAATTTTAAAAATAAAATAATAGTAATAATGATGATGATGATAAAAGACTTGATTATCTTTGGTCTTTCTTGTAGCATCTACTCAAAGTCCAAGAGGAATACAAAAGGAAAGAAGTTGAACTTGAAAAAATCAAAGATGACAAGTTGCAGGTGGAAAAAATGTTGGAAAATCTTAAAGAAAAGGTATGAGTCCTTAAGTGAGCCTTTCCCCTCTCCCCTTTCCCCCCTTTTCAGTGATCAATGAAAATGTTCTGGAACTTACTGCGTTAGGAATCAATATGGAATATTGGGCTAATTGTGGATTAAAAGCCCCTCTCCAGGGTAATTCTTGGGCTCTGTTTTTAAGTTCTTGACATTTGTGGAGTTCTAGAGTGTGTACTTTTAAATGAATGTCACTCTGTCCTAAAAGGTGTCATTCTTCCCTCATGGAGAAGACCAGAGTGTCCAGCTCATGCCCATTTCACCTTGTCTAACAAACAGCAGCATTGATAACTCATGTGGTAGCTCTTTTTCCTGCCCATTGTGTTTGTGCACCCTCTTCTCCTTTCCCTTTCCTAATAAACCTACTCCTTTTTTCTCTTTTTCGTTCTTTATATATATTTGAGATCAATTGTGGTCCCCATGATTTCCCACCACCATTTCACCAGTGCGCCATCACCTCAGTCCAAAGAGCATAAACCTGCTGTTTTAAAATGTAAAAGAAAATAAAACTCATGTGACACAGTACCTTTAATTGAGCTTTCATTGAAGACAGACACACAAGTGCACATAGAACATAGTCATGGCTTTGCAGACACTCCATCTGCTGTAGTTTTGGTAAAAATAACCAAAAGCAAAAGAGAGAAAACCTTGGAAAGCAAACAACGAGACCACAGTATTGTAAAGCTGATAATAGCAACAGTGCAAGCAGGGTGCCTAGTGAGAACCTGCAGGAAAGGAGTCACCAGCAAGAGTCTTTGAGAGGGCCTGCTAACATCTGGATGTATCACAGTGAGGAATTAGGTGCCCAGTGTAAGGTGCATCAAGTCTACTGATGGGTGTCTCCTTTTCACGCACAACTCTCCAATCTCTGCGCCTGAACTGAAGTTAGCCTTAGAAAGGAAGGCCCATTGACCATAACTGCTTGATCTTAATGTCTTATAAGGAAGAGAAGGTTAGAAGCTCAGACCAAGATCCACAAATCAACAATGCTTTAAGTTCCACTAGAGCTCATGTTCTTTATCTTTCGTGCTCAGCTCAGGAAGATTCAGTCGCCTGCAGGCCCCGGATGTGTTTGCCAGCACAGTGACTTCCCCCAGAGTACCATTAAGAACTGGCAACCTTGTATAGTGGAAACAAATGATTGAAAGTGTTTTCTTCTGGAGGCCATTTGCAATATGCTTTTAATTCTTCCACTTCATAAAACTAACTCACTTTCCAGTTTTGTGGGTGCTATTAAAGAAACAAGCACAATCCCAGAGAAATTCATTTATCAAGCATTTAATTGAAAAGTGCCAAAGCTGTACTATTTAGCAGGACTTTCCTCACGCTATCAAAGCTTTTAAAATGTCCCAGAGCTGCCGCATAGCTCTGTTGCGCCTCTTGCATAACGTGGAGTGTGTAGCCAGACTGGAGACACACGGGCTTGTGCTGATGACATGAGGCTTAGAATTGCTCTTTAAGATGGACCTCACAAATTGACTGAGAGTATTTTTAGTGTAGGAAACTTTCTGCTTTGTGAAGTGTCTCCTGGAAAGAAGCAAGAGGTCAAATAGCACAGAAGAGACGTGCCATTTTGCACTGAGCCTGAGTGTCTCCCATTCCAAAACAGAATCTCCCACGAAGTGGTAGATAACAAGGACAGGGAGAGAGCCACCAGACAATCAGGAAAATATGGCTCAGAATATTTTCCCTGTTATTTTAAGCGAAGCTTCTTTCACAGAAAGGTGTGACAGTTCATTATAAACTGATCTTCCCTGAGAACCTGATTTGTGACCAAATATTTCAACCTGACACAATTAGGTTAGGAAGCAAAGTACCCTCGCCATTAGACAGCAAAAATAATTTCAGGATGAAAGAAAAGCAATACATTTTGGTGAGAAGGGATCTTTTTTGTTTTTGTTTGGATTTCGTGACAATAAACCACAGTATGAGTTATTTTCCATGTTTCATAATATAACAATATGATTTATGTCTGTCCTACTGCAGAAAGAACCAGCTTTTTGAATTTGCTAGTAAAATTCGAGGTGATAAGCATTCTTTCAATATACCTTCTAATTTTTTTAATGCCTGCTATAATGCAACGGAAGTCAGTAAGGCTACATTTCTATTCACGATAATTTAAACTTCTCGGGATGTCTTCACATCTTAAATCAACCCCAATATGCCACACTCTCACGCTTAAGAAATGGCTTACTGGATCATTTAATGTTTTAAGGAGGTGAAAAGCAGATGTACAGCCTATGGCTTAGAAGTGAACCAGCAGCTTAAATCAAACTTGGCATGATGGTTACTGCCTGGATTGGATTCTAAAGGCCAGAGATTGAGTAGGTCATCCAGAAACGTTTCCCTTCTGACTACAGCCAGGAAGCCTGTAAATCCACAAAACAACACAACTTGCAGCGTAGACTATTCATTCCATTCAAGGGCAGCATCCTGGAAGCTTTGAAGACATCCTAAAGAAAACACAAGGAAATCCCTTCCCGCTGAGGGCTTGTGGAAGGGAGGTAACAAACCATGACCTGCCCCCACCCCACCTAGAAGCGTCTACCCAGCCTTTTCTTTTACAACAGCAATGAAACTGAAGTAGCCGTTTCTTTCATTCCTTCCGAAGGCTCTTCCTTCACATTTATAATACGAGAAAAAATGTCCTCAAAGAGCAAAAGAAAGATCTTTGAAAGGTCTGGAGGTCTTTTTCAGTTTGATTGCTAGTCATGGATCTCTCTCGAGTATCTCCTAGGAAACATACCTGCTCTGCTCAGACAGGGGAAACTTTCATCAATAAAGGCCACTGACTAATGATATTTTTGGTCATGGTCATTTTTTGCTTGTAAAATCAGAACTATCCTAACTGATAATGTCCTTATCAGAGGGAGGAGAGCTGAGAGTCAATAAATAGGCCCTGATTTTTAGTTGAAGGACCCGAGTTGATTGCCTGCGAGTGGATTAGCTATACTGTAGATTTTCCATTCAGAGACAGAACGTACCTTTAGCAAAGTGTGAACCTAAAATTACCAAGAGTCCTTTTATTGGATGCCCGGACTGAAATCCTGCCTCTACCAGGTCCTAGCAACGTGCCCTTGGACAATTTCCCTAATTTATGTGAGCCTCACTTTCCTCATACTGTAGAATGGAGGTAAAACATACTTAACAGTATATGGCATCTAGTAGACAAGAAATGTTGTGTCTGCTTCCCCAGAAATTTGTAAAGTTGAGAATGATGAAGTTAAAAAGAAAAACTGGTAAAGATGAATATCTAAATTGTTCTGTGTTTTGAAACCATAAAAAAGCTTTGGATTATCTGTGTTGTTTGTCTGTTTGTTTTTTTTTTTTTTTTTAATGAATGCCATTTTCCCTTCTGTAACTGAAACCAAGTCTGTTACCAAATAAAGTGAACTGACCCAGGAAGCATATTATTCCCCCAGGAAAGCTGTGCTTCTAGACTGTGTGCCTCCAGCCAGGATAGCGACTACCCTCTCGAGAAGACCCTGAACAGCAGTCCTATCAAATCTGAGCGCGAAGCCCTGCTAGTGGGTAAGGAAGCTACCACCCGCATACACTGTATAGCATGCCGTGGAGGCGGGGAGGGCTTACCTGCAATCAGTAAGCACACACCAGGCATGTATGAAGCATGACCATGCAAGGACCAGAGTCCTGAAGACAAGTGAATCAGAACCAGTACAGATCTCAATATAAATGGTAACAGCAAAAAGAAGAAAAAGAAGAAGAAGAAAGATAATAGCAGCTCCTAGCACTCTTCCAGCTCCTGTGGCCACTGGCACATCAAGCTTATCGGTATCAGCGCTGTACGTCAACGGGGGCCCCTGGAGAAACTCACTGTAGATTTTTAAAATCTCTATGCAAGGATAGCAGAGCCCTCTCACTCACACTCAAGGGGCAGTGCAAAACACATTGGGCGGAAAGTTTTTCCAGATCAGCTTCCAGAAGAAATGCATGCCATGTTTGATTTTTCCCAGGTTACTGGCAAATGACTCAGGAAGCTGCCTTTGGGGTGTTGGACTCAGGTGGGCTCTGATGAGATCAATGCCAGACTTGTTGTCATTATCTAAAAGCTGATTTAGGGAGACAAGATACCATAAACGGTTAAGGAATAAATGGTCTTCGCCGCACCATTTCCATCCTGAACATCAGTTTCTCCATTTGCAAAATAGGCATAATCAACTGAATTGTCTTAAATGGCCACTGAGAGTGTTCAATATGAGAATGCAACTAAGTCACTTCACACAGTGCCCAGCCCATAGTAAGCCTTTAATGAATGGGAACCATTTTGCGTTTACAGCACTGTTGACAAAAGCTTGTTGACACCACATTCCATTTGGAAAACAGTGACAGACTGAGGCCCTACAATAGACAGTTATTTAAAAGGGGTCAAACTTGGGCCTTAGCAGATAATCCCAGCTGCTTCCAGGAAGGGAAGCTGAACACACATTAGTTCCACCCCAGTCTCAAAAGTCTTCCACACTGATTGGCTTCTGCGTATTTTTAAGATACATTCTGCTCCTTTGGTAATAGCAATTGTACTCAGATTTACTACTTTGATATGTTAATAAAGATGCACAGGGGGATCTGCCATTGAGTCCTCAAAAAAAGTGACAACATATTTCCATTTTCCAACTTCAAGTTCTTTAACAAATTGGCATGGCAACAGGGAGACCAGTCAGAGAAGAGCTGTGGTAGGAAGAAGCTTCTGTAAACAAATAGTTCTAGAAAAAGAGATGCTTATTGTGTTTCTTGTTTTTTAAAGAAGGTAGGTTGGGGCACACAGAAAGGAAAATCTGGGTTTTTTTACTTGGCGCTTTGGATGTGAACTGAGAAAAACGACTTAGTGTTTTGAAACCTATGACGCTATTCTTGACCTCTCACGGACTTTCTTGGCCGTAGCGTTCAAAATTCTTTTGAATATGGACTACCATCTTAAGAATTTAGATTTCTAGTTGGTGTTTTGAAATTCAGTGCACTTAGTCATTTCAGAACAAAGTAGTGAGTGCAAGCCTGTACCTCCAAGTCACATGCAATGCTGTCAGCCAGTATTACCTCAATAAAGAACAAACTTTAGGTGAAAATGTTAAATCTATAGCTTACGTGTAGTCATTTTTCAGACTTTATGAAATAAATGCTGTGACATCATTATTGGGGGAATAAAGTAGCATTATAACTAATGGCATACATTTTCAAAAGATTTACAATGTGGATTGTTCAGCCAACCTCCTTGCGATCTATTATTTGGGGAATTTTCACAAAGAACTGATTTCAACTTCAAACTACCATTTAAACTTGTGCTATTACTTGTCAGTCTCTTCAATGGTTGTAGTTAATAAGCCAAATCAGATTTAGCTCTTATTTCCTGGCAGTTTTTAGCAAACTCAATTCTGGATCTATGTGATAACACCTAAGATCTTAAGAAAGGAAGTGAATTCAGACAATTTAAAGAAAGAAGTATTAAACTTTTGAACAATTTATTTTCTACCTATTGCCAGAGAAGGAGGAATTAAAACAATGAACCTGATGGCCAGACCAATTCAAGGCAATACTAGAGCTGCCAGTCCCCCCAGAATGTGCTGAGCTAAGCAGAAATCATGCCCAGTCCCGGAGGCTGTAACTGCTATGAAAATGACTTGACTTGAAGGGACTCAGGGTTCTGATCACAAACAAAATGCTTGTGATCACTTGAGTGAATGGAATGTTTGACTTTTCTTTACAAAGCTCCTCACAGAATGAAGCCCAAATACTATCAAAAGATTCTCTTGTGAGAGGCATGAGGTTAATCAGGCAAAGATTTGTACCACTGAGCTTTATACTGCTAGTGTAACATTATTAACACGTAAGAGGCTGAAGTCCAATTGAAAGACCATGCAAAGGAACTGCAAGGACCGAGCACGAACTAACCCCATTGTCAGATGTCGAGCTCAAGTTGTCGTTCACCGCTGTGGAGGATGGAAACAACAACTCGAATGCCATGCAGTGACGTGGTGTAGTGAGAGACAGCACGGGCAGTGGTTAAGAACAACTTTCTGGGCTCAAATGCCAGCTCTTCCACTTACCAGCTGTGGAAACTTGGGCAAGTTGCTTAAACACTCTGTGCCTCAGTGTCCTCATCTGTGAAATGGGGGTTGTAATACCTACCTCACAGGGTTGTTGTAAAGATTACATGTGTAAAATAGATGTAAAATGAGAACAGTGTCTGGTATGTTGTACACAAGTTAGCTCTTGCTATACGTTGTCATGTGGCATCTCAAGGAATAGTGCTGAAGTGTAACCTCCCGTGGTATTGTGTCTATAGGGATTATCTCCACTTTCCTTCACGTCCACCCATTCGGAGCAAGCATTGAATACATCTGTTCCTACTTACACCGTCTAGATAATAAGGTATGTTGGTGGGGGGAGCTGTAATAGGCATGCAAGGTTGTTTGTAAACGGGTGACCTTACTCCCCTCAGGTGTAAACATGTCATTAGTTAAAACTCTAAGGAAATTTCTCTCTCCTATTCTCACTGTGATTCAGTGTAGTGCTTCAGTAGGTGTGCCTGTTTGCCTGGGAATAAAAGACTTTCTGGAACTTGGTATTTCAATACTAACAACAGGGAAGTCCTTGACCAAACTAAATGCATTGACCACCCTACTTCCCAGATATACCCTAGAGGAGTTTTTCTCCTTTCTCTTAATTGACATATGAGCTGCGTGCAAATTAACCAATATTTCTCACCAGTCAAACTTAGGTATTTAGCCATCAGTAAATGTTAATGTTCAGAATTGAAAGCTTACTCCACCCTTCTCCCCAACGGTCACCATCCCCATCACCAATGACAAAACAACCAAGACAGGGATAAAAAAGCTTGGAACAATAAGATTTGGATAACGACTAGATATTTGATCAGGCTGAGTGGCTGAGAGCTTGAACCACGTCCTTCCCTGGAGACTGTCCTGTGGGGGAGCTCACAGGGCACCAGGAACAAGAGTAAGTGCTAGGTCCCTAGAAAGTCAAGGGTGCCAGGATGCCTCTTGGAGGCAGGAGGGAACTCATACAGACCCCTCAGGGCAAATAGGCTCATGATAGGTTTTTTTCAGAAGCAGCATGCAGCTGAACTTGCTCCTGGATTATACTCACTGTTTGACAGGCTCTGGGCCTTCTGAGATGCCATTCAAATGCAGATGCATGACAATTGCCTATCCACAATGTTAAGCCATTTAAGCACATGTCCTCATAACAAAGTAACTGGCCCATTTGGGAATCCAGCTGTGGTGATAAATCCTCCTCTTGGCGTTTATTTTAGTTCTAGCTAGCAGTCCCCTCATTTATCTCTGGGAAGTGATGCTGTTCTGCAATTAAATAGCCCATTTGGCAGCTAAGGGAAGGACGGAATGTGAGCTCCCGGACCAAGTGGTCAGTGGAAGTGGTATGAAAATGAGCTATATGTCAGTAAAATGATCTGCTTCTTTTTTCAAATTGCAAAAATAATGCATATATACTGTCTTAAAATGTAAGCAAAGTAAAAATATAGTAGCAGGAAAACTACCCCCATCCCACCCCTCAAGAATAACCACTGTTAATAGTTTGGAATGTCTTCTCTCAGGCCCCTCTCCATACCCATGCTGTACTGCCATTGTATGTATGTATCTATAAGCATAGATATTTATGTTTTTTGAAATGAAGCTTCCTTCCTACATGAAATTCTGCAGTGCGCTCTTTCTCTTAACCGGATCCAGTCTACTAGCTGCACTGGGAAGAAGGCCTGGCCTCAGTCCCAGCCTGGGTCCGATTCCTCCTGAGCAGCTTTCTGCCACAGTGGCGCTAGGGTCACCCCAAGGGAGCCTGCAGGGTGTCAACAGAATTGGGGAGGAGTCCCAGGAGCCCCTCTCTCCAGCTTCAGGAGCAGTTGGTGAGACAGCCACTCTCTTTAAGGAACCCCTAGTGCTTTTCTGCCAAGCCCTGGCACCCAGGTTTAGCTAGGAAGGTTGCTAGTAATGTAAAGATGGCCACCCAAAGAAATCCTGCAAGGGGTGCTCAGGTTTGTCCCAGTATTGATATGAGGGGGGGAGTGGGAGAGGAGTGTAGTGGTGTGTGGTGGAGGGAGAGAGAGAATGCATGGAAGCAGGAACACAGAACACTCCCCATCCCTATCACTTTTCCTCTGTGAATTAATGCATGTCCATCGGTACCTCCCTCCTCTCCCAAGAGGGGAGCTTTGCAGCTTCAGCAGGCCAGCACCCTGCCCCACGGCCCTGACCAGCCACCATTCAGCTGGCTACAAACCCAATCCTCTCCACACAAGTGACACCAGCCCTTTCCAATAGAAAGCTCAGTGGCACTCGATCTCAAATCATGCTCAGTGAAAGAAACTAGCCCCCAAAGTATGCAGCATATGCTTACACACATATGAAATCTCCAGAAAATGCAAAACCACAGTGAAAAAGCCAGAGTCGGGGATTGGAGTGAAGCCTGGCTGCCGAGAGACACAGGGAGTTTGGGGGAGAGGAGAGAAGGCTGTAAATGCAGTTGCACAGCTGTATGAATGTAGAGGGTTCACGGAACTGTACGTGTGAGACAGGTGAACTGATTGTGTGAAGCAGGTATAAAATACACTAAGAAAGAACAGACTCTATCTGGCCGTCACAGCAGAGGAGCGCTGCCATCTGGGAGCCACTCACCCAGCGCGCGCGCACAACACGCACGCACGCACACAGCTGTACTTGTGGGCACTCTCAAGCTGGGGAAGAAGAACCCGATCAGGTTGGTGGAGTTGGTTTTGACTGGACGTGTTCGCTCTGTCCCACAGATCTGCACCAGTGACGTGGAATGTCTTATGAGCCGACTCCAGCACACCTTCAAGCAGGAAATGACTGGCGTTGGAGCCAGTTTAGAGAAGAGATGGAAATTCTGTGGCTTTGAGGGCTTGAAATTGACCTGAATCGCTTCGCCTACCAACTTGGGATCCTGAAAATAAATGTGGTTTGGACAAGCGTAGAAAGTGATTCGTATTTTCAATGGTTTTCACGTGGAAATGGTTTTCAATTTGTCCATTCATTCCTGGAATATCTTTTGAGTTAAAATAAGGATCCTAGAGCAGCACCTCGAGCTATAGGCCCTAAAAAGACTCAAACCTCAAGTGCTGTAACTTCCTCCCCTTCTGTCAATTGGCTGTCTCTTTTTATTAGTAGTATTGAAAAAGGCCTGAGGCTGAAGCGTATTTGGGGTGTTTTCAGTGTCTGCACTACTGTTGTAGTCTTTGGTATTTTTTTTAACACTGTTCATTGAAAGCTTTTGATGATTTTATGTGATTTGTGTTTCAAAACGTTGCTTCACATTAATGTTGCTACTGGTGAAAGGGATGAGAGAAGCACTCACTCTGTAACTGACTTGTCTTTCTAATCCCGTAAGCCAGTTAAAAAATAACACATTGGTGTCTTCTAAAAGGTGCTTGACCGGGTTCACCTTTTAAAGGACAAAAGCATGGTTTGTGGCTTTTTGCAAATTTACTGTGAGCCAAAAGTTGACAAATGTTTCAAACGTTATTTTCTCTAATATATCGGATTAAAGATTTCAGAATTAAAAATAAGTAAATAAATCTAGCTGTATTCGCAAAATGCAAGTGTCCAGTATGACTGGCATGTGAACGTGCTGCTCAGAATCACTTTGTAAATAGTCTGCTTTTGAAGGAGGGCATGTTTAGTTTTCTATGAATTAAAGCATATGTGAGCAAATGTGAGTGTGCGTGCACACACGCACACATTAGCAGAGGGATTTATTTTAATATGCTTTCCCCTCTGGCTTTCTTACAAAGTCTGTTGCTCCCTTTCCTCCTGCTGTCAGTGTGTGGAATTGCAAACCGTGTACTACTGTAAATACTATGTTTACTTCATGCTGAATGTTTGTAAAGAGTTGATATGAGTATTAATAGAAATCTCCTGGTAACAAATAAATAATGACCCAGAGAGATTGGAGCTTCCGGTAAAAAGGTCAGCTCCACGTTGGGTGCCAATTGCTGGGGTCACCCCAGTTCTGTGGTGCCCATCAGCAGGCTGCCATGGCAGAGGATGCACAGACCAGTCAGGAACCCTGCTTGGCGGAGAAGAAAGGGACGGGATGATGACTTGGGGCTAACATTTGTGGAGATGATCTTTTCTTTAGTGGTGGTGGTGGTACTTACAACACAAGCAGGCTCTCCCTTGAGTCGTGACTCAAGCTAAGGAAATGAACTCAGAAAGCAAAGCAACAAAGGGTATTTCAGGAACATACTTGTAAATGAGATGTCAGTAGTGTTCAAAATTGTATTTTTAAAAGATAAATATTCCTTTTTTATACCTCACTCTGGTGTTCTATTGTATTTTTTTTCCAGTAAATTTGTCAGTTGTTTCCATGTCTATGTAACTTTGGGGTTACCTTTTTATTCCTCCACCGTGAACATGCTTCACTCACCCTCTCTTGCTCTCTAAATAATGCTCTAGTAGATCATCCTTCTTGCTGCCTTGGGGTTGCCAGGATATTGAAGGAAGATGCTAAACCTTCAGTCTTGACAACAAGAAATAGGGTTCCAGGGCGGTCCATTCATGCTGAAAGCCCCATCCCTCTCAAGCACCTGCTGTGACACCAGCGGGAAGCTCAGGTCATTTTCACATTAGCTTCCTTGCTAAAGGTCTGTGCCCCACACTGCAGAAGGCCTTGCCTCATCAGTGCTTGGGGGCCCGGAATGTCTCCCTTTAATCATACCTATGAAATCAAGGGAAATTTGCCACTTGTTATTATTTCTTATTGAAATAAGTGGAATAAAATGAATTTTTAAAGCAACAGCTGTTGCGCCTGGGCCCATTGCTCTCCTTCACTTCATCTACCTGTACCTCTTTCTATTAATCCTGCCAACTTAGTGCTGACGTGCGCCTCCCAGCCTGTGTGGCTCTACCAGTTGTAATGGTTAGCTTTATGTGTGAAGTTGCCGTGCCTGCAGTGCTCGGGTTCTTGGTCAAACACCAATCTAGATGAGCTAGATGTTACTAGAAAGTACTTTTGAGATATAATCAGCATTTAAACTGGTTATCTTTTTTTTAATTTCAGGAACAAACACCGTTTAATTTTCAAAAAAGCTGTTAAGGGAGAAAAAAGCTGAAACCTGTTTTAAGCTAGCTAGAAGTAGATGAATAATACCTTCTGCAAAGGACTCTAAAAGGTTATCGTGTAAAAGTAATGAGGTACTCTGGGTAAGCCTGGTAGTCATAAAATACCACAAACATATTGGGATTTTGCACATTATCTGTGACAGTGTCATACAGGATTTTGGGGGTCCTTGAGAGGAGGTACAATATATGACTGATGTCCAGGTGCACTGAGGCCAGTAAGCACTCGCACATAATACATATGCTTCCTCCCATCACCTTCTGGTTTGGAGTATCATTGGCTAAATTGGTTGTCTTTGAATAAAGCTGATTGCCCCCTTAATGTGGGTGGACCTCATCCATTTCCCCGAAAGCCTTAAAGAGAAAAGATAAAAGCCTTCCAAGAAGAGAAGAATTATGTCCCAGGGTGCCTTTGGCCTCAGGACAACAGCATTAATACTTGCCAGATTTTCCTGATTGCCACCAGCCCTACAGATTTTAAACTTGCCACACTCTACAATCACATGAGCCAATACCTTAAAATAAATCTGTCTCTAGATACCTATGTATGTTTGCATGTATATGCTATACATTCCATTGGTTCTGGTTTTTGGGAGAACTCACATAAAAATAGAATATATTTGCATTATCACATAATCAAATTGCACACATGCCATCTTGTAGGATACTTTCCATTCACTATGGAAATGCATTAATAAAATTTTTTCTTTACAAATGCTCAGTGCTGAGCCTTCCTGGTGGCCTAGGGGTTAAGTGTCAGTGCTGTCACCACTACAGCATGAGTTCAATCCCCAGCCAGGGAGCTGACCCACAGGTGACATAGCAGACCTCTCCTGTCTCGCCCACTGCTCCCTTCAGCAGTGTATTTCAGTAGATCCACCTGTTCTGCCCCCTGCTCTGTCTCCAGTGAATCCTTTCACCACCACCCCCCACACCTCTGCCCTACACCCCATATCTTCCACACATACACAACAAATACTGTCAAAAGAGTAACAAAGATGTAAAATAATGGTACTTCATTTTAAAAATTTTTTAAATAAAAAATATATTTAAAAATTAACTATGAGTCACGATCTTACACTCATATTTTAAAAGTTTTTGTGTTCACACCAAGCTAGAATTGTGAAACTACATCATGTTAGTGGGCCTTAAGAAAGAAAATTCAGCTGCTCAAATATATTCCAAACCTTTACTCTATTGCAGACACTCTACCAGGCAATTTTTGTAAGATACAAAAGGAGTAAAACTGTTCCTTGCCCTCAAGGAGCTAGAAACGTGTCCTTTAACACCTTCAACTTAAATCCTTCACCCTTCAGTCAAGACTTAAAACTCAGTGTTGGCCAACCATGAGCGTTATGGTAAGGTGGTAATGCCAACTTGCTCCTGAGACCTGAATTGTCCCTCTCTGTACCCCACCCAGCCCTCATCTGGCTCAGGAGTATAACTTCCATGAGAGTATGGTCTCCATTTGTCCTATTCACTGTGACATCCCTAAATCTTGGTGCCTTGTAGGTGCGCAGCAAACGTTTAAAAAGTTTGTGTAGCACTCTACAAACTACATTCAAATGTGCTAATAAAAGCCAACTTTGATTAGTGATTCCTACTTACCAGGAAATAAAAATTCAATATATAGCATAACAACGAAAGGCAAATAGTCTTATCCTATGTTTCAGCTGACACTCGGAGATGTAAATAACTTGTTAAGTTTCTAGGACACAGAGATGATATTTGAATCTTGATCTGTGCAACTGCAAGTTCAAAATTTTCTGCTCCAATATTTTATTTAACTTTCATGTAAACCTAATTGGCCAGTAGTATTCTGAACCCCACATTGTTCATTCCCATGCCATTGTAGAACACTTTTTGGAAGCATCAATGATATCAATTCAATGGGAAATAAAACATATCCATTTTCCACAAAAGTTTGCATTCTAGCATGGGGTGCCTGCTAAATGAGACAGATACAAAGTGCTATAGGAGGGACATGATGGAAGGCCTCATAAATGTTAGGAAGCTTGAACTAAGTTCAGAGGAGAAAGCAGTCTCAAAGAAGTTTCAATGGTTGGCCCAAAGCACATAGCCAGTATGTGACAGACCCCAGCATTTGAACCCAGCTCTGGTGGCATCAACTTAATGCTCTATTATATCATGGTATCCAAGGTCACTATGTAACACTGCCACTCAATCTCCCTGAAACTTTGTTTCTTCATTTATAAAGAGACTCTATGTATACTTTCCACAAAGAATCATCTATGAAACTTTGCTCAATGTAAAGTGCCCCACTTTAGCTATGCCTGGTGAAGTAGGTGCTTAATAAAAGTCTGTAATTATCATTCAACTAATAGTCATATTAACAATGCTTTAATGATACCAGAGCTATCTTTCCAGTTTTGGGACTCCCATAGGGCCACAGGGTAACTTATAGAAAGAATGAAACCTAACACTCAGAGAAATTCAGAGATTTTGCTGACCATTTGTCCAGTAGAGGTAAATAAGCCTGCCCCAAGCCTAAAAGGGAAAGAAACTTCCTTCTAATGTTTAATGATACAGTTGCCAGTATTCTTCCACTTTCATCCCCTCCCATCACAGAAAGGCCAAGTCCCATTAATAAGGAGGCCAGAGGGGTCCTTATCTTCTCTTCCATATCTCAATATCTATAATACCAGTCTTTCAGTTGGGCAGGAAGCTTTAAAAATTTCAATTTGCCTAAATTTTCTATTTGGATGTAAGTTCTCAAAGGCATACTGAAGCAAGTAATTGGGGCAGCAGAAGGAAGGAAAAAGAATGTATTGCACACTTGAGCATTTAATGCAATAGAACCTTATGGAGACATCAGATTTCGGATGGAAAGTGGGATACAGGACAAAGTAAAGAATTTTAAAGAATATTCTACCAAACTGCATTCACTCCCACTCTGTGTGAATATTAAACTACCCTAAAATTAATACTCTGAGGTATCAAAAGACCTGACTCATTAATAGTCACCACTAAATATATTATGTGGCATTTTATAGTATTTTCAAAGCAACTTTAAAAATAGACATTATGTCATCTGTGACCTAGCAGGGGCAGATGGTCTCCTCATTATTGTATTGCAGTTTAGGAAAACAAGCCTCAGAAGGATGAGGGGCCACAGTTTAGGTCATATACTTAAGTGGATAGTGGAATTGGGATACAAATAAAGGACTCCTGTCTCCCGATCTCTTCCCCACCTCAGCTCCAATCTTTGCCTAGTATGGTTGAGAGAATGTAAAATAGGAGTTCTTGACAGTTTTTGGTGCCATGAACTCCTGGGAAAGCCTGTGAATCCCTTATCAGAATAACATTTCAAAGTGCATGAAATAAAACACAAAAGATTACAAAGGAAATCAACTGTATGGAAATAATAGTTATCAAAACACATTTGCAATACAGTAATGTGTGCTTCTTCAACACTTTAAATACAATGGCAGGTCTAATAACTACTATAATTTTGAAATAATGATTAACATAAATATTTCCAAAAATCTGCAATCATGTATGATACAATGATGCCTGTGATACCGGTGAGAATGTCACAGGTGTTACTAATACCTCTATTTTATTGTCTACATTTATAAATGGAAAAAACGTTAAATATCAGTTATTGGAGGTTAACCAAAATATAAATGTAGTTTCTCCATCAAAATTCACATATTCCCTAACATTTATTTCTAGATTAAAAAACCCCTGAGAGAAGACTGATGCAATATAAAGTGAGAGCCCCCAAAGTGGGAGCAGAAGTAATTTCATTAAGTATATGAGTATTTATAAATTACTTAGAACAGTGGTCATTGCACAGAAGTCTTATAAATGTGATTATTAAGTAAAAATATATTTCAAATAAAAAGTTTTATAAATGATAGAAATAAGTCTTTTACACGTTTTGAAATAGTGAAATTCTAAGTCACTACACAAAAGGTAGGAGGGTCCTGCTAGCCTGTATTTCTGGGTGAAGAAGTGACAGATGAGCTTCAATGTGAGCAAATACAAAGTACCGCATTTAGGAGAAAATGAGCCAAATGCTATTCACAAGATGTTAGTCTCCAAACCATCAGTTCTGGCACAGGAAAGGGATCTGGGAGTTGTTGGAGAGATGTCCCTGAAGACATCTGTCCAATGTGTGATTGGAATAATAAAAAGGCAAAATTTCAAAACACAGTTATAAAATATAGAGACAAAATATAAGGCATCATCTTATTCCTTTTATTATAAAAAAAGTCTAAAAAATTTTTATTGGAGTAATATTGGTTTATAGCATTATATAGGTTTCAGGGATATGGTCTTATAAATCAACATATGCATATACTATATTATGTTTACATCTTAATTCCAACTCAGATGTTGTTCAAATGTTTATAATGTCTAAGACACACTACCAACCAGTAGTGGATGCAAATCTGAATATGATATGGTACTTGCCCTTGAGTTTCAAGAGAAGCTCTAAGAGTCTAGAGTTTGCGTGGGAGTTAATTCATTAACAAGACATTTCTATCCCTTGCACCAAACTCACCCAGTATTTGCCATTCACCTGCTGGCTTATTCACTTAGCATAATTCCATTCCAATTTCATCCATGTTGTCACAAATCGCAAGATTTCAGATTTTTTTTAATAGCTGTATATAGACCACATCTTCTTAATCCATCTAACTGTCCTTGGTCATCTATGTGAAATAATTTGTCTATTGCGAACAGTGCTGCAGTGAACACAGAAATGAGTATATACCTTCAAATTAGTATTGTTTCATTCTTTAAGTAGTTACCTACGAGCAGGTCTGCTGGGTCATATGGTAGATCTATTTTTCATACTTTGAGAGGCCTCCAAACTGTTTTCAATAGGGGCTCAACCAATCTACATTCCCGCCAACACTGGGAGGGGAGTGTAAAGAACTGGTAGAGGCAGTCAGTTTGATGGTGGTAAATGATATTAGCACTTTGGTGATGGGTACAGTGTGGTATATGCATTTATGGAACCAACAGGATTTCCTAACGAACTGGTTGTGAAGTGTCAGAAAGAGAGGGGTCAAGAATGACTTCGAGATATTTTGCCTGAGCAACTGGAAGGATCGAGAGCCATTACCTGAGGTGGGAAGGACTATGGAATTAATACAGGACAGCACGGGACACTAAAACCGGCCAAGGACACTGCCGGTAGGTCGCTATCTGAGTTTTTTAACCCCCACAAACAATTACAAGACTACTCAGGCTCAGAGCACAACAACAAACCAGGGAAAAACAAAACATTACTGAGGCCAAAAATGGCCGTTTACCTTACCTGAAGCAATGTTCAGTGTTTTTAAGTTTGAAACAAAAAGCATCTATGATGGCGTCTTTCCACACTGAGGACTCAGAGCTCCTCTCCCGAGCAATAGGCCATGTGCCCAAGATGGTGTCTTCCCACCACTGAAGACATGGAGCACAAGATCGGCATGCCGGGGGCCAAAATCACTAACCCTAGAATCACTGAAGATCCGACAACGCTGACTCCAAAGTGCCAAGTGCTCAAACGCTGAATCCCAAATTCTCAACCAATGACTCCCAAACACTGAATTCACAAACACTAAACCCCGAGCACTGAATCCTGGGGGCAGTTTCTGCAATCCCTTATATTTTTCATCAGACTGTCCACCCCAAAATGCAAAGCTTTTTAGCATTTTCCCCGGGGCTATCTATCCTTACCAGCACCCGCCTCCAGGGGGCACTGGCTGTAAGAGTCTTTGGCTCCGACCAATGGTTACAGGATGAGCAGATTTGAGGAAGAAGTCAATTCCTGACATGCTGAATTTGAATTACCTATTACAAATCCAAGTGAAAGTGTGAAGTAGACAGACTTATGTTTGACAATGGAGAGGAAAGGTCTGCACCAAAGCTGTAAGTTTCAGAGTTATAAGTGTATAGATGATATCTGAAAATATAACACTGGTGAAATCACAAAGGGAGTGGGTATTGCTAAAGAAATTAAGGAGTAAAGTTTGGGGCACCTCAATATTAACAAATTGGAGAAATGAGTAGGAAATTGTATAGGAGACTGAGAAGGAACAGATAGAAACACAGGAGGAAATCATATTTTAGGAGTCTTGCCAAAGTCTATCTTCATGAAAAGCAGCAGTCTAGAGGATCATCTGCAAAACTGAGTGAGTAAATGAAGCATGAATAGATTAAAGGTAAAATCTATGACAATTTTGAAACTATTTGTATGCACATGCCAGTATATTAAATCTGTGTGGACTACAGAGGAGTATCTGAGGTCACGGGGTGATATCATCAAATTCAGCACACAGGCCATCATTTAGGGCATCCCTCTTCAACTTCCTCCCTCTCCCAAAGTTCTGGGTATGAAGTCCCTGGTTCTTATTTGGTCCATTTCTAGATTCCCTTTCCCCAGGTTCTATGGTCAAGCCTAGTCTTGGAAAATTAGCTCACTCAAATACTCAGGGAACTTCTTAATGAGCTTGATTTTCAGCTGTTCAACTTGATGGAACTCACAGAACTGTAAGAAAAGAAAAAAGAAAAAATCAACTGTGATAGCCTGACAGGAGACAGAACATTATTAGCAGCCCCTATTAGCAGTGAACGAGTGCCAGCAAATCCGCTCATCTCCCAGAGCGGTAACACACAGGTGGTTTGACTGAGACACCATCACAAAGAAGGGGGGCAAGATAAAAGGAGGGGGCATTATTTTCCTTCACTTAGTACATTTTCACTTTTCTTACCACTAGGATACATTAGTTATATAAACACCACCGGATAAAGAACCCATAAAGAAGCAGCAAAATGCTCATCAAACATTACTGCTTGCCTGGATATCTACAGATAAGAGTATTAACTCTAATAGTACTCCTGTAATGATTCGATCATTACGGCTGCAGCCTGTAGGAAATTCTAATTTTGAAATCCCACCTCTGAGGCTTATTATTGAGAGAGAGAAAAGAGAGATTGTCTAAAAACCTGCCAATGCCAGTTACAAAAAAAATCATGAAAACAGCATCATTGGTTGGAATTTCAAAATATCAAAGCTGAAGGGGGGCCCCTCACAACGCAAAGTCCGAGCCCCGCTTTTCAAACACAAAGAAACTTAGGCCCAGGGGAGGAAATGACCTGCCCATGGTCGCAGAGGAGAGCAGCAGAGCTGGGACATGCTCCATCTCCCCTCCCGACTCGGTGCTCCTTCTTTTCACTACACTTGAGCATGTACTAATGGAAAACAAATTAAAGCAGAAGATTGCAAAGGGGTTAGAAAACCTGAAATTGTTCATAAAGGATTGTTACTTTCTCGACTGGTTCCCTGCAACACAAGAAACCCTCGCTGCAGTAATGCATCGAGCAGAGCAAAGACGATGGCACTCAAATACTCGTCCCTACTTTCATCTGAAAGCATTGTATTTGCAGCCTTTTTTTTTCTTCACAGGGTGAGACTCCATATATGTAAAAATTCAATTCAATGCCATTGAAAGTTTGTTATAATGAATACTGAAAATCACAGGTAATTCACCATCCCTCTGGAACACCTTATTATACCGTCAAACAGCTGAAATTCCCCACATCCACGACAGCAGAACCCAAAAGTCAGTCTTTCTTGTGAGATGGACTGAGTAGACTAAATCACCGATGACATTAGACTGGAATTTTCGTGAACCAGGAAAGGCCAAGGAGACTGACGATTGTGTGTGTGTGCAAGTGTGCTGATGGAGAAGCCACTTCCCCCTGCGCTCCACAGGGAGGCTCTGGGAGCCCCTGCAGTGCGTGCCTTAATGGCTCACCTGGGAGCAGAAAGTGCAGCACGAACCACTTTCATTAACAATGGGGTTGGAAAAGAGAGGTAGTTTGTTTCCTTGCATACTTTTCCTCTCATGTGTTTCCAAGGCACACTTGAAGAAGAATAATTGTTTTAAATGTTTTCCGATTTAAGTTTCTCCCTTTGCTTTGTTAAAGTCAGGAAGCAGCAGCCACTACAGCTAGAAGCAAGTGTGCTTTGCCAGGGCAACCGAGGCTTGCGTTATGGGCCCAGTTCCTGCCTGTTTCTGACGTCTGGAGAGGGGTCTGGAGAGGGGATACTCCCTCTCCAGTCACCTATGTTTTACATTCCGATTCACTTCTGACTTGGAATTGGAGAATATTGACTTCCCAGCCACCTCCAAACCTGTAAAGGAAACCAAGAAGTTGCAGGGGAGGACACCATAGCAGTCCTTTTGGTCCTTTCATATAGCCCTTCCTCCCTCCAAGAGAATAAATGTACCAGTGGCCAGAGATGGGTTAAAAAGGCAGTTCTTCAAAGTAAAAGGTATCTTTCCGATTTTAAATTGACACTCACTCTAATCAGTGAGAGAATGCTAAAATAACCCAAGGGGAGAAATTCTGAGCTGTCACAATATTAACAAGCATGTAAAACAATGGTACTTCGTTAAATAAAAAACAATAATAAAAATTTTTCAAAGGAAGAGTACTAGAGTAAACCAGGGAAGCATTTATACACTTAGCTTGGCTGGGTAGAGTAGGCTATAGGATATAGCCTTTGCACTCATGCAAACATTGTTGCAGTGGGGAGACAAGATGTACACATGCAACAATAACAAGCAATATAAGAAAATACAAAGACTGGGTGGAGCATGCGACTAGAGTTCACAATGAAAGGAGAGTGATGAGGCTAGAGCCCTCCAGGAAGCCTTTATGGAGGACCTATTGAACAAGGACAACTGCATAACAAAAAGCACAGCGGCAGGGATGAATATGGAAAAGTGAGGACCCCAGCCTATTGAGAAGAAAATTAGTGTAAGATGAGGTGAGGCCTGTGGAGCCAGACAGCAGAGCCTGGACCCAAAGAGACTAGGAATCAGGGCACTGTGTGAGTCTGAGATCAGGAAATGTTATATTGCCAACAACAACAAAAGTTGTCAGGCAGGACAAGTTTATGATAGAAACAGAAAGGTAGCTATGGAGCACCCAGCAAGAGACCAGGAGGGTTTACATTACAGAGTCAGAAAGAAAACTGTAGTTAGCAGGGTAAATGTGCCAAAGCTGACAGAAATGTGCCAAAGCTGACCCAGAAATGTGCCAAAGCTGACCCAGTTAGAGAACTTGGGTTTAAATTAATTTTGTCACCAGTTACTGTGCTCTCCAGTAAACAGGAATAAGAATTAATGACGCTGTCTCTCTCTCCCTCTCCCTTTCCCTCTTTCTCTCCTCTTTTACTAGAAATATTAGAGGGAAAAGAGAGAGTTGGTTGTAAGCATTAATACATACAGATACTTTTTTGGTTTAAATTAATGACATGTGGGCCCTCCCTGGTGGCGCAGTGGGTTAAGCAACACACTATGAAGCAAACCTCAGCCACTGCAGCACAAGTTCGATCCCTGCTGCCGGCCAGGGAGGGG
>JAGFMF010011408.1:834870-857691 GCA_019455555.1 Galemys pyrenaicus | reverse complement strand
CTATGTTTATAGCAGCACTCTTTACAATAGGTAAGACCTGGAAACAACCTAAATGCCCAAAAACAGATGATTGGATCAGGAAGCTGTGGTACATATACATGATGGAATACATTCAGCAATCAAAAAAGATAAACTAGAGTCATTCATAGAAACATGGATGGAGCTGGAGGGGATGATGCTCAGCGAAATAAATCAGAAGGCAAAAGAAAAATACCAGATGGTTCCTCCTCTAGGAGGAATGTAAGGGAACCAAATAAGGATCAAGGAAAAGAAGAAGAAGAACAACAATAACAATAAAAACACAACAAAAACAAAAAGACAAGGACAAATTGGGGACACTTGGTGGGGAGGGGGGAGGGAGAGGGTTGAGGGCAGATAAGAACACAAGGGACTGAGGTGATGGTGCACTGGTTACTGTGCTGGGGAATATATAGGGATTACAATTGATGTCAAATATATATAAATAAAGAAAAATAAATAAATTAATGACATTTGTTATTTCACATGATATGAAGTGTAGCAATGGAGCAGACTCTAAGTACAATTTAATTAAGTACTGGAATAAGTGTACAATGAACCTCACCCTTACCTCACACCATACACAAAAATTAACTCAAAAGGATATTCATAACTAAAATACCTGACATAAGAATTTCATCTGTAATCTATAAAGAACTCTTGCAAATCAATAATAAGAAGGGAAACTAATCTAACCTTTTTTGGGCAACAGATTTAAACAAACATTTCACAGAATAGCATATAAGAATGACTAGCAACCATGTCAAAAGATGCTCAATATCATTTCTTGTTAGAAAAATGAAAATTAAACTGCAATGTGATACCACTACTCACCCATTCACTTGAATGACTAAAATTAAAAACGTTGATAACCCCAAGTATTTGTGACCATGTAGATCAACTGGGACTCTCATACATTGCTGAAATGTATGGTACAAGCACTTTCAAAAACTAATTGGTAGCATCTGGTAAAATTAAATATATATGTATGCTATGTCTCAGAAACCCCATTATTTACTCAAAAGAAATGGATACTTGTGTCCACATAAATGGCACAGATGAATGTGCAAATATCTTTATTTATAATGGTCAAAAGAAAGAAAGAAGTTTTAATGTCCAAAAAGAGATGAATAAACAGTGTGTATCCATGTAATGAAATACTAGTCAGCAATAAATGCAAAGGGACATACTACTGATTTATAGCCTGTATGAATCTCAGAATCTTTATGCTGAACAAAAGAAGACACAAAAATGAAACTAGTGTATGATGTCATTATATCAATTGTTATGAAAAGTAATCTGAATCTACAGTGACAGAAAGCAGCGAGCGCCATTGTTACCCGGCACCAGAGGTGGCAAGATCAATTGCAAGATACTTGAGGGGAATTTCAGAGTAATGGCCATGTTCTATATCTTGATCATGGTGATGGGGTCATGGGTGTACATATTTTCCAAATTCATGAACATGCACAAACCTCAAATGGAGCACTTTATTGCACTGATAGATTTTTAAGACTTTATTGTTGATCCTGTCCCCCCAAATAAATGTTCTAGTGACTAATAAGTGCATATCCAATACTTCTCCTTTACTTTTTATTAAAAATTGTAAAAAGTGAATGAATTTAAGCATATAAATTACAGAAAATAATAGACAACTATGAGCCTATGACTAATATGAGACAGATATAAACACTTTGTCTTATGAATTTTACAGGAAAAGAAAGATCAAATGCAGATACAGGTTATGTTATGTTATGTTATGTTATGTTATGTTATGTTATGTTATGTTATGTTATGTTATGTTATGTTACAGGTAATGAAAGCCCCACCTGCAACCTCTGCCCTCCCAAAAGAGAACCTTTATCCTGAGGTTGATGTTCATTAATCAGACTCATGGCTTTCTTTGTACATTTACTCTAATAATGCATATTCATATATGATGTGTAACATTGTTTTGTATATTTTAATATATAGACATGAAATCTCTTGCATGTACCTTCTTGTAAATTGCTGTTACCACATTATTTTTTATTTCTTATTGAAAATATTATCTTTTTACTAAATTTCAAAATACCTACAAGTAAATACCCAATTTACTCAGCTGAAAATGAAAGAAATTAAAAATAGATAGTAGGAACAATTAAATGTTCTACACATTATAGTGTATTCATTTCTAGTACTCTATATATTGTCCTGTTGACCTTAGTTTCCTTAATATAATTTATATATATATATTTTACACCATTGTTCTTTTTTATACAATGTTTGCTTTCTCCTCTCAGGTGTAGTCCCCATAGATTTTCCACCACCAATTCACCACCGTTACCATAGTCTCTTGTACTCTTCCTTCCCCTGTTCTGATCCTTCTTCCTCCCCCTCCCCTGCAGAATGTCTCTAATTTATAGTTGCCTGCCAATTTTTTTGTTATTATTTTTCCCTTGTTCTCTTATTTGGTTCCCCTATATTTTTTCTATAAGTGAAACCATCTGATATTTTTCTTTTTCCTTCTGAGCTATATCACTGAGCATAATCCCTTCTAGCTCCATCCATGTTGCTGCAAATATCACATTATTTTTTAGATTGTACATATTGAAGCGGATAGATATAATTCACTCATTTTAACTACTGTGACTATGCCACAGTTTTAACCATTTAGTGCTTGTTTCAACTTTTCCACATTTATATAGAGTTCTGCATTAAACATCTTCATATTCATTTTTCATTCTAATATACAAGCATTTATTAGAGTAGACATAGATGTGGAATTGCTGGATTGAATATTTGATTATTTATGCTGCATAACAAGCCGCCCCCAGACTTAGTGGCTTGAGATGGTAATTATCATTTATTTTTGTCCATGAAACTGCAAATTGGGTGGGGATGGCCGGCCCATCTCTGCTCCACATGACATAACCTGGATGACTATTGGACTGTAGTAACCACTTTCTTCTCCTTATTGGAAAATGTATTAGCGGTAAGATAGAAGTACAATAATCACAGTAGCCACTCTCATTATGAAGGAGGAAACAAGAGGAGACATAGAACAGTGCATACATAGTAATTCTGAATTCCAGTTGGGAGGGACTTTTTCAATTAGGACCCAGTCCTACTCTCTGGGTCTCTATAGTTCTTGGGTTCTCCCTCTGAATCCTCCTTCCTCATATACAAGAAAAGGCCCATGAATAAGCAGGGCTTCCAGAATGGTGGTATGCAAATTGTGATGAATCTCTCTACAGTGAAATGATCACATAATCATTGAAAAATATTCTTAAGACACATTTAAAATTTCTGGAAATTGTCTCCAGGTTGTGCAGCCCATGAAGAAACATTTATCCAAGAGATTCCAGTAGACCTGAGTATGAATAGTGAGAGTCTACGGCATATAAGCCACAACCTGCTCCCAAACCCCACCCACAGCTATACACAATGAAATCTCTTCTTCAAGCAGGTGCGGACAGTAACACAGGTGCTCTCTTTCCCCACAACTCCCAGTCTAGAGCGACAGTTTTCCCTGAGAGGGGCAGTTCCCTGGTGCCTTTTCTTCCCCTCACCTCATGTTGCAGAAGTTTCGTTCTAGGCTTGTGGGTCTGAAAGCACTAAAACTCCCTTCCCCCACTCAGCTAGCATTAGTAAGACAAGGGATCCACCCAAGACACAATAGACTGAGATACTGGCCTATAGGCTCCTCCGCAGTTCACTCATATGCTAGAGATTCCACTCTGACAATGGCAAACTGAGAAAACCAGAAACTACCATCACCCCCAGGGCTTATTGGTAAAACAGAAGTATCACTCTGCAACAAGCATGCCACTGTTCCTGTCCCCAGCTCCAGTGCTGTGGTGCAGACTCTGCATAGGTGAGAGGCAGGTCGTAAGGATTGATAGCTTGACAGCTCTCAGATGATGGACTTTATCTGTAATAAAAGAAAGCATGGGGAAAAAAAAGAAAGCATGGGGAAATCAGACCTAAGGGCGCTGTTGAAAACAATGGAGATTTGCTGGCAAACATCTAAGAAAGGTTGCTAACTCCATGGTAGCAATAAGCAAAATTGCAGAAGACTAATATGGAAAATCTTGGAAAGAAGCAGCCAAAATGAACCATCCTGGGATCAGTTCTAGATCTCTTTGATGAGACCCTGTCATTATACATTACTTCTTTAAGCATGGTTAACTGGTTCCTCAAACATATGATCAATAGCTTCTTTCAAGGCTTTGTGTTTTCCCCCATTACATTATATCCCTTGTCCCATTAGTAGCAATATTAACCTGATCACTTGCTTACAAGATAAATT
Source organism: Galemys pyrenaicus (assembly GCA_019455555.1). Taxonomy (NCBI): domain Eukaryota; kingdom Metazoa; phylum Chordata; class Mammalia; order Eulipotyphla; family Talpidae; genus Galemys; species Galemys pyrenaicus. The sequence goes on along the minus strand of JAGFMF010011408.1, from coordinate 853,382 downwards.
CCTTCAGACCTCTGCTTTATAACAATATCTTTTTACCTTTGTAAATAATGCCAAAATTGTCCTAAGATTGACTAATAACATTCCGGTACAATAGGTTCTTATGTCCTTCTGCCATGCCTTACTAGTCTTTGTGTACTTCATTTATTCCTGTCACCATAAATATTCCAGGCTCATCTTATTTTTTTCCCCTGCTGCAAATCTAAACTCAGTCATTTTCCTAAGGAACTCTGATAATGCAATCCTATGAGGGCTCTAGTTTTATGTAGGTGTCTCAATTTTCTGTATCCATCTCATGTAAACCAATACTTATCGCCTGTTCTTATATATCTTACATATATAAACTCAAGCCCTTGGAATTCCAAGGGCAATTCTCCCAGGTCAGGCAAATCTTAGTTTCTGTTCACATGCTTTCCATTTAATTTTAAGTTTCTCTTACAGGCTTGGAGATTTCTCTTCTAATTGTATCCTCAACTATGAATTTTTTAAAAAATGAAATAGCATATCGTAGACATAGTTGTTTTGTAGTCAGAGAATGTTTAAGCTATCTAATCTGTCAAGTTACCTTCATTTTTAATTGGAGCCTTTGGAAGTATTCAGGACCTGAGAAAATCCAGACAGAATTCTGTCAGTTTCCTTCTCTCCTGGACAATTTAATGGATAATTTTTATCATCAGGTTGAATGGAAGACTACAAGAGTCCCTTCCTACACGCACATCATTATCCATGTCCATTTCTTTACAGCAGGCTACAAGTACTCAGCTTCTTTTCACCTCCTCTTCAGAGTTGCAACCTCTCCTGCTACCCTATAGTTGTGGTTATGGAAGGAGCCACTGCTCCTTAGATGACCATCTGCACTAGGCTTTTCTCACTTCAAGGACTTTGTAGCTGAAAATGTATAGAAACATACAGAAACAAACCATGAGAATGATACACAACTCTTATAGTCCCTGTTTTATTATCCTTTTGCATAAGAGGATGACTCAAGTTTTACATAATCAGGGGATACAAGTTTTCCCAAACAATGAAAGACCAGTGGACAGTAGACTTCAAAGAATCAGCTTGGTCTCTCTACACAGATCAACTCTAGCCCTGCCTTTCTCTCTACTCAATGAATAATGGTTCTGCTATAGGAAACTGTGACATTTTAAAACAATTCATTAATTATGCATTAACATCTGTATGGCAAATGTGCCATTCAGCTGCAACAAGTAGGACACGTTGAAATTCTGATTTGATAACAAAACAAGAAAGAAATATGTTCTTCAGATATCCATTTATGTTTAGACTATCAGAACTATTGGAACACCTTAGGATTTTGCTTTATGTTAGAAAACAATTAGGTGTATACATTTGGGGGAGGGTCTTGTTAATTTCATCCCCATATATCTGTATATTAAAATTTCTATGATTCTATCTTCCAGAATTTGAATAAATTTCCTCTAGGTAGGTTCATGCCAGTTCACCACAGATAAAACCAAGTTGAAGAATTAAGACAAGCCGATACTTTGTGTAAATGAACTATTTCATTTTGGCTCCTAAAATTAAGCCTCTTTAATGCATCCTCATGTGTATAAACATCATTCTTGGAAAGGAAAGCAAATCATTATTAAAATAAAAATTTTGAGTTCATTAATTTGCTGTTCATGTTCCTCAAGGCCAAGAGTGAAGAGTTCTATGATCAAAATCCAATCATCAAAAAATAAGTCATTTTCTACTAATCCAGAATCCTCTCCTGGGATCATGAACCCCAGGGGGTTCATGGCAGACTCTGAAGTCTCCAAAATTGTGTATTAAATATCGTGCTAGGGTAAAAGGTTAGAGCTTAAGTACATTCTTTTAAGAAGGGAGTCCATGACTTTCATTATATTCCCCAAGATATTGAAAACTCTTAGCAAAATATCTGTGCTGGTAGATCAAGAAAAACAATTAAGTATCTGCCCCTTTCTACAAAGGTCTTGGGTTTGGTCCCATGTGATTCAAGAGGCTTTCCAAGTGGCTAGACTTCATGAATAAACAGTAGTTGCAAATAGGTTCAGATCTGCCAGATGATATTCAAAATGGAATGTGTGGGTCAAAGGTAGTGAATTCATCAAAAGCCATTTTGATTTCCTACAGCATGTGCTGAATGTGGGCACTGATGAGCTTTGGGCAGATGAATCTTATAGTTTGATCTTTTCCAGATGCATCAAATTGTGAGAGCTCCAACACCACAGTATATGAACTATGTTCCACAATTCAATATCATGGCATCCAGTTCGTTGTTATGCCTCTGATGGGGGGGTGTCAAATTTCAAAAGGGGGGGAAATATAAAAACAACAGTTAATAATAATCAAAACAGTATGGCCTTGGAGTTAAAATAGACACAGAGAACAATGGAGTAGAATCGAGAGCCCAGAAATAAACCCACACTTATATAGACAGTTATTTCATGACAAAGGAGCCAAGAGAATACAATGCAGACATGAAAGGCACTTCAACAAATGGTGTTGGGAAAACTGGAAAACCACATGCTGAAAAAACATGGAAGACACTCTGTCACACCATACATAAAAATTAACTCAATGTAAGTTAAAGACTTGTATACAAGACTGGAAGCCATAATAAAATACATAGAAGAAAACATCAGTGATGGTTTTGGAGACTGAACTCCGAAGGCAAGGGAAACAAAAACAAATATAAACAAAAGCAAATGTGAAAAAATTACATCAAAAGTTAAAGTTTCTGCACAGTAAAAGAAACTATCATTAAAACAAAAAGATACCCTGCCAAATGGGAGAATATATTTGCATGCCATATATTCAACAAGGGGCTAGTATTCAAGATCTGCAATGAACTCATACAACTTAACAAAAAGAAAACAAATAACCCAATAAAAAGTGGGCAGAAAAGCTAAGTAGCCACTGCTCCAAAAACACATACAGATGGCCAACAGGAACATCAAAAAATGCTCATCGTCACTTATCATCATGGAAATGCAAATCAAAACTATAATGGGATGCTACCCCACACCCTTAGAATGAACCATATTAAAAAAAAAGAATCAACAAGTGTTGACGAGTGCATGAATAAAAAGAAACAATTTTATACTGTTGGTGGGAATGTAGACTGGTGAAGGCCCCATGGAAAGCTGTATGGAGGTTTCTCAAAATATTAAAAATATAGCTACCATATTATCCAGGAACTCCACTTCTAGCAATCGACCCAAAAAATACAAAACACTCATTCAAAGGAATAAATGAACTCCTATTTCATTTCAGCACTATTTATAATAGCCAAGACATGGGAACAACCTAAGTTGCCTAATGACAAGGGGGTAGATTAAGAACAAGTGTATATATATACAATGGGATATTACTTTGCTATGAAAAAGATAAAATCTTTCCATTTGGGTTGGAATGGATGAAACTGGAAAGGATTATGCTAAGTAAATTAAGTTAGAAGGAAAAAGATAAATACCAGATGATTTCACTCATGTGAAATATAAAGGAACAAAGCAAAGGAACAGACAAAACCAAACCAAAATAAACCCTTGAAATCTGACTGCAGAACTGAAGCTGTCAAAAAGGAAACACAGGGCTAGGATGTAAAGAGGGCAGGGGGACAATAGACTGTGGTAGAGGATTGTTGGTGCTTTGGTGGTAAGTATGGTGTGGTAACACATATTTGTAAAGATGTGACTCTACACCTAACACACATAGAGTGTTGTACCAACATTACTGATAAGCTAGAAAGAAAAAGAAAAACATTGGATGGTTTCATTTATAGGAGGAATGTAGAGGAAACAAATAAGGGACTAAGGAAAAAAAATAATTACCATTAATTAAAAATCTAACTCTACAGACTGCTACAAATCTGAGACATTCTCCAGGGGAGGAGGAGGTAGACGGAACAAAATGGGTGGGAAGAGGACAAGGGACTGTGGTGATGGGTGATAGGTGATGGGACCAGTGAACTGATGATGGGAGTTTCACAGGGACTACACCTGAAAGGAGAAAGTATAAACTGTACAAAAATGAAGAATGATGTAACATATATATATATAATTTTTTTAATTTAAATAACTCAATATTAAAAATAAAGACAAAAATAACACATATGAATGCAATGTTAAAGGAAATCTGTCATCAAAGTTTAGACTGGTTTAATGAGGTGGAGAGAAGGCACAGACACCTAACTTCATTTTCCTTTCTTGTGACACTTTCCCTTTCTTCCATAGTTCTGCAGGTGACATTGCCTCAAATGCAGTAATTTGTGCTAACAGGAGCACAATGAGACAGAGCCTGAACACCGTGCATACACAAGCAAACAATGCACAAAACTTCCAATCAATTAAATTAAACATGCCAGATTTATGAAGAAAAAGAAAAGGGCAGAAGACATGACAAAATATGCTCACTGAGAAGCACTCTTGTCCACTTCCACCCCTTCTTTATTGCTTTATTCAACAAGAACTATAACACAAAGCACATGGTTTATATTGCAAGCAGGTCACACGTGGTGCTGGTGACCTGCAGCTCTTAACTCCCCCCAGCAGATTCACTTACAGCTCTCTTCTGTCTCTGCACACTTACCTGAATTCAACCGTGCTTGCTAAGTGTTCTATACCTTCCAATTTTTGCCCTATACTTGCCTTGGGTATGGAGCACCCAACATCCTGGGACAAGACATGAGGACCCTTTAGTGAGTCCATAGTTTTCGCTAGAAAACTATTCATAGAAATGAAGGAGGCTACTGTGTCTCTATTGCAGATGGCATTAGAGGAGGGGGAGAAGTAATCAGAATATTCAGTAGCCTTTCTTTTTATGCATGGTCAGATTTTCTATTCGAAATTCCGCAAGCTCTGAAAACATGTTGCTGTGCACTGCCTCCAGGCTTGGCAGCTCGTCCTTTCCTGTTGGGATGAGTGCCCGGCCTCAGGGAATCGCCCCTTTATATGTCAGCTACACACCTTGCCCAGGAAAAGCTTCTAACAATTTGACTTATTCTAAAGAACCCCCATAGCAACTGAGAGGCTATTACTGTGGTGAGACGTTAGGTAGATTGAACTGCATCTGCAGAAAGGCAGAGAAATGGAGATGAGGGGGATATTGTCCGCAGAAGCTTTACAAGTGTGTGTGGTGGAGGGAAGCTTGTGGGGACGTGGAGGTGGAAGGGAGTCACTTAGAATTTATTGTAGAGGAATCTTAGGTTCTTTTCACTATCCTTAAACAATACAGCTTAGTTTTGCCTATCTTTAAAGTTCCAAGAAATTAATGTGGTATGTAATGGACTTATATAAACTTATAAGGCAAAGCTGCTTCAATAAAAAAATTGTAAATAATGAAATTCACAGAAATGGAATCATAGTTATATATTCTTTACTTCTTTTTCGCAATATACTCGTGGTATTCATCTATGTTAACATGTAAAAGTAACATCTTCATTTCCACTGTTATATTGTATTCCGTTGTATAAAGATAACACAATTGATTTATTCAATCTACTCTTGCTGGGCATGTATGTTTTTTCCAGTTTGAGGGTGATAGGCTAGGGTACACACTTGAGCTGCTGGACCATGCAGTATGAGAATCTTCTACCAGATAGTGACGAACTATCTTGCTGTTGTGCCTCATTGACAACACTTGGTACTTTATTGAAGTATAATTTATATAGCACAACAACATAAATTATAATTTATATAGCACAACAATTATAATTTATATAGCAAAACATTAGTAAGTATATAAATCCATGTTTTCAGTGCATGAATAAAGTTGTGCAATTATTAGCATAACTCAATTTTAGAACATTTCTATAACTTAAAAAGTTCCTTCATCTTCCTTTGCTGTTAATCCTCACTCCTCCTAGCCCCAGACCAATACTTTTTTGTTTCCTGTCTCTATAAACTTCCCTGTCTTGGGCATTCATGTAACTATACAACATGTAGCTTTTCATGTCTATCTTCTTTCTCTTGGCACAATATTTCTGAGGTTCATCTATGGGACAGTATGTATCAGCACTTTATTTACACTGTGTGACTATACCACTTTTCTCTGCATTCACAGGTTAGTGGACATTTAGATTATTTACACTTTTTCACTTTTGTTATGGGCATTCATGTAAGTTTCTATGTGAATAAATGTTTGTATGTCTCTTGGGTAAATACCTAAGCAGGGGACCTTGAAGCATTTGTGTTTAATTTTTTAAGAAGTTGTCAGTGGCCGTACTATTTTACATTCCCTCCAACTCCAATTTCTCCACTTAGTATTGCCTGTCTGTTTTACTATCATCATTAGTATGGGTATTGTAGAAGTATCTCACTGAGGTTTTAGTTTGCAGTCTCCTGCTAATAATATTGAGCATATTTCTGGTGCTTATTAGCCACTCATATATCTTTTTTGGAAAAATATCTATTAAGAATGTTTGCCAATTTTTCATTTGAGTTGTCTTTTCACCACTCAGTTATGAGTTCTTTAATTTTTGTTGAATAGAAATCTTGTATCAAATATATTATTTGCAAACATTTTCCCTATCTATGACTTACATTGTCATTTATTTACCAATTAGCATCTCTTTTCAGTTAAAACTCTTAATTTGAGGCAATGAAGGTTCACCTGACTTTTACACATTGATCTTGTATAATGCAACACATCCTAGTAAATATTTTATGAAGTCTGTGAGATTTTCAATGCACAAGATTATGCAGTCTGTGAATAACAGCAGGTTTTTTTTAATCTAAATAAATTTTAATGAAAAACAGAAAGGTCACAGCAGTTTTAATTCTTTCATCCCTACCTTAATGTACTTCATTTATTTACTCGTATTTATTTTCGCCTTGTTACACTAATTACATAGTCCAGTAAAATGTTGAAAGAGGTGATGAAAGCAGAAATCCTTGGTTTGTTCCTGAATTTATAGGAGTTCAGGGCAACTCCCCAGATGATAACCAGAAAGGAAATGAATGACTCAATCCTACAATGAAAAGGAATTCAATTACCCCAAGTTTGATCCTAGAAGCATTTTTTCCTCAAGAGCCTTCCAATGACAGTCTGACTGGTACCTTAACGTAAGCCTTATGAGACCCTCCATAGAGAACCCAGTCATGCCATGCCAGGCTTCTGACGTATAGGATTGTGAGCTAATAAGTGGATGTTATATTAAGTTGCTGAGTTTGTGGTCATTTGCTATGCAGCAAGAGAAGACTAATACAATTAGCAAACCAAATTCAGCAACATGGCAAAAGGATTATACGCCATGGCACAAATGAGACTTAGTTTAGTAATGTTAGATTGGCTTAAAATCTGAAAATCAATTCATGTAATATGTTACAGTAATAAACTATAAGGAAAAAAAACACATGTGCATCTCAAGAGAAGCAGAAAAAGACTTTGACAAAACCCCAACATCCATTCATGATAAAACAAATCAGAAGTAAAAGAGAACTTCCACAACCTAATATATATTACAGAAAATAATCCAGTCGTATTTCTAGGGATGTATTGGTTTAGTTTAGTCTGTTCCTTTGTTTTGTTTCCTTATATTCCACATATGAATGAAATCATCCATTATATGTCTTTCTATTCCTAACTTATTTCGCTTATTATTATACCCTCCAGTTCCATCCATGTTGTCACAAATAACAAGATTCCGTCTTTTTATAGTAGTATTCCTGTGTGTGTGTGTGTGTGTGTGTGTGTGGCATCTCTTTCATTATCTGTCATTGGGCACTTAGGCTGTTTCCATAATGGGTCTATGGTAAATAGGGCTGAAATGAAATAAGAGTGCATATATACCTTCAAATTAGTATTTTTGAATTCTGTGGTTAGATATCAAAGAATGGAATAACTGGATTAAATGGTATATAATTGTTAACATTTTGAAGAACCTTCATATTATTTTCCATAGGGACTGTGCTAGTCTGTGTTCCAAACCACATTGTAACAGTACTCCATTTTATCCAGATCTTCATCAACACTTATTATTTCTGGACTTGTAGATATGAGCCATTCTCATCTCACAGATGTGAAGAGGTTATTTCATTGTGATTTTGATTTACATGTCTAATAAGTGATGATGAACATTTTTACATGTGTGGCCAGCTAGCTGTATGTTTTCTTCAGAGAAGTGTTTATTTAGCTCTTCTGCCCATTTTTTGATTGGATTATTTGTTTTGTTTGTATTGAGCCCCTGGTGGAATATATGCTGTACAAATAGTTTCTCCCATTCAGTAAGATATATTTTCATTTTAATGATAGTTTCTCTCACTGTCCAGAAGCTTTTCAATTTGAGTAGTGTCATCTGTTTATTTTTGTTTTTGTTTCCCTGGCCTTTCAAATGGAGTTTCTGAAGATATCATTGAAGCCAATGGCATGGAATTTTTTGCCTATGTTTTCTTCTATGTATTTTATGGTTTCAAGTCTAACCTCCAAGTCTCCATTTTGAGGTAATTTTTGTATATGGTGAGAGAGTGGACTAGTTTTGTTTTGTTTGTTTGTTTGTTTGTTTCATGTAACTGTCTACTTTTCCCAACACCATTTGTCAAAAAGACTTTCCTTTCTCTATTGTGTACTCTTGCCTCCTTTGTTATAGATTAACGTCTGTATAAAGTGTGAATTAACCTTGAAAGCTGACCATAAAAATAAGCCATCCCAGAGGGGAGGAAGAAGTTGAGAGGGAGACGTGACAACAGGGTGGGGAGGACAAAATGGACTATGATGAGAACTATTGTGCTTTTCAGGTAGGTGCACTACAGTGACTACACCTAAAGAGGGAGATCATACACTTCAAAATACTAAGAAAGATGCAAATCAGGGATAATTCATTAAAGAAATTATTTAAAATAATAATACATAAATATATAAATACAATTGAAAGCTTTGTAACAACAACAACAAAAAAATAAGTGTGGCTTTACTTCTGGGCTCTTGGTTCTATTCCATTGGTCTGTGTGCCTAATTTCATCCCAACTATATTAAACCATACTGTTTTGATTACTATAGCCTTGTATTGTCATTTGACATCTGGGAGTATGATACCTACATTCTTCTTCTTTTTAGTCAAGATTGTTATCACTATTTGGGGTCTCTTGTAGTTCCATACAAATTTCAGTAACACTTGTTCTATTTCTTTGATGAATTCCATTACAACTTTAATAGGGATCGCATTGAATTTGTATATTGCTTTGGGTAAAATGGCCATTTTAACAATGTTAATTCCCTCAATCCATGAGCAAAAATATCTTTCTTGTGTCTTCTATTTCCTTTACCAATGTTTTCATTTTTCTAGTTTTCAACAAAATAGGTCTTTCACCTCCTTTATTAAGTTAATTCCTAGGTATTTAATAATTTTTTAATATAATTGACAGTTTTCTTGATTACTTTCTCTTCAAGTTCATTATTTGCAACAAACTTTTGTGTGTTGATTTTGTAGCCTGCCACTTTACTGATTTATTGTTACTAATTGCTTTTTAGTGAAATCTTAGGAATTTCTTTGTATATAGTCATACCATCTGCAAATAGTGATAGTTCTATTTCTTCTTTTCCGATTTTGATTCCTTGTATGTCTCTTTGACCTAATTGTTCTAGCTCAGATTTCTAATATTACGTTGAATAGTAATTGTGAGATTGTACATCTTTGTTGTGTACCTGACCTTAGATAAAAACCTGTCAGTTTTCCACTATTGAATATGATGTCAGCTGTGGGTTTGGTGTATATGTGACCTTTGTTATGTTGAAGTATTGAAAATTGGAATTTTAGATAAATTTTGTAGTCACTTGATAATTTTCTCTTGAGGAAAGATGTCACTGTTGTCTTGCTTCTTTAATTCTTTAATTTTTGTTTAATAACTTGTCTGGACTAAATCTGTTCACCCTGTCACTTTTGCAGTGTGCAGGGTGTGGCCATTGCTACTGCTGCTCAGTTGATTTTCAATAGTCTTGCTTTCATTTTTAAATTTGTCTTCTTAAAGGTTGCCATTGTATCTGTGTAACTACTAGTGATTCAAGGTTTTGCATTGTGTTCCACAACATAAAACTAAGTTTGTTCCACCTTCAAGGCTTTACATTTGCTATTTCTTCATTGTCTCTTAAGAATTTTCTTGATCAACCCCTCTAAAGTAGATTCCATTGTCATTATTTTGTTGCACTTAATTATAATTTGTGGTCCTAATTAGTTTTTCTTTAATTCATGTCACCTCTATTCCTTCCTCCAGACTGCAAAGTCTTTGTATCCTGGGATATTAGCTATCATATTTCTAGTTTGGTGTTTAAAACATAGTAGACATTTAACAATTTTTATAAATAATAATGAGTCTAATCAGAGTTCATATCTAGACAGAAGGTGTATCTTGGTTAGGGATGAATTAGGATATAAGTAAATTCACCCCAAAGGGTTAGTAAAGATGGAGATATTCAAGTTGATCTGATATTCAGAAAGAATGAACAAACCATAATTTAATAGGGGTCTTCAGTTCCAGACAAAGAGACTGTGATGTTCATTCTAAAGTCAATTAAAAGCCATTAAAATTGTAGAAGAGACACAATAAGTAAGATATGGAAACAACCCAAATGCCCAGAAATAGATGACTAGATCAAGAAGATGTGGTATATATACACAAATGTATATACACATCCATAAAATGAGAACAATACTACTCAGCAATCAAAAAAGAAAAACTCATGCCATCCACAGAACCATGAACAGAGCTTGAGGGGCTCATGCTCAGTGAAATAAGCCAGAAAGAAAAAGAAAAATATCAAATGGTTTCACTTATAGGAGGAATATAAGGGAAACCAAATAAAGAATCAAGAAAATAATAACAATATAAAAAACTAGCAGGCAGCAAAAATAAAAGACATTCTGCAGGGGAGGAGGAAGGAAAGGAATCAAAACAGGGAGAAAAGAGTACAAGGGACTATGGTGATGGTTCACAGGTGAACTGGTGGTGGAAATTTTATGGAGAATACACAAAGATGTGAAAAATATAAATTCTAAAATAAAATTGTAGAAGAGAGAGATTAAGCAAGGTGCTCACTCTCTACTAGTTAATGTTTGAGGCAGGACTAAACTCTAACTCCTTGACTCCAATTTCTCTGTATTATATTGTTTGTCTAAATAACAGCACTAGAAATAGAAATATCAAAGCACAGTGACTGAGAGATTGCACTAGACTCAAACCAACTGTTCCCATCTCAACTCCACCACCATTTAACTGTGACCTTGGATCCAGCTTCCACATCCATAAAATGAGAACAATAAGAAAACAACTTTATGTCATCAAATTGTTTTGTGAATTAAGTGAGCTAGTGCATATGGACACAGTAGGTACTCAATAAATAATAGTTATCTCTTCCTATTCCTTTTTACCTAGCAGTGTTTTCTACTTTTTTTGTATAATGAATGAATATTTTTATGTGGAAAGACTAAGTGGTAGAATTAGGGTAGATGAGAATGTGCTGTTAAAAATAGTATTCCTTCAGCTAAAGTGAACTATTTCATCGCATTTTTTGACTCCTCAGCTGCATCTCCTCACTGCCTCTTCTGAACTCTTTCTCATACATTATTAGAGGGGGGAACACAGATTGGATTTGGAGGCCCCATTTTTCAAAGATTATAATTCATAAGGAGCCAAGATGCAAGAGAAAACTAAAGGGGTGCCTTCATTTGTTTTATTTTGAAATAAAATTTCTGAATTTCAATTCATTCTCTTGTTAAAAGAAGCAGGAGGATGCAAAGAGAGAGTTCTCCAGCTGAAGTATCAACTTTCAACCTGCTTAGAATTTCAGAAACTGTTCATGTGAACAGGCTCAATTTCACACTCTGTTCTTCTCATCTTCAATATCCAAGAAAGTAAATTCAATAGGAAACGGCTCTTTTAGGCTAGTGCCACATCAATTTATTTTGTGTTTCTCAAGTGTTGATGCAGGATAGAGAAGGCTACTTCACTCAATCTAAAACCATCTTGCTGGCTGAGCTGCAATGCCCCTAGTGGAGTTAACAGGTTTATAAAAATGTGTTTCTTTCTGTTCCCTTTCTGTAGAAATGTTGATTTTCAGAGTTGAGTCTCCTGGATACTTTGTAAGCAACAACTTTTTAACCTGGAGTTAACTGATGGCCTTAAAAGGTCCTATGAACCCACTGAAGTTATTTGGTCAGTTTTGTGTGTATGTCCTTCCATCAGATTTCCAAAGGACACTGTGACCCAAAAGCAGAATCTGGTTCAAGAGATGTGATTTTACATCTATCATTGGTATAGTTAAATGCAAAGGAGTGAAACCTAGGTGTACTGGATTTCAAAGTCATTATAGTGAGGAGGGCCAGCATCTTAAGTCAGAGAGCTGCATGAATGGTTTACACAGAAAGACTCTGAAAAGTCCTCTTGTCTTAAATATATGCATTCCCTCCATTGGTTTACCAGGGATACCCAAATTCTTTCCATTAGCATATCCCTGTAGGGGTCTCCTTTGATTAAGGTCAAAAGCTTCCAGGGCTTTTGCTTCCTTTCATGACAGACTAGGTTATTTGGAGGAACCTTACAGCCAAAAGCAACAAAAATACTGTACAATATACAAAGACGTTCTCTTCAAAATATTTACATGATTAAAAGATAGTATGAGAACTGCCAGGTCATATTTTCAGAAAAAGTCCAATCCCATAAGAAGTGCGCTGAATATCAGAACACCAAAGCCACATTAGCCCTGACAGCATCACTGGTACTGTACACTTTGGGGATCAGTTCAACAATCAAGGGGAAAGGTGTGGAAAAGTCACAGCCCAGATGTCTAAAAGGAGACCCAATTTATGTGAATCTGACATTCTAAAGGGCTGTAAGTTAAGGTATTGACAAACCCACAACTGAAAAATAGCCCCATTAGATTAATCAGGGCTTGGTCAGGAAAAGAAGTCAGTCTCTATCTACCACATTTAAATACAAAAAGTGTAAACACAAAGAAGCAGAGATACATACCAGTTGGAAAAGCAAGGGGGACAAAGGTCAGGGAAGCCGCATTCCAAGTTTTCAGCCTGCTGCACTAAAGTCAGTGATTCTTTAGAACTCATCTGGAAAGCACGCTGAATCTAAACCTCTGTATAATTTCCCTCAACATATCTTATATTTCTAACTCTTTTACATTTAAAATCTCACTTAATTTAGATGTCACTAGGAATTATTGTTCATTGTCTTACTTCATATCATACTGTGGTTATGTAGGAGAATATTTTTATTCTTAGGAAATGCATTGCGAATAATGCTGCAATAAACCATTTGAGAGTGCAGATAACTTTTTGATATTTTGTTTTTATTTCTTTTGGATATACACCAGAAGTGGAAATGCCGGGTCATGTGGTAGTTGTACTTTTAATTTTTTCTAAGAACCTCCATACTGTTGCCCACACTGGCTGAACCGATTTACACTTCCACCCACAGTGGGGAAGTTCCCTTCTTTTCACATCCTCACCAACACTTTTTAATCTCTTGGATCTTGGTAATAGTCATGCCATCAGGACTGAGGCAACAGATGATTTTGGTCTTGATTTGTCTTTTCCTAAAGATTAGTGATATTGAATAGATTTTGTGTACATTCGTTATCAAAAGTTGTATTATATATATTTTATATGTCATTACAATTCTAGAGAAGCAATTTTATATTAACATTTCACAATAAGATTTTTAATAGATTTCCCCTTCCCTATAATGTGATCCTTGAACTTCCAGCCATTGATATTGTTACAGGGCAGGGAGAGGAGTACTTTAGAACTTTTAAGCCTGCCTTTTTTGAATGGGTTTTGTTATTTGCTGCATTAAGATAAACATATAAAATTTTTAATGGAAAAGAACTTTAATACAACTAGGGTACAATAAAGAAAGAACAAAGAATATAGTTACTAAGTTAAGCATTTGAAGTTACCCATCTCCTTGAGGGTAGAAGTTTAGCTAAATAGGATTGGCTTAAAGCAAGGTTTAAAAACCTGCTACACGTTTAAAGGACCTTTTAGTAGCGACCCATAGAAAAGGGTCAGAAAGAGTCAGACAAATTTGGGAGGAAAAGAGCAAAATTAAAATTAAGATGACAGCTGCCATTGTTTACCTCCCCATGGGTCTTTTACCTACATTTGTTTTAATTAGTTTAAGACCAAAAAGCAAGCACAGTTTTTTTACATGTGGCTCTGCTTCACGTGCCTCCCCCGGGTCTCTTTGCTGTTTTTTATTTTCCTTTTTTCCTTTTCTCTTCTTTGCAGAAATCTTTTTTTTTTCTTTAGCTCCACCCACTTAGGGCAGAACCAGGATTTTGGAACTTCCCCTTTTCCTGGGATGACACTGTTACAATATGAACACCAGCAATCAATATTGCACAAGTTTTACTCGACTCTTCTTCTGGATCGCCAAAGCAGGCACTGAAAGCTGCAATGCTTTTGTGATATGAGCAAATGATAAATCCTTTGAAATTTTCCACTAAGATCTGGACATTAAGAGACTTGACCCAATGCATACATAAATTGAGTTCTAGAAATTAATATTCTGCCTGAAATATCGGGAATATTTTACCCATCCTTAAGTAGAACACAAGAAAAAAATGCTAAACAAATTGTAAAATACAAAAGAGAGAACAAGCATCGTTTAAAGTTAAAGGAGACACATCTGTCAAAACTAAAGGAATAGAACTGAAATTTAATGTGGACACTTGAGATCGGTGCAAGCATTTATCCACATGTGTTATTTGAGAGCTAGATGCCTAGAGTCAGAAATGACATTTTAGGTGACTTTACAAACCCCTCACTTGACCCCCTGGCACACATAAGATGTGGAGACATTAAGCACAAGGGAATATCTGGAAGGAACTGAGGATAATGGCCCACCTGTAACTCTCTAATGATGAGCCACACACCTTTCTCAGTTATCTTCTAGCCCTTGATTCCAGCGTTTCTACAGCAGTCTGATCTAGAACTCAAACTTAACGCCACAATATTTTGAGTTTTAAGACATTCATCATGCCAACATTAGTCAAAAACATGAAAGCAGAACAAGACATAGAGAAACCTGTGCTTGTGAAAAACCTAAGGAGACAGATAACATGGTAACATTTTTCAGAATATAAGGAAATTTGAGGCATGCAGAAGTTGGCATCAATATCCAGATAAATAAACACTGTCACCATTCTTTGCTCTTCTGAAGAAGAGAATTTCAAAGCACTGGTTCCAGACCACACTGCTCTGCTGCAATCCTTGCCATCACCAGATGGCTTGTATTCTGCATTCAGCACCTATGACTCTAGAAACTGGAACCCTGAGCCAGTGGCGGAAGTGGCAGCTTCCCCACCCCCTCCTGATTAGACCAGAGGCAGCAGCTTTGAGGCGGTGGGTCACTTTCATGATATGTGTATCAAACCCTCTTGTCACAATAACGCTGTGTGACAAGTCACTCCAAAACACAGTGACAAAGGAAAAGTTACCATTTATTTGTTATCACAAGTCTCCAGCTCTGCTGGGCTGTTCTGATCTGGGTTGAGCCTGTGGACAGTTCTGCTTTTAGCTGAAGCTCACTGCACAAATCTAGTATTGCCTAGATGTCACCTGAAGCAACTGGGGCGACCAAGCAACATGTTTGTCACGATTCACGAGTCTAGCTCTAGCATGTTCTCATAGTGAAGGCAAGAGAGAAAGTGGACAGGAACAAGGGCTTTTCCAGACCTCTGGTGACATCAAGCTTGCTATCATCTCATTGTTCAGAGAAAGTCACAAGTGCAAGCCAGAATTACAAGGAGGGCATTCCCAAAAGGCATGGCTACGGGGAGGTGGGCAGAACCTAGAGCTTGGCCCTGTGGCCCTTCCAAATACAATACATCATGGACTCTGAACTCCTTACACTGCATTTTTTTCTATAGGCAACTATGTTCCCTGCAACCGAACACTATTCCAAACTGGGTGACTCCAGAATGTCCTCTTTGAGGAGTTGACTTGAATGAAGAGAAGAAATGAACTTGGAAGTATCCTAGGGAAAAGTGCTCGAGATCCAGGGCCATTTTGGAGGTACTGTCGCATGTCCACGAGGCACTGGTATGCTGGGCGAGCAAGCCCTCTTGATTCTCTTCCTCAGCCTCTCTCAGGTTCATTGCCTCCTAGAACAGTCACAGCCTTTTAGCGTCCCGAAACTTCACACTCTGCTTCTGAGCATGCTCTCTGCCTTCAGGGGCTGCCTTCCAGCTGTTATTAAAGCCGTCAGCAATCTTTCTAAAATGTATAACCTAGATGTTGCTTATCTCCACACAGGGCCTCTATTTTTATGCCCCACACAAACCTTAAAGTAACCATCAGCACGTCACTGCTTCTTTAAGTAGTGGATGTCCTCCTGTCCGCATCGCTGCAGCACGGGTCTGCTGTCAATTCTGTGAAGAGAGGGCATATACAGGGCAGCTAGCAGCGAGTGCATTAACACAAAACCCCCATTACACAGCTGTCTTAGGTTTCTCAATCGTCCTCCCTCTCTTTCCTTTAATTTTTTTCTGTCTTTCTCTCTCCTGTGAACTAATTTATCCTCCTCTGTTCAGCAGAGCATTTTGGTTCTCTTTCAGCAGCTCCAAACTTGCATCAACCACCCTCATAACACCAACAAGGAACTCTCTGGCGATTCTAATTCACCAGCTGAGAAGTTTGTGAGATCAGAGGTGAAAAACGCTTTCCTGTCACAATATCCATTGATTCTATTTTCCTCTTGTTGTGCCAAAAAAAAAAAAAACCCAAGCGTGTGATTCCTCTACTTACAACCTTTCACTAGTTCTCCCTTTTTCAAAGAGTGAAGGACAAATTCCTTTGTGCAACATCCAGGCCCACCATGATGTGCTGCTACCTACTTCTCCAGTTTTGTGTCTTCCAGGAGCCCCTTCACACACTAGACTCCAGATGTACAGAGCGTTTGCATTTATCCAAATATGTCAGGCTACTTCAGATCTCCGTGCCTTTGTCCTGTTGACTCTTCCCAGAACAGCCTCTCCCCCTCGGCAGTTCACTTTCTGGTGGATGCCTAGTCACATCTCACCTACGAAGCCTTTCCTGACCCTTTCCGGTGGGACAGGCTACTTCCTCATCTATGACCCAGCCACGCACTGGAACACTTCAGAACATTTACCTATCTGTGCTACGACACTGTAGGGGCCTGAAGGGAAAAGAACTTATCTTTTCCACTTTGCATCCCCAGTGCCTGGCACATAGTAAATGACTAAGTTAATCAATTTTGAGAATGGGTTGTAAAAGTCATTTCATAACTGTTTTTAACATCATTTAAATTATTATATAATCCCACAGTAACTGCTTTGAACTCAAGAACATTAATTTGGAGGATTATAAATTCAGGCAAGTTGTTAAAAATCAGTCTCATTAACTTTACCCTCACTTTTCTTACTGTGTCCTGAAAGACACCACCAGGTATTAAATTAAGGGACACTCTGCATTCACTTTCAGGGGCATATAAATTGAGATAAGCCAGGTTTTGCCGTAATGGTAAATGATTTCAAGATCTCAGTGGTAAAAGCAGTATGAGTTTCTTTCTTTCCCAAAGAGTCCACTGCAGGTCAGGGTGACTGTCCTGGGCAGCTGTTTGATGGCTCAGCATTGCCCTTCCATTATCAGTGAGCACTCCCCAACTTGGCAAGGCAGAGGAACAGAACACAGGAGAGTAGAGAACCAACAATGAAATGTCTCCACTTAAAAATACAGGTCACTTCTGTTCGTATTACATTTACCAAAGAAGTCATAAGGCCACATTTAACTTCAAGAGAGGAGGAGAGTATAGCCCTACTTTGAGCTCAGAGGAAAAAACACCAGTACTGGAACACTAGTAGACCTGATCTAACAAGAAGCAATATTCTTCAGGACACCTTTTGAATTATGAACCTAGTTCATATATGCTAATTTAACTTTTTAACAGGATCAGCTTTACTATCAGATACATTGGTTTTCAACACTGTATGTGATCCTAAAGTAAAGGATCACACCTCTTCAGATGTGTGTTACTACACCACACTCATCACCCAGGCATCCACAGTCCTCCATTACAGTCCATTGGGCCACCTCTTCACTTTGGTCTCCACTCTCCCCCTTTTCCTCGGGTGGCCTCATTAATACAGATTTCTATGGTTTGTTATTGGATTGGACCAACCATTTGTTTTGTTTCTCTATATTCCACATATTAATAACACCATTCAGTATTTGTCTTTCTCAGATGACTTCATTTAGCATGAACACCTCTAGTTCCATCCATGTTGTTGCAAATGCAAGAGTTCATTTTTTTCATCACTGAGTAGTATTCCATTATGTACATATACAACATCTTCTTAATCCATTCATCTCTCTTTGGGCATTTTGTTTATTTCCTTATCTTGTTTATTATAAGTAGAGCTGAAATGAAATATGTGTGCATATATGCTTTCAACTAGTGTTCACCAATTTTTTTAAAGATTTATTTATTTATGCATACAAGCACTGGGGTACAGGCCAGAGGTGTAGGGGGGTGAGAGGATTCACCACAGAGAGCGGGGAGCAG